>CM058166.1:14017488-14617488 GCA_030254885.1 Vitis rotundifolia
CTTTTCTTGGAGGTAATTTGGTAACATGGAGAAATAAAAAGCAGAATGTGGTAGCAAGGTCATCTGCAGAATCGAAGTTTATGGCCATTGCTCAAAGGTTGTGCGAACTACTTTGGCTGAAGATTATTCTAGATGATTTGAGAATCAAGTGGGATGGTCCTATGAAACTCTATTATGACAACAAGTCAGCTATCAATATTGCTTATAACCTTATACAACATGATAGGACAAAACATATTGAGATTGATAGGCATTTCATCAAAGAAAAATTGGAGGAAGGAGTAGTGTGTATGTCTTCCTATGTTCCATCAGAACATCAATTAGCTGATATCCTAACAAAAAGGTTGAACAATTCAATGTTTCACGATCTTGTATTTAAGGTGGGAATGGAAGACATCTATTCCTCAGCTTAAGGGCGAGTATTGAGTTGTAAATAGAATAGGATAATTATTTTCCTATTTTATTTGTTTCCTATTTCTGTAAATAGATAGTTTTATTAGTTTCCTATTTCTGTAAATAGATAGTTTTATGATTTAGGAATAAGTTAGTTTCCTATTATGTCTCTTCCTATTATGTCTCTTGTTTCCTTTTTTCTTCTCTTGTAATCTCCTATATAAATTGTATGTATAGTCAATCTATTAGACAAAACTTATTATTTTTCATCCCATATTTCGTGTCAGTTTCTCATCTACCTTCTCTTTCTAATAATTTTATATTTTTTTCTGGATGCAAGCAGAAGACATTTTCATTTTCAGTGAGGGATTCATTCATCAATGTTGGTCCGCTGAAAGACTTTGCCTATGGTCTTCGAATTAATGCTGACCCAAAAGCAACTGGCATTGCTAAACAAAGTAATTATGAACTGGTTAGTTTTGCAAGTTGGCTTTCTGTTTGTTTGGCTTTGACGAATAATAATGTGTAAGGCTTCTGCTTGAACCTTTTTCTGTGTGTTTGTGTGTGGGCACTTGCTTGCCTTGTAAGTCTGGATTCAATACAAGTTATTATTTATTTAGTTTTCAACCTAGACTATTACAATTTTTGAGTCGTTCAGTAGTTTTCCATGCATCTACCTTTTCCAAATCTAAGAACCTTAGAGTATCCTGTCTCATAGTTTGAAAATATGATTGTTATTATTATTATTTTTTTTTGGGGTACTTTTCAGGTGTGTTGTTCTGGTCATGGAAAGAATGGTTCTCTCTGCATTCTGCAGCAATCAATTCGTCCAGAAATGATCACTGAGGTAAATGCTCTAAATTCCGTTCAGTTTTACTTGCTAGACAAATTTGTGGTATGAATGGCTCTGCTGTGTATTTCCTTGTGATAGTTTTTTTATTTTATTTTATTTATTTTTTTATTTGTTTGTTTGTTTGTTGAGTGGAAAACAATTAATTTCATTTATTTCACTAAAAATGAAACGAAATGTACAAGAAGGATGAATTGTCCTTTTGAGGTAACAGAGTATGAGTAAAAACACAAAGACCCACAATGTGGCTACCAACGATTCCCATTAAAAAAAACTCAAGAGATGCCTTATTAATGCTTCTAGCAAATAGCCTCTCTTAGGCAATCAATGTGGTAGAAGGGTGAATCCAATTGAAGGAGCAATCCAACTCTCTTGAAGAATCCACAATTTATTTCATTCGCACATCCAGTTTCTACCATCCTATCTTTCTTGTGAGACTCATGATATAACTAAAGACATTACCTAAAGCAAACCTTTTTTTTTATTTTTTTTTTTTTATCAGAAAAACTGTATTCATTACCATGGATTTAAAAGTACCAAGTAAAGAATGAGGAATCCTTTCCCAATTTACAAAATCTGAACAAAAACAGAGGTGGAGAACCTTCTCCAATATACTAAGGAGAAGAATACATCAGAAGAGTACCACATGAGACTATACAAGGAAAAGTGACTCAACATTCCTTAGAGGTTAGTGCAACTCCTACAGAAAGGTTCCTAAGTGTTGTTCCTCTCTTTTCTATTGTAACCCTTTTGATCTACATACCAATTTCCAATGGAGTTGAATAACACAAAGAGGAATGCCCTCAAAAGTTGTAATAGAAGAGTCCCATAAAGAGGAATATAAATATATTAGGTTCTTCATCGTCTCTAAAGTCCTTCACTTGTCCTAAAAAAAATCCTTGCATGTCTTTCCCACTACACTATCTCAACAGGATTTGAGCAAACTCTCATGACTGCACCCTTGTGATCCTTGAATGTGCCACTGGTCCCTGATCGCCCTTACTTTTCCAGTGAGCCACCATCAAATTAAGCTCATGGTAACCATTGAAAGGGATTCCAGTTTGATCTCATCTTCCCTATCCTCTTGATAGGATGACAAATAGATTTCCAATATGATGTAACTACACAAATTGGAGCACCCAAAATGCTATCCAATGTGAGAAAGATGTAAACTGTCCTCTTGTTAGAATACAAATAGATTTTCAACATAGCATAACTGCGCACATTGGGGCACCCAGAAATCCTATCCAGTGAGGGAAAGATGTAAACTACACAGCTGTAAGGATTCCACAGCTTCCATCTAAGTCTAGAAATTGTGGCATTCATCTCTAGGCAACTTATGCAAAGAATAGAAAGTGAGGCCACTTGCCAAAGAATCTTTCCTCTGAAATTTCCTCTGAAGCCCTTAAAGTAATGATTATAAGGGGTGGCGCCAGCTTTGGGGTGGGGAAGGCTCTGCAACCTTGATCAACTAGGATGGGGACTTGCTGTGTTCGTACGAGAAGAAGCTGATAGGTGAGGACGCAGCAGTTGAGAAAACTGCAGAAGGAGAGGATGTTTGGGAGGGAGAAGTGAGGGATATAGCTATTGCAGATGGGAGAGGTTTGACTGTGCCGAAGGCTAAAAGGGGCGTTAGTGAGTTGGTTCTTGGACCACAACCTTTGGGCTACAATGGGGCGGGGGAGGAGGCCTAAGGCTAAGTAGGGCTTGACTTGGCCCAAGCGGAGTTTGAAGAAAAGGGGGGGCTTTTTTAAGTTTGCGCCGGGCCCATGTTCTTTTCAGCCGTCATAAGAGAGGTGTTGAGAGAGGGAAGCCTTTATAGGGCTTCTGATGGAAGTTTGGGGGTTCGGTGGGGCTTTTCTCTATTGATAAGGATCGCGAGTTGGTTCAAGGGAGTGGCGAAGTCGCGTCGACTGAGAGGAGGGAGAAAGGGGATGGTGGGGCAGTTCCGAGGCCTTTGGGGGTTGTGGCTATGGATCGTGTGCTCGTAACTGTAGAACGGAGAGAGGGGAGTAGCGAGGAAGATCTGATCAAATGTTCTAACTCTCTCTCAACGTCTTTGGTGGTCTCACGGGTAGCAATTACTGACAAAGCATTCTTGGTGGAGGCTAATAAACAATCTTCGTCTGTGCCCTCTTTTTCGGGTCCTTCAACTCCCAAGTTGTGGGTGCAAGATGGGTCCTAAGAGCTTTCAACGAAGATTGCGAAGGGAGCATTAGTTTTGGAGGTTACAACTGAGGAGGTGGATCCTCCTAGGGATGCGGATTTGGGAGGTGTAGTGGAGAGGGAGGAGTTTGTGAGTCTACCCAAAGGTTTTGTCGAGTTCTCCAATTGTTTGGGGATGCTAGTTTTGGGCTTCGAAAAGGAAATCAACTCTCTTCTAAGAAAACTGGAAGCGAAGAAAGGTTGTGGGGTTAAGGTGTTAGGGGGAAGACGACATTCCTTTTCCTCTTTGCGTCTTGAGAAGGAAATTTGAAAGCTCGAGTGCCAGTCAATTATAATAGTGTTCCGTCCGCAGTAAAAGGAAAGGGGAGGGGGTGTGGGGTTAGTGGCAGGGGTATCTGCTGGCCACTAAGGATTTTGCTAGGGGTTCTTTGTTCATTCTAGATAGGGTTTTTTTTTTTGTTTTTCTCTTTTTTTGGTTTTTCAATAGGGGGTTTCCAACCCTTGTGGGAGCTTGGTATTGGTGGGAAGGTGGGTTTCAATCTTTCTCTCTTCTTTTCTTGCTTGCCTATGGGCCATATCTGTATACTCCGTGTGTACTTTGTTGCGCCTTTTTGCAAGCCCTTTTAATATATTCTGCTTATTTACCTATAAAAAAAATATGCATAGCCTTGCTAGGAGAGTCACAAGCAATCCCTGTAGGCCTAAATAATGAAGGAAAAGGTGGTTGTTTGGTCTTCTTTGTACCTCTTTTGCTTGATAGATTTTTTGAAAGGAGGAACATAGAGGAGAGGTTGTAGGCCCAAGATTGAAGAAAATTCTAATACTGATATCACATTGAGCTTCTGAAGAGACAGTGATATTGGAAACAATATCAAAATATTAATATTTTTTTGATGAGAAACAATGGTATAATATATTAAGGTGAGTAAGTACAATAGAAGGATGAGAAATCCTTCAAAAAACTACACAAAACAAAAGTAGGAACCTTTGAACACAAGTAAATCTATACAACTATGAGGTTCCACAAACCATGTCCCATGTGGGAATATAAAAAAATAATCTATCCTTGCTAGCCCACACCCCTGGAACTATGCACTAACATCTAATCAAGTTGGATCATATCAAGGGGAATACCCTTAAAAGTTGTGGTGCAACATCCAATCAAAATATTAATATTGATTGGAGGTGTGACAATTAGTTGCCAAAATTTAAAATTATGACATTATCTTTTGGGAAGTTTAAGAGACCATAATGAAAATTCTAGATTAAAAAAAACTTCAAGTCACATTGATTACAATTTACAATTATGTGATGCATCAAGCCCAAAGATTGCACCATGCAGAAAATATCCATCAATAAAGAGGAATTTTCATTTAAACTATTTAACAATAGTTTGTTACAATGAGTTGTAGAAATGTTATTTATTAAATTACTTTATGTCATGGATCAATGTTTTCCCTTGTAAGGGTTACCTAAAAGCAAGTTCTGTGGAAATAATTAAACTGACTGGGGATGAGTATCATTTTAACTTTGGGAAGTGCTTTTGATCAGCGTCAATTTTCCCCGTTTTAGCAGTTATTGCTTTTTCTAGGAAGCAAATCTTCTCTAGAATGGCTCAACCTAGACCCATGCCACATAGGATTTGAAATGCTCCCCCCCCCTCCCCCCCAAGGGAGAAAAATGGAGCAAGCAAAGCTCTGAATTATATCTAAGCAATGGCACTAATTTCTCAAACTCAGAAATTTCCCTTTCTGGAATAAGTTCTCTTTGATGTGCAGCAACACTTTTCAGTGGTACATGAGGTATTTTTTGTCTTAAAAACATTTTGACTGGTCAATCAATCTCCATTTTGTTCAATTCATTATTGCTACATTTCATGTTAAGATGTTCTGTTAAGTATCTGTGTTACTGTGTTTCCAAAACTTTATGCTGCTTTGATTATGTTTCTTTCTTTAGGTCAACCCCAAATTTCTCTTGAGATAAAACCTTTCATCATCATTGTGTTTGCCAGTATTTATTAGAGTATCCTCTTGACTAATTTTATTTTTGACGTACTAGATGTCATTAAGGTTACTTTGATGGCATTACAGTTTATGGGCACAGTTCAATTATCCTGCCCTGTCTGAATTGTTTAGTATCATCTCGATTTATAACTCCTTTATATGAAAGATTTGGCTCCATTTGCACACAATTCAATTTATAGATATAATTCTCTATAATGTTCTTGAAAGGGATAAATTCCTAATATGCACTTAGCATATGCATATACATTGCTGTCATCTGTTGCATCTAGCCCAGAATCTCAAGTGTAACTTCATCTTTATTCAATGTTGAACTTCCATTTTGAAATGGTCTCTCTTTGTTTTTAATGGGAAAAAAGGTTGAACTACCTGGTTGCAAAGGAATTTGGACAGTTTATCACAAGAACACACGTGGTCATAATGCTGATTCTACCAAGATGACTACTAAGGACGATGAGTATCATGCATACTTGATTATAAGTCTGGAATCTCGAACGATGGTAACCTCATTCACTTATCATCTTAATGTAAAAAACTAAGGTTATCCGCCAAATTTATGCATTTTGCTTGGTTACCAGAACTATCTGCTTTTAATACTGCATTATTTTGATCTTACCATTGTTGAATGGTTAACAGTGTTTTTTGGTCATCTTTTTACAAATTGACTGGTCCATGCTAATCAAATTCTTCTGATTAGGAACTCATATCGTACCCCCCCTTTCGTTTCCTGTTCAGGAGTAGGACCTTCAAAATTGCCTTATGTGAAGTTGCTTTAGATAAGGGCTAGCATCAACTTTTTAGCCATGTATATTTTATTTTATTTTTACTTTTAATTATTGCTGTATTTTTTGGTTGGAGAGGGTAAAAGGATCGGTGACAAGGGGTTGTTTAGAATTATATGGAAAAAATAAGCTATGATAAATTGAAGAAAGTTCCGAGCAATGGTTTAGTCAAAATTTGATATATTTACCAAGATGTGTGCTATATCTGATAACCTTCGTGGGAGACACGGAAAATTACATGATAAGTTTCAAAAGTTAGTGGTGAGCATGCTTTCTTGACAACTTAACTAGGAAGCTTCATATTCTTTCCTTCGTAGTTGCAAGATCCCAAAAAATCTTTGTTGCAATGATTGCCAGACAAGCTAGGGGTAACTGGTAGACTAGTTGTGAAATTCAACTAGAATTATCAATCCTGTCCTTCTCGTGTTTTTTCCTATGATAGAAGTTTTAGAGAAGTTCCCTTAAGTGTATAAATGATTTGGAAGCAATATTATTGCTTTAAGGTTCTTTATCTTTTATTCATTGATTTGTTTTATACTGAAAAGGATGTCGGGAAAACCCTCAATGATCCACAGCCTCAAGGAGTCTACTAGGAAAAACAGCCACCAAACTAAAAGAAAAGGAGCAAGAAGATCCTTTTGAAGAAGGGCCATTAGGAGTAGCAAAAATTCAAAGCCATGTTAATAAGTACTGGCAAGATAGCACAACCCTTCCTCCCCCCCCCATGAAAAAAAAAAAGTCACCATGTGTAAGCATAGGTTTCTTCTAAAAATAATTTATTTTCCAACAAATGCAATGACATGATATGCGATTTTTCTTGATGTACATATAAATCTTATTCAAGTTTTGTGCGGATAAGGAAAAGGGGGGGCTTGGCTTAAGGAAGCTAGCCCTTTTGAACAAAGCCTTGCTTGGCAAATGGATATGGAGATTTGCTTGTGATAAGGATAATCTTTGGAAGCAGGTGCTGTTGGCGAAATATGGGCAAGAGGATCTTGGTTGGAGGACAAAGAAGGCAAATGGGGCGTTTGAAGTAGGGGTTTGGAAGGAGATCTTGAAGGAATTTGATTGATGCTGGAAAAATATGGCGTTTAATGTTGGAAAAGGCACCAAAATCAAATTCTGGACTGATCTTTGGTGCGGGTGTACAGTGCTGTCCCAAAGATTCCCTCATCTTTATGCCATGACTGTTCATAGGAATGCTACGGTGGAAGAAACGTGGGACTAGAATTTAAGGTTTCTTAGGGACTTTAATGACTGGGAATTGGATATGTTAGGTAATTTGCTTCATGTTTTGAGGGGTCATAGGATTACTTTGGAGGAAGATTCAGTCTTTTGGAAGGGAGGAAGAAATAGGCAGTTTAGAGTCAAGAAAGTGTACAGCTTGTTGGTCAGCCCCATTGTCTCTGTTTTCCCGAAAAGTTGCATTTGGGTGGATAGAGTTCCAACCAAAATTGCGTTCCTTGCGTGGGAGACCACTTGGGGGAAGGTGCTTACTCTAAATAGGCTCCAAAAAAGAGGGTGGCAGCTCCCTAATTGTTGTTTCTTGTGTGGTTGTGAAGAGGAAACTGTAAATCATATTCTCATACACTGTATAGTGGTCAGAGTGTTGTGGGATATTGTTCTTGTTTTGTTTGGTGTTTAGTGGGTCTTTCCAGAAACTGTAAAGGAGACTTTATTTAGCTGGAGGGGCCCTTTTGTGGGAAAAAAAGGAAAAAGATTTGGAAATCCATCCCACTGTACATTTTTCGGACAGTTTGGAAGGAGAGGAATAGATTAGCCTTTAGGGGGGGTGTGTTAGCAATTCAGAAGCTTAAAAATTCTTTTGTTTGTAATTTATGGGGTTGGGCTAAATTGTATATTGGAGAGGAGTCGCTCTCTCTTATAGGCTTCTTGGAGTGGTTAGCCTCTAGTTAAGGGTTGGTGAGGTTTTTTTGTTTTTCTTTTTTGGATGTGAGGTCTCTGCTGCCTTGTATACTCCTTGTAAAAAAAAATCTTATTCAAGTTCAGGAATTAACAGGGATGCGTCCTCAAGGTTTACCCATGAAAGGAAGTGCAATAGCATGAGATACGGTTTTTCTTAATGGACATATTAATCTTATTCAAGTTGGGGACTTAATGGGGATGGCTCCTCAAGGCTTACCCAAGAAAGGAATACAAGGGAACAAAAAAGGAAAAAAGGGAAAAATCATAAGTTGATCTTATCAAGAGTACTTATGTAAATTTTTTGAGACTTTTGGAGTCATGGTTAGTACAAGTTGGTTATTTGAGTCTCAATTAGGATTTTAATTTTTTTTTTTTTTGGTTGGGTGTCATTAAAAGTTCTAATTTTATGTCTAAATTTTATTGGATGTTACTGAAAGTTTGTAGTTATCTGTTGGTATTCTTTGTTTTGTTTTTTGTGTATACTTCTTGTATACTTAGGGTGCGCACCCTTTCATTAGTGCTCTTTTGATAATTATGCTGTTTGCATATTAGAAAAAAATATTTCTATTTGAATCTCTTTTTAGAATTTGCAATGTTCTTCTATGGAAATTTTTGTTACATGTACATTTTAAGCTTTCTAATTTTATAAAGTTTCAATTACGTGTTTAATTCCACTAGTTGAAAGCTTTAAGAATTTTAAGGAAGCATTAAATGTTATAATAAGTTACTATATATGTTGAGTTTCTACCTTCTTATAGTTTGTTGTGTCTTTTGAGTTTTCTAAAGCCTATAAATATGTTTATTTGATGTAACCAAGGGGATAAATGTATGAATTATGAAAAATGATAATTTGAATTATGAAAAATGATAATTTGTAACCAAGGGCCATAGTGCAACTATGGTTTTTCTCTCTTGCTTTCTCTCTCTCTCTCTCTATCTCTTTATCTTTTCTTTCTTTTTCTCGCTTTCATCCTTTCTGTTGACTAATATGATTGAAAAATTAATGATTTAACTCCCTAATTTCCTAGTTTTGATTGAAATATCATATTAATTCCCTGGTTTTTGGGATTATATAGTTGTATGATTCCCTGATTTCCGAGATTGTATAGTTGTATTTTATATTTTTTTTTCCCTGATTTATAGGGTAGAAGATTTCTAGGGATTAATCATCTTTCTTTGTGTCATTTCAGCGGCAATGAAGGCCGAAAGTTTTCCTACAACTCTGATACCATAATGACGAAGAAGAATAATTCATCTTATCTCTGAATGACACAATACATTATATATGTATAGGACTCCTCTGCACTAAAAAGGAAATAATTACCTAGTTGTACAATTCCTAAAATTTAGGGATCAGATTAGTTAGATTTACAGTGACGGAAAAAAAAATCACAGTATCAGAAATTAGCCTAAATTAAATAAAAAATATACAGCTCATTCCTAACTTTGAATTTTGTTGACTTTCCAACAATGTTTGTTTAATAATATTGTGGGCAACTTGTGGCTTTTTTTCCCCTCTCAAATAATTTATTTGTCCATTTTCTATTTGAAAACTGAACTTTGCTTTCCTTCTTTATCTTCACTGGGTGCTGAGCTTCTCATTTAGTTTAATGTTTTTTGGGGGTGGCCAAACGAGTCTGGCTGTTGTGTGGACCTACAGTTGACAACTAGCCAAGCTGGTTATTGAAGATATAAGTATTTTGTAGCCTTCATGCCTATCTCTATAAAATCAGGTTATTATGTGAGAGCTTGCAGTTGACAACCAATATATATATGTATAGTATATCCGACTGTTTATGCCTATTCTGTATTTATTCTATAGAAGAAAAGCAGGTGGAAGCATGTACTTCTTTGTCTTTGGTTGAAATGATTAATATTCTCTCTAAGTATCTGATTATTCTAAAGCTTGTCATTTTGATATTAGGAGGATAAATGTTTTTTCCCTTATGATGTCTAGGTACTAGAAACAGCTGATCTTCTTGGTGAAGTTACTGAAAGTGTTGACTATTATGTGCAAGGATGTACCATTTCAGCGGGCAATTTGTTTGGAAGGTGATTGTTTATCTGCTTTCTGCCTTGCTTGTATGTTTTTGGCTTGTCGGTCCAATCCACTTTGTCCTATTTAGATATTTTTGGCTTGTTTGGTAGCAAAAATAAAGAAGGGGATTTAATTTTCTTTTTCTTTTTTTATTTCCAAAAGTGTTTTAGTTTGAATGATAACAATGAAAGTGCTCCTTTTGGGATTGTTCAATCATTAAAGGGCTTGGATTCTCTTATAATGTGAAGAACAATATTTTAATATTCCTAAAAATGACTCATTTTGAGGCAATGTTTTGAATTCTAATATAATACTTGTTTGGGCTAAAGCCCAAATGAGAGCTTGATAAACATGGTTGGTGGTCCACTACCTAAGAATTTAAGCTTTTAGGAAAATTGGTTGCTTAATCATTAAATAATAGGTTTGGGCTTAAGGCTTTAGTGGCTAGTTCCTTTATATCTGCTAGTAGCCTGCCCCCTCTTTCAAAAGAGGCTAGGGCTTCGGCAAAGGCTTTCGTTGAGGGAGAATGGAGGGCTAAGAAAGTGTCGTCCGATGGAACCTCTTGCGTTGATGGGATGGCAGCAAGCCGGTTAGAGATCATTGACGAGGCTCTTTTGGTTGAGGCTTCCAAGCACCTCGCTCCTCACTATCTTCCTCTCCTTTCTTTGGGGCTATGGGGTCTCTCTACTTTTGCTCCTTTCTTGATGCCCAATCGGACCTTGGGTGTATCCAGTGAGGGTTGGTCCAATGTTGTTTGTGGGTTGGAGGTTTTGCTAGGGGACGTTGACTGTGATCCCTTGAGAGTAATCTTGCTTGGTGAGAGTGCCTCAGGTAATGAATTCTTGGAGGAGTAGACCCTTGGGCCAGCGGATTGCTTATTTTCAAAGGAGCTTGTCCTTGTCCCGCCGAGGGTGGATTCTATTAAGGTGTTGGAGGTATATGTTGGTTCTCGAGAGGAAGAGGGGGAGCCGTTTGAAGGGTGGTCCTCTAGTTGCTTGGCTAAGTTTAGCCAGTGCTTTGGCATGCTGATGGAGGATTTTGAAAGGGAGATTCTGCACCTACTTAGGAGGATGAAAGAGAGAATTGATCAAAAGGGTCATGCAGGGGCTAATAGGAGGGCGAATTCCTTGTCTTTTAGGTTCGAAAGGGAACTCAAAATGCTTGAATGGATAGTGAATTATAAGGGTTTAGGCACTAGTAGTGGGTTGGGCAAATCTGGTGGAGCCTTTGTTTTAGGGTGCAGATGAAGATAAGAATCCTATCCTGGAATGTGAGAAGGGCTAATGATAGTGATAATGAAAAGAATTGCAGAGAAAAAAGTATCTATGTTGCTTAGAAAAAGTGTAAATATATAAGTGTACATTTGGTAAACAAGGGCAGAAAAAAAAAGAAACCTATAGGATCCCAAGAAATCAAGAAACTAATTTACATCTCCTAAAAATACAAAGTTTGACTTCTAAACTAATTCAAATCTTTAACTCCTAAAAATCTGCCAATACTCTCCCTTAACCTGGTTCAAAGATGTCTAACATGCCTAGCTTATCAATTAAGGGAGAATAGATGTTAGAAGGTAAAGCCTTAGTGAGCACATCTACTAGTTGTGACTTGGAGGCTACAAACAGTGTGCAGATCACCCCTTCGTTGATCTTCTCCTTGATGAAGTGTCAATCTATCTCAACATGTTTTGTCCTATCATGTTGTACTGGATTATATGCAATACTTATTGCTGCCGCCTTGTCTCAGTATAATCTCATAGGTTCATCCACTTTTACATGTAGTTCTTTCAAAAGAGTGTTGAGCCACATTAGCTGACAAATCCCAAGAGCCATAGCCCTAAATTCTGCTTCAGCATTGAAGCAAGAAACCACATTTTTTTTTCTTTTTTTTATAACTCCATGTAACCAAATTTTTAGCTACTAGGGTGCAGTAGCTGGATGTAGAATGTCTGTTTGTGAATGAACTACCCCAATCAACATCAGTGTAGGCTTCAACACGATAATGGTTGTGTTTCTCAAATAGAAGACCTTTGCTTGGAGTATGTTTCAAGTACTTGAGAATGTGAGTCACTGGTTCCATGTGACAATTCATTGGAGCATGCATGAATTGACTAACAAGGCCAACAATATAAGCTATATATCAGGTCGAGTATGAGACAAATAGATTAGTTTGACCACCAATTGTTGATACCGTCCCTTGTGTATAGGTGTTTCTGAGGGGTCAGTGCCCAACTTATGATTAGGATTGATGGGTGTAGTTTCAGGTTTGCATCCCAACATTCCAACCTCATTTAAGAGGTCCAGAATGTATTTTGATTGTGTTGAAATCTGTCATTCAAAGTTAGGTTTTCTTTAATTTAGGAAAGTATTTTAGGAATAAAAAAGGAGAGATCATTTAGGATATTTCCTTAGGATTCAGTTTCCTAATTTTAGGAGAGAATCAAGCTAGATTGATAATTTCTTATTCAGTCGTTTGTGTATATATATGTGTATGGTGTGTATCGAATATTAATCAATAAAGGAATTCAGAAATTCTTCATGGTATCAGAGCCAGGTTTCTGAAACCCTAATCCCTTCTGGCCGCCTCTTATTCAGGCCATCATTTATTCCGGCCAAGTCTCTCTGGCCATCTCTCAATCCGACCATCTCTTTCTCTGGCCATCTCTCATTCCGGCCATCAGTCCCTGTTCTCAGAGCCAAGGGAGAAAACGCTTTCCGGTCGGTCGAATCGTCGTCAGAAAAATTCGCCGCCGGCGATTTTTCTGGTGAACTTTCCGGCGACATCTTTTTCCCACACCACAAGGAGCGCCTGGAGGAGATCTCCAATTTTTCCCAAAGCACCGGAGCCGGAAAACCACCCACGCGCTGTCCACGCGCGTTTTTCCGGCCGGCGACTGCATCTCACGCACCGGCACGTGAGGGCGCGTGAGCCACTTTCCGGCGACGCGCTTCCTCCTCCAGCCTCGCTGGCGCCGACCAGCCACCCTTCTTACCTGTTTCTGCCATCCGAGTCCTGCACGTGCCTCTTTTGGGGTTCTTTTGCCTCCGTAGGCCCTCCGATCAGCTTTTCCGGCGTCCTCCGGCTATTCTTTCTCAACTCCAATCCCTGCACGTGCCTTGGGAAGTGTCCTTCTACCTTTCCGGTTCATGACAAAATACGGAATGGCATCATCACAAGTATCCAGTGTCACAGCACCAGAATCAGGGGGCAGATCTGAAATTCCAAACCTTGGTGGCAGTGATTCCTCTCCTATTCTCATCACAGGACACAAATTAAATGGCCATAACTATTTACAATGGTCACAATCTGTGTTGCTGTTCATTTGCGTTAAAGGAAAGGATGAGTACCTCACTGGAGAAGCAGCCATGCCAGAAACTACAGAATCGGGTTTCAGGAAGTGGAAGATTGAAAACAGCATGATCATGTCATGGCTTATCAATTCCATGAACAATGACATAGGTGAAAATTTCTTGCTGTTTGGGACTACAAAGGACATCTGGGATGCAGCCAAAGAAACTTACTCAAGTTCTGAAAATATTTCAGAACTTTTTCAGGTTGAATCAGCCCTACATGACTTCCGCCAAGGAGAGCAGTCAGTTACTCAGTATTACAACACACTCACAAGGTATTGCCAGCAACTTGACTTATTCGAAACTCATTCATGGAAATGTTCGGATGATGCAGCAACATACAGGCAAATTATGGAACAAAAGAGACTGTTCAAGTTTTTCCTAGGACTAAACAGGGAATTGGATGATGTTAGAGGCCGAATCATGGGCATTAAACCCCTGCCAAGTCTCAGGGAGGCTTTTTCAGAGGTCAGGCGTGAAGAAAGTAGAAAGAAAGTGATGATGGGATCCAAAGAGCAACCTGCCCCAACATTGGATGCCTCTGCCCTTACTGCTCGGTCATTTAATAGTAGTGGTGGAGATCGTCAGAAACGGGATAGGCCTTGGTGTGATTATTGTAAGAAACCAGGCCATTAT
This sequence comes from Vitis rotundifolia, assembly GCA_030254885.1. Taxonomy (NCBI): domain Eukaryota; kingdom Viridiplantae; phylum Streptophyta; class Magnoliopsida; order Vitales; family Vitaceae; genus Vitis; species Vitis rotundifolia. The sequence continues at coordinate 14,031,648 of CM058166.1, forward strand.
AAGGAGGCTTGCTGGAAGCTTCATGGCAAACCGGCTGATTGTAAACCAAAGCCACGGTCTGACAGAGATGGCAGAGCACATGTGGCTGCCAACTCTGAGAGCACATTTGTTCCAGAGTCGAGTCCATTCAACAAAGAGCAGATGGAGATGCTACAGAAACTATTAAGCCAAGTTGGCAGTGGCAGTACTACCGGGATAGCCTTCACTGCTAATCGAGGAGGAATGAAGCCGTGGATAGTGGACACAGGTGCTTCTGATCACATGACAGGAAATGCTGCCATTCTTCAAAATTACGTGCCAAGTAATGGTCATTCATCCGTCCATATTGCTGATGGTTCAAAGTCAAAAATTGCCGGGACAGGAGGTTCCATAAAACTTACTCAAGACTTGCATCTTGACTCTGTCCTTCATGTTCCAAACTTGGATTGTAATCTCTTGTCCATTAGCAAATTGGCCCGTGATCTCCAATGTGTTACTAAATTTTATCCAAACTCGTGTGTTTTTTAGGACTTGAAATCGGGGAAGATGATTGGCAGTGCTGAACTGTGTTCCGGGCTCTACCTCCTCTCATGTGGCCAATTCTCAAACCAAGTCTCTCAAGCAAGTTGCGTACAGTCTCAGAGTATGTTAGAGTCTTTCGATTCTGTGTCAAAATCTAAGGTCAATAAAGATAGTGAGATTATAATGTTACACTATCGCCTTGGTCATCCTAGCTTTGTTTACCTTGCAAAATTGTTTCCCAAATTATTTATCAATAAAAATCCAGCATCTTATCACTGTGAAATTTGTCAGTTTGCAAAGCATACTCGAACAGTATATCCTCAAATCCCATACAAACCTTCGAGTATCTTCTCTTTAGTACATAGTGATGTTTGGGGTCCCTCACGGATAAAAAATATTTCTGGCACTCGATGGTTTGTGACATTCGTTGATGATCATACACGGGTAACATGGGTTTTCCTTATGAAAGAAAAGTCAGAGGTCGGGCACATTTTTCAAACCTTCAACCTTATGGTTCAAAATCAATTCAATTCCAAAATTCAAGTCCTCAAGTCAGATAATGCAAAGGAATACTTTACTAGTAGTCTCAGTACTTATCTTCAAAATCACGACATTATCCACATAAGTTCTTGCGTTGACACCCCACAACAAAATAGGGTGGCTGAACGCAAGAATAGACATCTCTTGGAAGTTGCCCGGTGCCTTATGTTTTCCTCTAATGTTCCAAACTATTTATGGGGGGAAGCCATTCTCACAGCTACCTATTTGATTAACCGTATGCCATCCAGAGTGCTTACCTTTCAATCCCCACGTCAACTTCTCTTAAAAAAATTCCCTCACACCCGTGTCGCCTCTTCTGATTTACCACTCAAAGTATTTGGTTGCACGGCATTCGTTCATGTGTATCCTCAAAATCGTAGCAAATTTGCTCCTCGAGCCAATAAGTGCATTTTCCTAGGGTATTCTCCAACCCAAAAAGGGTACAAATGTTATTCTCCAACCAACAAAAGATTTTACACCACCATGGACGTCTCTTTCTTTGAACATGTCTTCTTCTATCCCAAATCTCATGTTCAGGGGGGGAGCATGAATGAACATCAAGTTTGGGAGTCTCTTCTTGAGGCTGTACCTTTTTCTCACTCAGAGTCACCACCCACTGAGTTGTCCACACCCATGCCGTCATCAGACCTTTTTCTCACTCAGAGTCACCACCCACTGAGTTGTCCACACCCATGCCGTCATCAGTCCAGCCAGCCCAGCCCACAAATGTTCCTTCTCCCGTGACCATCCAATCTCCCATGCCTATTCAACCTATAGCCCCACAACTTGCTAATGAGAACTTACAAGTTTACATCAGGAGGAGGAAAAGACAGGAATTAGAGCACGGATCACAGCCAACATGTGGCCAATATATTGACTCCATTTCAGGTCTACCTGAAGAGAACATAGGTGAGGATAGGACTGGAGAGGTGTTAATTCCCAGCATTGATGATTCTACTCTGCCGATTGCATTGAGGAAGGGTGTTAGGAGATGTACAGATCATCCAATTGGGAATTATGTTACGTATGAAGGGCTATCACCATCTTACAGAGCATTTGCTACTTCTCTTGATGATACTCAGGTTCCCAACACAATACAAGAGGCATTCAAAATTTCAGAATGGAAGAAGGCAGTACAAGATGAGATTGATGCACTTGAGAAGAATGGGACATGGACTATCACAGATTTGCCGGTTGGGAAGAGGCCTGTGGGGTGTAAGTGGATTTTCACCATAAAATACAAAGCAGATGGATCAGTCGAAGATTCAAGGCTCGTTTGGTAGCTAGAGGGTTTACACAATCCTATGGGATAGACTATCAGGAGACTTTTGCTCCTGTTACAAAAATGAACACTATCAGGATTCTTCTCTCATTGGCTGTCAATCAAGATTGGTGCTTGCAACAACTGGACATAAAAAATGCGTTTCTAAATGGTGACCTGGAAGAGGAAGTCTACATGGAAATACCACCTGGTTTCGAAGGAAGTATGGCAAAGAATCAGGTTTGCAAACTCCAAAAATCCTTGTACAGCCTTAAACAATCTCCCCGAGCATGGTTTGATAGATTCACAAAGGCAGTCTTGAAGCTGGGTTACAAACAAGGTCAGGCTGATCATACTCTATTTGTCAAGAAGTCTCATGCCGAGAAAATGGCCATATTGATAGTCTATGTCGATGATATTATTCTATCTGGGAATGATATGGAGGAATTACAGAATTTGAAGAAGTATTTGTCAGAAGAGTTTGAAGTTAAAGACCTTGGAAATTTGAAATATTTCCTTGGTATGGAAGTGGCTAGATCAAGGAAGGGAATTGTAGTCTCTCAAAGAAAATACATACTCGATCTTCTTAAGGAGACCGGTATGCTTGGATGCAAACCAATTGATACTCCTATGAATAGTCAGAAGAAACTTGGTATCGAGAAAGAGAGTACACCAGTAGACAGGGGGAGATATCAGCGACTCGTCGGGCGCTTGATTTATCTCTCACACACTCGGCCAGATATTGGCTTTGCAGTGAGTGCTGTAAGTCAATTCATGCACAGCCCCACTGAGGAACACATGGAAGCAGTCTACAGGATTCTTAGATATTTAAAAATGACACCAGGGAAAAGTCTATTCTTCAGAAAGACAGAGAATCGTGACACTGAAGTATACTCAGATGCAGATTGGGCAGGAAACATCATTGACAGGCGGTCCACTTCTGGATACTGTTCTTTTGTCTGGGGAAATCTTGTTACCTGGAGGAGTAAGAAGCAATCAGTTGTAGCCAGAAGTAGTGCAGAAGCTGAGTACAGAGCACTAGCACAGGGAATCTGTGAAGGGATTTGGATAAAAAGGGTTCTTAATGAATTGGGACAAACGAGTTCATCTCCGATTCTGATGATGTGTGATAATCAGGTAGCTATAAGCATAGCAAAGAACCCCGTGCATCATGACAGGACCAAACACGTTGAGATTGACAGACACTTCATCACAGAGAAGGTGACTAGTGAGACGGTTAAATTGAACTACGTTCCTACCAAGCACCAAACCGCAGACATCCTCACCAAAGCTTTACCTAGGCCTAACTTCGAAGACTTAACTTGCAAGCTGGGATTATATGATATATATTTTCCAGCTTGAGGGGGAGTGTTGAAATCTGTCATTCAAAGTTAGGTTTTCTTTAATTTAGGAAAGTATTTTAGGAATAAAAAAGGAGAGATCATTTAGGATATTTCCTTAGGATTCAGTTTCCTAATTTTAGGAGAGAATCAAGCTAGATTGATAATTTCTTATTCAGTCGTTTGTGTATATATATGTGTATGGTGTGTATCGAATATTAATCAATAAAGGAATTCAGAAATTCTTCAGATTGTGACACATAAATACCTTTCTTTGATCTTGCAAACCTCAATGCTTGAGGAAATATCTCAAACTGCCTAAGTCTTTGATCTCGAATTCTTTAGCAAGCTTCAACTTGATCATTTTCATCTCCCTAACATCATTCCCTGTCAAGATAATGTCATCCACATACACGATCAAGACTGTTAGTTTTCCTTCTGGCTTGTTTTTAATAAAGAGAGTATGATCGCCTTGGCTTTGTTGGAAGCCAAATTGAATGATTGACCTACTAAATCTTTCAAACCAAACTTTAGGTAAATCTTAGGTTGCACGCCTTACTAGCATTGAAATAGCTTTCAAAACTAGGAGGAGCATCCATAAACACTTCTTCTAGATTTCCATGGAGGAACGCATTCTACACATCTAGTTGTTGCAAGGGCCAGTCATTATTAGCTGCTAGTGACAACAAGACTCAAATGGAATTGATTTTGGTAACTGGAGCGAATGTTTCTTGATAGTCTATCCCATAACTTTGTGTGTATCCCTTCGCAACTAAACGTGTTTTGTATCTCTCTATGGTGCCATAAGACTTGTATTTGATTGTAAACACCCACTTGCACCCATAGTATTCTTCCCTTTGGGTAAGTCTAATGCTTCCCAAGTGTATTTCTTTCACAACGCTTTGATCTCCTCCTTGATGGCCTCTTTCCACTTTGGATCTTTCAAAGCTTCTTCAACATTCCTTGGGATAGTCTCATTTGACAGGTTTGCTACAAAAGTCTTGTACTTTGAGTGAATTTTTTGATAAGAGAGAAAATGAATAATAGGATGCTTTGTACAGCTTTGCACCCCTTTTCTAACAGCTTTGGGAAAATCGCAATTAGTCTCAACAGAACAGCTAGGTTTTTCTTCAAAACTGCAAGTTTCAGGACTTGCCTCGAGTTCAGAAGATTGACTATGCTTTGGAGAGAGAGAGCCTGTTCCCTAATTCACTGCCTGCTTGTTCTTCCTAGAGTAAACCTGTTGGTGCAGAAGCTGCTGGATTTTTACTCTAAAATTTATCCAAGTGTGCAGGAGCTGCTGGTTCTTGACTCTGAAATTGATACGAGACCTCCAAAGGAACCTGTTGGGGTTCATTTTGAGTGGCTGGAAGTACAAGAGGGGTTTCTGTCTTCTCTACATTCTTCCCCTGACCTGATGCTCCACCTTGTGTGTCAACACTTATGATTTCTTCCCACTTTGGGAGTGGAAAAATATCTTGTGACTGGTCTTCACTACTTCTATTCTCGCCCTGAAGATTAGAACCAGTAAAATAACCGTGTCTCGAAAAAAGGTAACATTTAGGGAAATGTACTTTTTTTGAGTTGGAGTATGGTAGCAAATATTGCCCTTTTGATGAGGTGAATATCCCACAAATAAACACTTTAGGGCTCTCGTTTCTAGTTTTGAACCACTCTTGGCTTGAATGTGATTCAAGGGGTGCCTTGTTAGCAAGTATTTTGGAAGGTATCCAATTTATCAAATAAGTTGGTACTAAAACAACATCAGCCCAATGAATTTTTGTGACATTCCTAGCAAAGAGAAATGACCAAACAACCTCCAAAAGATGTCTATTCCTATGCTCGACAACGCTATTTTGCTCAGGTGTAGCTGTGCATGATGACTCATGAATAATTCCATTATCCATTAGAAACATGTTGAGAGATCCACTGAAGTATTCTACTCCATTATCAAATCTAATAACCTTAACTTTAGCATCAAATTGGACAGTAATCATCTTGTAAAATTTTTGGAAAATCCCTATAGCATCAGAATTTTCTCTCATCAAATAAATGCAGGTCACTCTAGTTCAATCATCAATGGAACTAACAAACCACCTTGTCCTGGACATACCCTTGACCCTAGAAGGACCCCATATATCTTTGTGAATAAGTGAAAACGAAAAATCACATCTATTATTTCTCAATGGGTATGGAACACGATGACTCTTTGTAAGTTAACAAATTTCACACTTAAGAAAAGACAAATCAAAACCCTTAAACAAATTGGGGTATATTATTCTTAAAGAAGCAAAATTTAAATGTCCTAATCTTTCATGTTGCAACCCAATCTCACATTCTCTAGTTGGACTTCCTTTCACTTGGTATGCTCTGTTCTCCCAATCTTGTGGAATTAGGTAGTATAGGCCCTCTCTTTTTTCAGCATTGCCAATCGTCTTCCTTGTAAGATCTTGAAAAACACACCGATTCGAGAAAAACATCACTGAATAGTTTTGAGACTTTGTAAGCTTGCTAATGGACAACAAATTTGCTGACATCTTAGGAACATGTAAAACAAAGTCAAGAGTAATGTTTTTATTACTGACTATACTCCATTTTCCATGCACTGGTATATTCGAGCCGTTTGCCACAAGAACCTTTTGTTTTCTAGAGCAAGGGATATATGAGTTAAAGAGTTTTGAATCTTAAGTCATGATCACTTACTCCAGAGTCAACAATCCAAGGAACATACTTTAGGACTGATTTCATGCACATAATAGGATCAGTTATACTTGATTGTGCAAAGGCACAAGAGGTTGATGGGGTAACTTCAGTTTTCCTAATAGTTTATAGAGAAGCTTTAATTGATTTTTTGTGAAGGGTGAGTTTTCGGTCGCAGCTGTAGTAGTTTTGGAAGATTGAGCGTCGGTTGAGTCAGTATGGAAGCCTTTCCCCATCTTGGATTGGTTTTTTCCCTTTTGGTTATTCTTATCCATGTGAGGCGATAATCCATTTATTCTTTAGCATGTTTCTCAGGTATGATTGTTCCTATTGCAGAAGTCACACCACTGATCATTCTTCTTGCTTCCTGCAGTATTTTTACAAGAAACTTTGAGTGCTGATTGATCTGGTTCATTATTGGATCCTAACATCACAGTTAGTCTGCTTTCTTCATCTCGTATTGCGGAGAAAACCTCATGTAGATTTGGAACTACATCTTTGTCCAGCAACCTGCTACGTACCTCATCATACTCAGGTCTTAATCCAGCCAAAAAGTCAAAGATTCTTTCTTGTTCAAGAATATTTGCAAGCTTTGCAGCATCTCTTGGCAATGCGATCTCCCAATGTTGGTGAACATCCAATTCTTACCTTGGATTTTTCAATTTATTGAAGTAAGAGAGAACATCTAGATCTCGTTGTTTGGTCTCATGAATTGCACGCTTCAGTTCAAAAATCCGAGTGGCATTCCCCTTCTTCGAATAAGTCTTCACCACAGCATCCCAAATGTCCTTGTCTGTAGATAGAAATAAGAATGGCTTCCCTATCTCAGGTTGCATATAATTAAGAAGCCTAGACATGATCATGGAGTTCTCAAAGTCCCATGATTCAAAGAGAGGATCAGTAGTCTTAGGAACCTTAATCATTCCCAGAATGTAGCCCATCTTCTTCTTGCTCCTCAAAAACAGCTTCGCAGAATGAAACCACTCCAGAAAATTTTTCCATTCAATTTCTCTGTAGTGATATGAAGCGTAGGGTTGTCAAGGTTTCCATTCCATTTGTTTGGGTTTGAAAAAACCTCAAAAGATGTCGTCTTAGATTCTTCCAACATTTTTTAGAGAAGAGAGAGCACGAGGATAAAGAAGATGAAACCAAAGAGAGAGAGAAAAAATCTTAGTCAAATACTAAAATCATGATACATCTCCTACAAAAATAGGTTCAAACGTCTCTAAAATGAAAATAGGAGCCCTACTTGGGAGGCTTTGATACCATGAAAAGAATTGCATAGAAAAAAGTATCTATATTGCTCAGAAAAAGTGTATATATATAAGTGTACATTTGGTAAAGAAGGGTAGAAGAAAAAGGAAACCTATAGAATCTCGAGAAATCAGGAAACTAATTTATATCTCCTAAAAATGCAAAGTTTGACTTATAAACTAATTCAAATCTTAAACTCCTAAAAATCTACCAATGGGTAACAGGAAGATTATAAAGTCCTTGATCAAGTTGCAAATGGTGAATGTGGTTTGTTTGCTGGAAACTAAAATTCAGGAGATGTTTGGTGGGCTTGTATGTAGCCTTGGGGTGGGCAGATGTTTAGAGTGGAGTGCTGTCAATTCTAAGGGTGCAATAGGTGGTATTTTGGTGTTTTGGGATAACAGGTGCTCGAGTTAGTTGGAGCGGAAGTGGGGAGTTACTCAATTTTGTGTTAGTTTAAAAATTGCGAGGATGGTGGTGTGTGGATTTTTATTAGGGTGTATGGTCTGGTGTGTAGGAGGTACAGAGAATGTTTCTGGGATGAGCTTAAGGCAATTAGGGGTTATGGAGGGATCCCTAGTGTATCAGAGGCGACTTCAACTTGATAAGGTTTCTTGGGAAACGTAGTAGGGGATGCGGTCGTTCCTTAGCTATGAGGAGATTTTCAAAGGTTATAGAGGATTTGGAGTTGAGAGATATCAGTTCATAGGGGGGTCCCTTCAGCTGGAGTGGCAGGTATAATAATTAGTCCCAATCTAGACTTGATCATATTTTGGAGTCTAAAGATTGGGATAACCTCTTCAATGGGAGAATGAAATAAGAGATGGTGTGGCTGGGGCTTTTTAGAGCCTTTTGACAGAGGAAGGGGAGTGGAGATCCAACATTGGTGGCTTAACTTTTGAGAGACTAGGAGGCGATGAGGCTGCAAGGTTGGAACTCCTGTTTTCGGACAAGGAGGTTTTCGTTGCTCTCTCAGACCTAGGCAAGAAGAAAGCGCTAGGTTTGGATGGGTACACAATATTGGCTTTTTAGTTAGGGGTTTGTGAAGGAAGAATTGATGAGTTTTTTCAACAATTTCCATGAGGGGGCCAAATTTATCAAGTCCTTGAATGCTACTTTTCTAGTTCTAATTCTGACGAAAAGTGGTGCCAAAGACTTGAGAGATTTTAGGCCAATTAGCCTAGTGAGTGGCCTCTATAAGCTGTTGGCTAAAGGTTTTAGCCAATAAACTTAAAAAGGTAATGGGTAAAGTGATCGCTGAATTTCAAAATGCTTTTGTTGAGGGTAGACAGATTTTGGATGCAACCTTGATTGCTAATGAGGTTGTAGATTCAAGGCTGAAAGGTAGTGAATGCAGTGTTTTTTGTAAGCTTGACATTAAGAAAATGTATGATCATGTAAATTGGAATTTCTTGTTATCGGTGTTGAGGAAGATGGCCTTTGGAGAGAAGTGGATTGAATGGATAAATTGGTGCATCTCTATAGCAAAATTTTTTGTCCTTTTCAATAGAACCCCAATAGGTTTTTTTCAAAGCATTAAGGGTTTGAGATAAGGGGACCCCTTTTCTCCCTGTTTATTTGTGATTGCTACGGAGGCATTTCGATCTTCTGAAGAGGGCTAAGAGTGGTGGCTATCTTTTTGGGTGGTGGGTGAGAGGTAGGGGAGGAGATGAGATTTAGATCTCCCACTTATTGTTTGTTGATGGTACTCTCTTGTTTTGTGAGGCATCACAAGATCAGATGACTTATTTGAGTTGATTACTTATATGGTTCGAGGCGATTTTTGGGTTGAGAATTAAATTGGATAAAAGTGAGTTAATTCCTATGGGGAGGGTGGACGACACTGAGGACTTGGCTTTGGAGTTGGGTTGCAAGGTCCCTTCTCTTACTTGGGTCTTCTTTTAGGGGCCCTTCTTAAATATGTGGCAGTTTGGGATGGGGTGGAAAAGAGGTTTCGCAAAAGGTTAGCTATGTGGAAAAGATAGTACATCTTGAAAGTAGAGAGACTCACTATGATTCGAAGTACTCTCTCTAGTATGCCTATCTATTTCATATCTCTTTTTTGCATGCCAAGATAGGTTAGACTGAGGTTGGAGAAGATTTAGAGGGATTTTCTTGGGGGTGGTGGGGCTCTTGTGCAGAAACCCCATTTAGTAAGATGGAAGAAGGTCTATTCGGAGAGAATTAAAGGGGAAGGGGGGTGCCTTGGGTGTGAGGTGTCTTTTAGTGATGAACAAAGCTCTTCTTTGCAAGTGGAGTTGGCACTTTGCCAATGAAAGAGGGACACTTTGGAAGCAAGTCATTAGTCAAAAGTATGGTGAGGATGTTAGGGGGTGGCAATCCTTTGAGGTGGGAGACAAGTGTGGGGGTTGGCCTTTAGAAAATCATAAAAAAGGAGTGGGACCTTTTGAGCAATAGGGGAATCACGAGTTCAAACTTCACCTAATGTTTATTCCCCTCAATTTATTTAGTCAACATCCAAGCACAAAGGAAATTACTCATGAGGTGGGGTATTGGAATTAAAAGCCCAAATGATATCTTGATATAAAATGTTGGCACACTACCTAACAACTCAAGTTTTTAGGAAAATTGTTAAATTGACAATGCTAATAGTTTCTATCTTGGTTTTTTTAAAGATATATGGTTATGATAGAAGGAGATTCAATTGTAGTTCTTCAGGCCTGGCTCCGGATAGGATAAGGCTATGAAGATACAATTATTGGTTGCAGATGATAATGGACATTTCTAAAGATTTCAATTCTTTTTCTTGGACTTTAGATAGGCAAACTAGGAAGTGAATAGGCCAGCTAAGAGAGGAGTCACGTCCTGCATTTTCTTTGTTGGAGACCATCTACCCCTTGTTGTTATGGCATTGTTGTTATTTGTGCGTTTCTTGTCTTCTTTGCTTTCTCTTTCTCTCTCTCTCTCTCTCTCTATCTTTATCTATCTATCTTCAAATCTATCTCTCTATGTATATGCTCTCATACCCCTTTATATGTGTTGCAAGCACATTCTAAAATACTAATCTTGTTTCTTATCCAAAAAAAAGAGAGAGATATGTTAATTTCATTCTTCTAGACTTCTACAAAAATGCTTTTTTTGGGTAACTTGTAAACCTAATAGCCTCACTTTGTAGATAAATGCAGACTTCCTAAGGACCAGGATCAGGTAACCCTGCAGCTCTAAAGTTTGTACTAGGCTTCATCTTATTAGCAGGAGCAACAAAGAATCTGTCCAGATTCATTGAATCTGGTTTAGTCGATGTTTTGTGTATGTTTGGTTGGGTGTAGACGATGGAGTAATTCTGGGGATTGATTTGGAGTAGATCATGGAGTAATTTTGGGGATTGATTAGTTGTATATTTATATTAGACTTATTTTCCTTAATAGCTGTACAGATCATGTATTTGTAGCATGTAAAGCTTTTCTAGTCTAATTAAGTGAGAAATCTTTTTTATTATCTCTTCCTTTCTTTCACTTGCACTTTCAAGCAACTTGCCTGCCACTGAGGGCCTCATGCTATATGGCCTTGGGAGCAGCTTTAGCCCCTTGGAAGTTGTGATCATGTAGGGATTGTCTAACCCAAAATGGCTTCCAAAAATAGGCAGAGAATCTACATGTCCACATCCTTACTAATGGTACTTATATGGTCCACCAAGGAAGCATTTCCTTCTTGAGTGAAACCCTTGGCCCCTAATAGCTACTTGGTTCGGCATTCATATAGCATTCTTGGCACTTGCCAATGGATGTGTAGCACCCATGGAGACTCCAAACGTCTTTAAGTTGATAGTACTGAGAAAATTCCTTCACTAATTCACTGAATTCAATTTCCTAAAGCAGTATGAGTCTCACATATGCTCAATGTTGAATGTTGGGGATTCCTCAGTCAAGTATAGATATTACTTTTGGAAAGCTACCAATTAAGGTAGAAGCTAAAGTTGTTAGGTAGTGTCCAATAATGCATATCAAGCTAATTTAGGCTTTAAGCCTAACAACCTGCCTTATGGGCAGTCTTTTTTGAGCTTGTAAATGGGCTTGATAAATTGGGGGAAATGAACAAGCGGTGATGTTTGGAATCACCGCCTTCCATAGAACATATACCATATTAAACTATCAATTGACCTGAGAGATTAAGTTATTAGATAGTAGGCCAACAATGTATGTCAAACTCATTTGCGTTTTATCCATACAACTTCATCATGTGGCAGCCAAATCCAGAAGACCTTTCTCATAGCCGAACAAGGATTCCTGGTCCTACTTGCAGTATGGTAATCCATACAGCTTCAAGGTGGTGAAGGCTTGAAAAATTGTTGCATTGGTTTCCAGGCTTTGATATCATTAGTCTATGTTTGAAGTCTTGGATTACCAGAATTTCTAGTTTTTTGCAGTTTTTTTTTTCTATAAAATCCATCCTTCCCTCCCCCATGGGTTTACTTTATGCATGGTTGCCTGGCTATATTATGTGATTTGGTTGTTTTATGCTTCCTGAATGATGTGTATGGGCGTCTTTACCTTGAAAATTTTAAAATAGGGATCTGTTGCTTCCTCAATGAGAAAATACTAGTTAGTTACATAATTTTAATTTCATTTTTCTTCTAAGCTCAGCATATTCAGGTAATTCCCAGAGGTTATAGGATTAATTTTAGTGGTTCTCAATCATATCTAGCTTATGTATGGCTTATCTTCTGCCTTTTCAGACGTCGAGTTGTCCAGGTATATGCTCGTGGTGCTCGAATTCTAGATGGTGCTTTCATGACCCAAGATCTTCCAATTTCTGAGAGTTCTACGGTATTATCGGTCTCTATAGCTGATCCATATGTATTGCTGAGAATGTCTGATGGAAATATTCAACTTCTTGTTGGAGGTACAATGTGTTCAAATCATCCTTTCTTTTCCTTTTTTTTTTTTTTTGTCGTCTACTTAGCATATAACACTATCTCTAATTGCCACTTAAACATTAAGAACTTTGTTCTGGACTTTAGCACTTTTATCAACATTCTTGTATTCATGAATGCATGGATAGATTGATTTCAAGAGATAAAAACACCTTAGATCCATTTTGTTAGTCACAGTTGTGATTATTTAATCTCAATGCATAGTTATCTAATTTATTCCTTCTCAATTGATGGAGGACTAGACTAAGAAAATTTTATATGAAGTTATTTATATTTGCTAGTGTTACTAGTACTTGATGCAGGATAATTAAATTTCCTGCATTATAGAAGATTTTTTTGTTTGTAGAATAAGATGAAAGATGTTAAGGAAGAGAAATGGAAAGCAAAATCCTTGGAAATGACACCTGGAGTCACAAGCCATCCTGCTCCCCACTCCTACCCCTCACTCCCTGAGCCAGGCCTTAGGGGCTATCTGCGTATTCACTTTTAGTACAAAGCTTATTCTAATTTGAATCAGGAGAAAGTTTGGAATTCCTAATTGGATTAACATCTTGATCCTGTACCTTAAAAGAAAAGGGGGAATCAACCTCAAATAGCTAAAATATATGCTTCACTAGCTGGTGTTGTAGCAATCAAGGACCCTCCACTTTTATTTATATATTTGAAACATTTTAAATATTTTCTATCTAATTTATGTGCTGTTGCATAAAGGGCATCATGGTTATAAACATTTGCAGTGTTTTTCTGGCTCTTGTCTTTCCTCTCAGTTTTACCTGGTTTTTATGGTGTTGTTTAGCTCTACTCGTTTTTAACTTTGATCTGCAGATCCTTCGACCTGCACTGTATCTATAAATATCCCAGCTGTATTTGAAAGCTCAAAGAAATCAATATCTGCCTGTACATTGTATCATGATAAGGGACCTGAACCATGGCTACGGAAGACAAGTACTGATGCATGGCTTTCTACTGGCATTGGTGAGGCCATCGATGGGGCTGATGGTGCAGCACATGATCAGGGCGATATATACTGTGTTGTTAGTTATGAAAGTGGTGACCTTGAAATATTTGATGTGCCTAATTTCAATTGTGTTTTCTCTGTGGATAAATTTATGTCTGGGAATGCCCACCTTGTTGATACTCTTATCCTGGAACCATCTGAAGATACTCAGAAAGTTATGAGCAAAAATTCTGAAGAAGAGGCTAGCCAAGGCAGGAAAGAAAATGCCCATAACATAAAGGTCGTTGAATTGGCCATGCAAAGATGGTCAGGACAGCATAGTCGCCCTTTTCTTTTTGGAATATTGACTGATGGGACAATTCTTTGCTACCATGCTTACCTATATGAAGGTCCAGAAAACACTCCTAAAACGGAGGAAGCCGTTTCTGCACAAAATTCCCTCAGCATAAGCAATGTAAGTGCCTCTCGACTTAGAAATTTGAGATTTGTCCGTGTCCCCTTGGACACATACACAAGGGAGGAGGCATTATCTGGAACCACAAGCCCAAGAATGACCGTTTTCAAGAACATTGGTGGTTGTCAAGGGTTATTCCTCTCTGGTTCAAGACCTCTTTGGTTCATGGTTTTCAGGGAACGAATCCGTGTTCATCCACAGGTCAGAGAATTTGTCTCTTCGCAATAATAGGAAATGATTAAAAAGGAATCCATCTTATGCTTTTTATTTCACTTTATAGAACTATCTAAAGCTGGTTTGCCTAATAGAATGAATTTGATTTGCTTTTTAATTTTGTGTGTAATAAAACAAAGTTTTGACTTAAGTCTGGACTTTATGAGGATCACAAGAAATTGTTCAAAGTTTTTCTAAAAATCAAAATATGATCAAGAGAAGTATCTACAGGTTGGATAATATTGATTAAGCATTGGTATTTGAAACATGTTGAAAGAAGGGATGAAAATTTGCAAGCAGGAGCAAATATAAAATCTGTCTAGATTTGTAGAAGCTGTACAGATTCATAGAATCTGGTTTAGACAATATTTTGTGTATATTTGGTAGGAAGTAGGTCATAGAGTAATTCTAGGGATTGAAGAACTCTATATTATACTTTTTTTCCTCTTAATAGTTTTTTTTTTTTTTTTTTTGATAGGTAAAGGAAATTGTATTAAAAGAAAAGGTGTACACAACGTATACAAAGCAATCAAAGAGGTGTGAATATACAAAAACTAGCAATTGCACCGCACTCTAATAAGAACCTAACCAATTCACAAAATCTAACAAGGACATAGAACCATCCCCAATGTACAATCTAGCCTAATCCCCAAATAGATACAGAAAGGAGCTTTTAAAAGTTTGATCTAAACTTTCACAATTCTCAAAGGCTCTCCTATTTTTCTCCCTCCAAATGATCCAAAAAAGGCATAAAGGAGCTATTTTCCAAGCTTTTTTCCTTTTTATACCAACAAAGGAGCCTCCCCAACTCAAAAGCAACCCTCTCACCGAAGAGTTCATCACCCACTGTACATCAAATAAAGCAAAAATTAGTGGCAAAAATTAGTTGCCACAAAATGTGAGCTTTTGAACAATGCTGAAGAATATGATCACTCTTTTCTTCCTCTTCTTTGCACATGTAGCATCTATTAGGCATCTTCCAACTCTTCTTTCTGAACTGTGTCAAAATCTTGGCCCAAGTTGCCTCCCAAGCAAAGAAGCTTACTCTAACTGGAGCCCAGAAATTCCAAACTATACCATGAGCGAAAGGATTCACTCCCCTTTTGGTCTAGGAAGAATAGGACTTAACTGAAAAGATGTCATTCTTTGTATCCATCTACACCAAAATATCCTTAAAATCCACAAAGAGGGAATGATCATGCAACCTCCCAAAGAAGTTATCCACTTCCTCTAACTCCCAATCATTCAACTGTCTAAAAAACCTAAGATTCCAACTACTACCATCTCAAACATCAACCACCCAAGCATCCTTAGAGGAAGCTATATAAAAAAGATCAGAGGAAGCTATAGAAAAAAGATCCTAGAAAGCATCTCTCAAAGGCGCATTCCCACACCATCTATCCTTCAGAAACTTCACCTTGTTCTTAGAACCAACCTTGAAGCAAGTGTTGACTTTAAAAGCCTCCTAGCCATTTCTTATTGCCTTCCATACCCCCACTCCTTACCTTTCTCACCCCTTTCGTGCACCAACCCCCATCTTCTTGCCCATACTTGCCTACAATTACCCGTTTCCAAAGAGGATCGCATATTTCTTAGACCACTTTCCTAAAAGGGTCTTATTAAAGGTTGTAAGGTTTCTGAAACCCTAAACCCCCTTCCATTTTTTCCAAGCGCATAACAGACTAACTAAACAGATGGGGCTTGTTAACTAAAGCTCCCTTTCCTCGAATGAAATCCCTTTGTATCTTTTCCAATTTAGCCACTACCCACTTAAAGATGACAAAGAGCGACATATAATAGATCAGTAAGTTAGAAAGGGTGCTCTTAATTAGAGTTTGCCTTCCACCTCTTGAGAGATACCATCGCTTCCACAAAGCAAGCCTTTTTTGGAACCTCTCCTCCACCTTTTCCCAAACCCTTGAAGACTTGTAAGGCTTGCCCAAAGGAAGACCTAGGTAGGTGGTTGGGAGAGCTCTCACCTTGCAACCTAGAATCTCAGCGTGCTCCTCCAAATTCGAAACATCCCCAATCAAAATCAACTTGCTTTTCCCTAGGTTAATCTTTAGCCTTGAGCATTCCTTAAACCACATGAAGACCCAACTCAGATACTCCATATTTTCTTTACTAGCATCACAAAGAATGAGAGTATCGTCTATGAAAAACAAATGAGACACCTCCATTCCCACATCATGCCTTCCTCTGACTAGAAAACCATCGATAAAACCACCCTTATTCACCTTAGAGAGCAAACAGGAGAGAGTCTCCATCCCCAAGATGAATGAATAAGGAGACAAATGGTCTCCTTGTCTCAAACCTTTAGAGCTTTGGAAAAAACCTTAAGGGAAACCATTTATCAAAATAGAGAAATGAGCTATAGAAATTCACTATCTAATCCATCCTATCCACTAGGAACTAAACTCATTTTCTCCATGATGGCAAGGATAGAGCTCCAATGAACATGGTCATAGGTCTTTTTGATGTCCAACTTACATAAGATTCCTTTCAAATTGTCTTTAATTTTGGAATCAATAGCTTTATTTGCTATTAGTACTACATCCAAGATTTGTCTCCTCGGCACAAAAGAATTTTGAAAATCTGAGACTAGAGAACCCACCACCTTTTTGAGTCTGTTTGCTAGGACCTTAGTGAAGAGCTTGTATAACCCTTCAATGAAGCTAATGGGTCTAAAATCCTTTAGGTCTTCTGCCCCCCCTTTCTTAGGAACCAATACTCAAAAGCTTCTCCAAGAAAACCCTAAGTCATGGAATTCACCAAAAAAACCCACGACCTTATGTTTCACAATATCCCAAATATACTGCCAAAAAGCCATGGAAAAGCCATTCAGGCTCAGGGCCTTGTCACCATTCAAATCGGATAAAGTTGCAAGGACCTCTTTAGAGAAGGGTATCTCTAAGGATTCTGAAACAATTGGCTGCAAGGAGGCGAATACCAGTCCATCTATACTCGGCCTCCACTCCCTTGCCTCTGCTAGAATCCTTTGAAAAGAATTTGTCACTCCTTTGATGCTATCCTCCCCAACTAGCAGCTCACCATTTACCCTTAGTTTGGCAATAAAGTTTCTCCTTCTTCGAGCATTGACCATTTTATGAAAGAATCTTGTGTTTTTATCCCTTTCTTTTAGTCACAACTCTCTTGACTTTTGCCTCTAGGATATTTCCTCCATCCTTGCCCATTTCTTAAACTCATCCATCACTCCTCTTCTAACCTCATTTTCCTCCACTATCGGAGCTTGTTCCCTTAACTTTGCATCCCATAGCCCTATCTGTGCCAAAGCCTCAAGTTTCTTGGTGGACACATTTCCAAATTAGGTGGTTTGTAAGCTTCATTGATGATTGCACCCACATAACTTGGATGTACCTTCTCAATATGAAATTTGAAGCTATCGCAATTTTCAAATCATTCTATGCAATGATTCAAAATCAGTTTCATACAAAAATGAAAATTTTTCTGACAAATAATGGGAAAGAATAGTTTAACAATATTTTGGGATCATATTTTCTTCAAAATGGATTGTTTTGTATTCCTCATGTTTCGATACATCCTAACAAAATGGAGCGATGGAGAAATAAAACATACATTTTCTAGAAGTTGCTAGAGCCTTACAGTTTACCCACCATGTCCCTAAAATTTACTGATGTGATACTCTCTTAATCGCTGCTTGTTTAATAAATCACATGCCTTCCAAGGCTCTAAACTCCAAAACTCCTGTTTGGGTTCTAAAAACTCTTTCTCAGTGTTAATCTCTTTGAATCACTTCTTCTTAAGGTTTTTGGGTGTGCATCCTTTGCTCATCTTCCGAGTAGGATACAATCTAAATTAGATCCTAGAGCCATCAAGTGTATATTTCTAGGCTCACCTACACAAAGGGGTACACTTGTTTTCACCGTCCTAACAAGAAAAATTTCGTCATTATGTATGTAAAAATCTTTAAACATCTGCCGTACTTTTTCAGGATGGATCTTTAGGGGGGAGAAAAACAGTATAAAAGATCTAACATGTCCCCTGTCCTGTCCTTTATATCCTTCAAATCAGCCTAAGCTGTTCTACTCGGTTCCAAACACTTCTCTGATGGATCCTATACTTGTCTTTGACTAGCTCAACAACATCCAAATTGAAACCAAACAACAAGGGAACATGAAGGCAACTGAACTGCAAAATGAACCAGAAAATGTTGAAACTACGAAGGACAGTTTAGAAATGGAGTGGGTTAAAAATGTATCAAATCCTTTAGGTCCTTAGGTTTAGTCAAGAAAACAGGACAAGGTAATGAATCCTATCTTTGACTCTCATGACTAATCTTTAAACCTGTAGGCATGTAACTCTGATACTCTTTTTCTGTTGAAACTAATTACTCCTTTTCTGTTGAAACCCATCTTTGGTACTAATCTTGATGTTCCTATTGCTATAAGGATGGGGTGTTAGAAGCTATACAAAACATTCTCTTTCCAATTTTGTGTTGTACCATTGCCTTAATCCTAATTTGAAATCTTTTAGCACTAGGCTATCATTTGAGTCTATTCCAAAAAATTTAAAGTGGAAGGAAGCAATATTTGAGAAGATGAGAGCTTAACATAAACATGAAACATGGGAAATAGTTGAATTACCAAAGGGAAGGAAAACAATGGATTGTAATTCTCAAACTAATGGCCTTGACTATTAGGTAACATTTGGCCTTCTTGTGAAAATGAATTCTTTTAGGGTCCTATTATCTTTGGCAGTTAATTTATATTGGCCATTACACCAATTTGAAGTTAAAAAAATGCTTTTCTACTTATAAAGTTGAGGAGGAGGTGCACATGTGTCTTTCTACTTGGTTTCAATGATTGTTCAAATTATAGAAAAGTATGCAAATTAAAGAAATCTCTGTATGAGCTTAAACAATTCCCAAGAGTGTTGCTTGAAAGATTTGCTTAATTTTTGCATACTGATGACTACTTTCAAAGTCAAGGGGATCATACTCTGTTCTTTAAACACTCACTAATGAAAATCATTGTGCTTATTGCCTACGTAGATGATATCATTGTTATAGGTTGACATGGAAGAAATTAAAGGTTTGAAGAGTCAGCTAGCAAATGAGTTTGAGATAAAGGACTTGGGGAACTTAAGATACTTTTTTTAAATTGAAGTGGAATGATCCAAGAGAGTGGTATAGTTGCATGTCAATGAAGGTACATCCTGGGCTTACAAGAAGAAACTGGAATGATTGGTTTTAAACCAACAGAGATACTCATTGATCCCAACCACAAATTGATGTTCATTATAGAGGAAATTACATTGAGAAAGGAAAATCCTTGAGGTTGTGGGAGAACTGCTTTACTTATCCTATACAAGGCTAGATATACTTATGCAGTTAGTTAGCCAGTTTATGCATTCACCATTGGATTGTAACATGGAAGCAGTTTAAAAAAATTTTTTAAATTATTTAAAGGCATCTTGGAAAGGAACTTTTTTTTTTTTTCTCCAAACATGGTCACCTCCAAATAGAAGTCTATACAAATGCTGATTGGGCTGACTCTCTTATGGATAGAAGATCAATGATGGGATATTGCACCTTTGTAGGAAGCAATCTTGTTACTTTGAGAACTAAGATATCGACGGTTGTGACAAGATATAGTGCTGAAGCTGAATTTTGGGTTATAGCTCAAGGATTATGTGAAGTCTTATAGATTAAAGGACTACTCAGAGTTTAAATTGGAGCCTAAAGGACCAATGAAGATTTATTATGATAAAAAGTTGTGATTAGCATTGCAAATAATCAAGTACAAAATGATTTTACCAAACATGTTGAGCTGGGCAAACGCTTAATCAAAGAAAAAATTGAGACTGAATAGATTTCCACATCTTTTGTAGCAACTAAGCTTCACGAAAAGGAATCTCAACAATCATGCTTGGATTTATGGTTGGCAAGCTTGAAATGCATGACATCTATGCACCAACCTGAGGGAAAGTGTTAGCAGGAGCAACATAAAATCTGTCCAAATTCATAGAATCTGGTTTCATAAATGTTTAGTGTATGTTTGGTAGGAAGTAGATCATGGAATAATCCTAGGGATTAAATAGCTGTATATTGGACTTTTTTTTCCTCTAGTGGCTGTACAAATTGTATATTTATGCATTGTAAAACTTTTTTTGTCTAATTAATTGAGAAATAATTTTATTCTCTCTTCTTTATGTTCACTCACAAAATTATCTTATGAAATATGATGGAGATTATTACCAAAATTTTAGAATTTAAATGAAGTTTGATGAATTGCTAACACAAAGAATATTGCATTAGTTGCAGTCAAAACATTATCAAAATAATCCATGCATGGAAAATTTTCAGCCACTATTTAATAGGAATTATATGAGTGAAATAAGGGTGGATTGGTAAATAGATGACCATATTTCTCATTTTTAAATTACTTTGACTTTGCAATATAATATATTAAAAAAGTGTTCTTATCCTTGAAATATTATCATTGTTATTACTAATGCCCATCATGCAAGAGGTAGCCCTTGGGCCTGACTCAAGTGGCAAGGGTTTAGGGTGGGGATGTGGGGCATTTCAGGTTTGAATCTTAATGGGATGATGAAAAGTAGTAGTAATAATAATAATAATAATAATAATAATAATAATAATAATAATAATAATAGTAATAATAGTAATAATGCAAGCATTGAAACTTTGACTTTGAATCAACTTTTTGTGCTTCAAATCAAGCTGAAGAATCACCTTCCACAAATCGTTCCATTTAGTTACAAACTTTCATGTCCATCTTACAGTTCAATGCTTGTGTTGATTTCCCATTCAACATCTTTTAACAAAGCCGCTTAACCGTCATCCCTCATTACCACATAGAAGACCTCCTTCTAATCTCATGGTTTCACTTCTCAGAACTGCCTGTGCTCAACTTGATCTAACCAGCCTGAGTATGGACTATCCCATCAAAATTTCCACTTGCTTTTTCTTTCCTCTCATATCAAGGTTGCTGATTCATTCAACTCTAGCTGAGATAATCCTGATTTCATTGAGGAGACTCTTGTCACCCAGCTCTTTCTTTGTCAAATAAGATGAATTCTGGAGGCAAAATTGAAGAGACCTGTTGCAATTTGTATGATTTTCCCTGCTTATCTTCTCAATTACCTAATGACATCATTTGATGCTTTAATCTTGTTCCTCTCATTCAATACTGTGCTCAGCCAAAGTTCATTTGTTGTTGTTGTTGTTGTTTATTTTATTTTATTTATTTATTTATTTTATAAGCAATTACAGATTTAAAGTGTTAAAAACCGGTCAAGCCTAGTGAATGTGGTATGCAACTAATCTTGTAGTAACTAAAATATGTCAATACTGTCTGTTAAGCAGTTTTCCTAAACCATGTAAACCAATTAATTTTATGTCACTGCAAACTTCCTTGATTAGTTTTATTTCAGTCTTTAAAGAGCTTATATATGCTATTTGAAATTATTGTTGTCATAGAAGCATGTCTTCTACTTTCCTAATTAAATCCTTCCTTACTTTTGCAGCTATGTGATGGATCTATTGTTGCCTTCACTGTTCTTCACAACATCAATTGCAATCATGGGCTTATTTATGTCACCTCACAGGTTAGAAAAGAATATCCATTCTTTGATATATTGTTTATTTATTTATTTATTTGCAGATCTAGGCTTATACATCTTTATTTTAACTTTTTCCCTGTCCTTTTCTAGGGTTTCTTGAAAATATGCCAACTACCCGCTGTATCAAGCTATGACAACTACTGGCCAGTGCAAAAGGTGGGTTTTTTCTTTTCTTTTATGAGCTCTGATCACATGCAGTCATCTTTATATAGGATAGATTGTTTGGGATTGTTGTACCTACTAAAGATTTCATCTTTTGGTTAGATTCCATTGAAGGGCACTCCACATCAGGTCACTTACTTTGCGGAGAAGAATTTATATCCTCTTATAGTTTCAGTTCCTGTGAGTGGTTTTCCATCTATTACTCTTTGTCCTTTTTTCTTGTTTCACCAGCAAGAGTTAGGGTGTTCTGTTGAGCTGATGAAGCACCCTTATTTGTAGTGCCTTATGACAACTAATTGCTATGAACTTTCTGTTTTCTAAGCCTGTCAACCCATTTAAAGTAATTAAATCTTTTATTATATGCTTGTTCCTTTCTAGAAGCATTTCTTTTACCACCATCAGTATGTAGTTTTTCCAACCGTGCGTATATGGATTGGGAATTTGACTGCTTTGTCCATGTGCATGCCCTGTTGTAGAACATTATGTAATTTATTCTGGTGATGTATTTTCTGAAGAAATGCTACAGCTCCTGATTGCTACCCTTAGTTATTGGTCGCTGATGATCAGTCATTTTTTTGGAGTTGAAATACAGAGTGTTGCCATTGGATTTTCTTTAATTTATATATGCTTTCTGTAGTTAAAATTTATATCAAATTGTTGCTATATTCATTTGATAAGATTTTAGTAGTTTTTGAATTTCTTACTTTTAAATTTGAATGCGTATTAATAATTCTTTTGCATACATCCTGAAACAGATTTTCCTTTTTTTTTTTTCCTAACCTTTTCTTGTAGTAGTGTTCTTAGATATTTTTTTCCTTATAAGGAGATTGTGACTAATATATAGCTTTCTTAGTGTTTCAAGGCCTCTTTGTTTTCTGCAGGTCCTTAAGCCACTGAATCATGTTCTTTCATCTCTTGTTGATCAAGAAGCTGGCCATCAGCTTGAGAATGATAATTTGAGCTCTGATGAACTGCACCGGAGTTATTCTGTAGATGAATTTGAGGTCCGAGTTCTAGAACCAGAAAAGTCTGGTGCTCCTTGGCAAACTAGGGCTACAATCCCAATGCAAAGTTCTGAAAATGCACTAACTGTGCGAGTCGTTACATTGTTTGTGAGTTAATTCTTTGCCATTCCAACTGTTTCTTTGTGTTTTGGTTTTGGCTTCTTTCTTGAATTCTCATCATGGGAGAGGCGTGTGGTGAGTGTTGGGGGGGATTAGATATGTTCTTGGTGAAGCTGGGTTGGTGTTTGTTTAATTCTTATTTCTGCCTGTTCTAGAAAATCATAATTACCATGTGCCTTACTTGCAGAATACTACCACAAAAGAAAATGAAACACTTTTGGCCATTGGGACTGCTTACGTACAAGGGGAGGATGTTGCTGCAAGGGGACGGGTGCTTTTGTTTTCTGTTGGAAAAAATACTGATAACAGTCAAAATCTGGTATTTAGTATCATCTGGAGCTTGCTTAGTCTAGTTCTGTTTTGTTTTTATATTTCCAATTTTCCACAATAAAACTTGGCCAGTTTTGGAGCAAGCATGTATCTTTTCTTGTAGTCCTTTTAAACTTCCTGTTGATGTTCTGTTATATTTGCTTTTATTCTTTTCAGGTTTCTGAGATCTACTCTAAGGAGCTGAAAGGTGCCATATCTGCCGTAGCCTCACTTCAAGGTCATTTGTTGATAGCTTCTGGACCTAAAATTATCTTACACAAGTGGACTGGTACAGAGTTGAATGGTGTTGCATTTTTCGATGCTCCACCTTTATATGTTGTGAGCCTCAACATTGTACGCACCACTTCCTTTACATCAATATCTTGTCTGATAGTTGATAAGTTTAGATAAAAACTGCAGACATATTATCTTGTATTTTTTATCTCTCATCTGCAGGAGCTTGACATGAAAATGGGGATTCTTACCGGCATTTTGATTAAAAACAAAAAAACAAAAAACAAAAAAAAATTGAATTTTCTATCACAGAAATGAGAGATAAAACCATCAAAAGCCTTGGCATGTAGCTACATGCAGTCATGTGAATGTGCTTTAAAATATTTTACAGCTGGCAATTCTAACTGCTGAACCTTTTGTCTGTTTCCTGACCTGTATCTGCTTCGAAGTAACAATTTTTTGCCTTCCTGTTTGAATTGATCATGCTTGACATTTCATTTTTGTCATTTACACTTTTTAGATATGGACTTTAGTTTTTTCGAATATTAATTTAATTTTCTTTGTAGTTATGTGATTTGAAACCATACATCCGAAAGGGAGTGTCAAAGTGTAGCTTCACAGTTTATATCATATTTGTTGCTGTACACATTTTTCCTGTTAGTTTTTGCTTAGGTCATGCAGTATACCAGTGCATTGTGGTTCATGCATGTTGTTGCAACATCTGCTCCATGTTAGTGCCATTTTTTCCTGTATGATCTTATTAATTTCTTAAACATTGTTGCAGGTTAAGAATTTTATCCTCCTAGGTGACATTCACAGAAGCATTTACTTTCTTAGTTGGAAGGAACAGGGAGCTCAACTTAACTTATTAGCGAAAGATTTTGGCTCGCTTGATTGTTTTGCAACTGAGTTTTTGATTGATGGAAGTACACTCAGTCTCATTGTTTCAGATGATCAAAAAAACATTCAGGTTAGCACCTTTATGTGTTTCATTTTCTGATACAGTGTTTGGTTGTACGCTTGAAATTTTGGGAAGTCTAACCTGGTGAAATATTTCTATGAAATAGACTAAAAATTATGAGTTCTATTTTACCTTTTTATTGATTGAAAGCCATTTGGATTATGGTTTAATGAGGTTTACAAATGGAGTGTCACCACTACAACCACCAGTCCATCAAAGGTCATTTATGTTCTTTCTTAAACTTTATTAGATAGGTATTTAGAATGTAGCATCTCCTGTGAGATAGACTAAAAATTATGACTTCTATTTTACATTTTTATTGATTGAAAGCCATTTGGATTATGGTTTAATGAGCTTTACGAATGGACTGTCACCACTATAACCACCTGTCCATCAAAGGTCATTTATGTTCTTAAACTTTATTAGGTAGGTATTTAGAATGTAGCATCTCCCTTACCTACTTGCCTCTTGTCACCTCTTTGTCATTAATTGATCTCTCATGCTTAACCTGGTGACCTTAATTCAATGTTTTGTTGTGGCACTATTCATCTTTTGTTATTTCAATGTTCACAACTTATGCTATTAACCTGTGCTGATGCTGGTAGAACTGCTAACATTTGCATTACTGCTTCCTGATCATCAGAGTGATCATAGTTTCTGAATTTCTGCTTGTGCCGAGATTCTTTGTGATTTCTTTGCACTTGTGGTGCATGGACTATTTATGCCATGATGGTTACCTGATTATGATGATGTATATATAACTTAACTAATGGATTCACTTTTACTTATTACCTTTTCAAGCAATTTTTTTGAAATAATAATCCCAATGTAAGGATTGTAGATTGGTCTGCATGTTGATTTGTAGTACAACGGGTTGAATAACTCTATTCCTTTAACCGTTCCTCCCCTCCCCATTCTTTCTTTCTTTCTTTCTGTGTTTGTGTTTGAAATAATGGGCCATTATAAACCCTAATGAACTTGGATGCCACTTGACAGGCTCTTGTCTTCTACTTCCCTAATTATTTTCTATCTCATCCTCAGCACAACCCTTGGTTTCCTGAGTTGGGCCTTAAGGGCTCGGGTGGAAGGATGTTTATTTGAACTTTCTTCTATGTTTTTTAGCATCTGTGTTGGATCTCTTTTGACTTGTTTCCCTGAATTTAATTTTTTTAACATATTCCTTTATCATCATTTTAGTAGTTTTTCCCTTTTCAAGAATCTTAAGATTTTTAATCCACCATTTCAAGACCCTCTAGTCTTAACAAGCCTGTATTTAAGCAATTGGGATTGTTATTGACATTGTGGAAATTTTTTTGGCCACAGGCCACCTCTTTGAAATTGGGAGAGTGGTTTTGCTTTCTGTATAACTTAGATTTTTGGGAGTTTACTGCTATTTTCATGGATTAGTTTTATACAGTCCGTAATGTTCAATAAGTTATTTCATCATCATTTTATTTTTGTGAACTAGATGGCAGAAAGTAGATCAAACTCTATAGGGCTGATACCATATCGTTGGATTCTTTTTTACCATCCTAGTAGAATAGCTGGTTTGGTGAATGGAGCTTGTTTGAATGGTTTGTTGTGTATCTTTCTCTATAAAATTCAGCTTCTATTCTCTTTCTTCCTTTTGACTTCTCATTCCCATTGGTAGCATCTCCATTTTCCCAAGTTATTTAAAGCATGTGTGTAGCCTTGTGCTGTTTGGGACCATTGGTTTTCATTTTTATCCTTGATGCTTGAGATGGCAGCTTAGTTAGCTGATGTTACCTACTGGCCCTTTTTCTAAACATAGAAAATTGGTTGTCATCCTATCAAAAAAAAAAAAAAAAAATGGTTGTCATCCATATTGAAACAGAACTGATGCTCGAACATTTTATTTCTTATTTCAAATTAGGAAAAAAAAAAAAACTAAATAATTTTATAAATGATAGTATGACCAGTTTTATTCAATTTTAATGAGTTTCGGTGAGTCTCATAACTCCCCTGTTTCTTGATATTTCTTATTTTTCAAGGAACAACTCACCTGCAAAACCAATTGTTGAACCATGATGACAACCAATTGATGCTAAGCTCAATATCATAGCAACAAACTAACTATAGATTTTTTTTTTTTTTTAAATAGGTAAGGATGGGTAAGTATAAACAAACCAACTATAGATTTTTCAATAAACCAACTCTAGCATTTGAGATATGTTACTGCCAACTTACAAACATTTTTTCTTTGCCTATTAGTTAATGTTCCCTGAATTTTGTATAGATTGCTTGATAGAAGTTAAATTCTGTTAAGTTAGATTTTATGGAGTAGGAGTTATCTTTTCATTCACTGAATGGGAAACAAAATTCACTAGTTCTCTATATCCCATGAGATCTGGATTCATTATTTTAAATATTGCCTCGAAAAAAGGGAAGGTAATGGAAGGAATAAGAATAATTATTAATGGCTGTCAAATTTAGTGATCTGGAATAAGACTTATCACTTGTCCAAATGTGCAATCTTTATTGCTGATTGCTAGCATGTTAGCAAGTTGTGATAACTGATTTAATGTGCCTGCCTCAGTTGGAGAAACATCTAACCGAGTTGCCTTTAGGTAAATGATTTAAAGGTTGATCAATTTAAATATCACTTGGTGAACTAAGCTGATTGTTTGTGATTTAAACCAAATGGGAGGCTTGGGGATCTGGATTGTATCCTCAATGGATGCTTTTCTTTGCCCTTTGTTTCATCACGTTGGCAAGATACCTCACCATATTGGATTTATTTGGTTGATGTCTACCTCCAGCATGATTTTGCAAACAGTACAATTGTTTGCTAAATGAAAGATTTGTCTCTTTTCAATCTTTTGGTTCATCTTGATAGACCAAATAAAAAGGAACCTCTTTTGGGGGCACAAATCCAAACAATGCAAAGGTATAGAGTTTTGACATGGTAGCAGTTCGGTTTTCTTTTTTGATTGAATTTAGAGGGTACAATTGGCTGATTTTCTTAGGCATGGATTTCCAAGGTCTATGCTTAAGTTTCTTATGGGACTACTTTGTTTGCTATAGTGACCTACCTTGAAGTTTTCCTCATATGCATATTCATTATAATAATAGATATTGGGTTTTTAATTGAAATAATGTTAAGATGTTTTGTTTCTTACTCACGACTGCCATAGCCAGCACATACATTTTTACCAGCATTCTCTGTTTAGATCAATCCAAACACCAGTCTCACCTTTATCCTCATCATTATCCTTGCCATCACCAGTAAATCTTCTGGCTCTACAATTTCTATCACCACCTGTTATTGCTGACAATAGTTGATCTGACTGCCAATGCCACTACTTTAAATTCCATTTTTTATCCCTTTCTTTCATCCTTATGACCTTATCTAATCCTTCATTGTCTCATGTGCCCTGGCCCCTGCTGAGTCTCCATTGCACATTCCCGTAGATTACACCCTTGTACTCTCTCATAATCTATCACTTCACCATCTACAGAGCAGTTTTAGAGTGCGTTTGGTAGTGATTTTAAGAAGTGTTTCTAGTCTTTTTTATACTTGAAAGATAAAAAAATTTTAAGTGTTAAAAAGACTAGAAACACTTTCTAAAATCACTACCAAACGCACTCTTAGTAGTTTGAGCAGTAGCCATAAGGTTGAAGCCAAACAGCACCATGATGGTAAGATGATCCCACTAAGGAGAAGAACGTGAGAGCTAACAGATTGAGGTGAAGCAACTGTATGGTGTCATTGTTGGCTATCATTGGTATAAACTAGTCTTGGAAGAAGAATATTTGGGATTCAACCAGCAAAAAGAAAGCAGAACTAGTTGTCTAGTTTGAAGATCATTCCTGGATTTCAAGTCACCAAACCATGTTTGAATTGGGCATGGATGCTTTAGGTGAGAAACTGTTTGTTTTCAAAAATGAATTGAGCAAAGGTAGTTTGTTCTGTTAGCTCACTCTCAGAAGTTCAAATAGTGGGTCCAATACTCCACTTACAAGATCATGTATATAAATACCAAGCTATGTTGGGCAATGAAGACCATTCTTGTCCAGCTATGCACTGTTTTTATGTTTCCCCAACAATTCTGCTGGGTAGTACAACCATAAGATCCTTATAAGTAGAGCATACATTGAACATCAAATATTCATTATGACATATAACATATGATTTTCACTCTCTTGGGAACTTAGGGCATTTCAGTTACAGGTTGCTCTTGGAATGGGGTAAGCCTGTCTCAAGGCTGTTTCTAACAATATTGCCAAAGTTAGTTTGCTTATCAAAATATATTGGTCAATTCCTTCAGGTCTACAGTTTGATGCATCTAGTTACACTGCTGTTCCTTAATAGCAGGATGTGGAGTGGTAAAGCATGCACCTTATAGGGGAGAAAGCCTCCCATGTATTACTTGTCACTACTACAATTAGGTAAGGAAAAATGAAAAAAGAAAAGGAAATGAAGAATGGAGAATAAGGTTCTATTTGGCAATATTTTTCAAGACAGTTTTTTAAAAATAGTTTTTGAGAAAAGTTCTTAAAAATAGTTTTCAGGAATATAATTCTGTTTAGGAACTCAAATATGAAAAACAATGTTCTCAACATTTAATCTGAAAATATTTTGCACTTATCTGCAATGCAAAATTTTGTAAAAGCATTCTTCAAATTTGCAATTGTTTCTCAGAATACTCTACAAAAAACACTTAAAAATACCTCAAATTTGTTCTAAAAAATAATGTGTTTTCAAAACAATTTATGAAAAAACTGTTTTTAGTTACAAATTTATCAAACAGTTTTTAAGCTATAAAACTGTTTTCTATTCGAAATAACAGAAAATTGTTTTCTAGAACAGTTCCCGAACATGCCCTAAGGCACTGCTACTAAATAGTACTAGATGTTTTTCCTTTTTCTCTTCTTGATGGGGGAATTGGAGATTTGTAGGGCGTACAAATAATGATGATCCTTTCTTCTTTCCTTTTCTCTCCTCCCTTTTTATTTGTTTGCCTCTTTTCTTCTTCTTCATACCTTTTGTTTTTTTCAGTTTTTTTGGGGTCTTTTTGCAGTTGTAAGTGGAATGTATTGTCATGTAAACTTCTTGTTGCTCAGCAGTTGGGGAGGGATGGGGAAGTGGAGGGACTTCGTGACTCGGAATTTTTTCTCTTTGATTCTAATAAATTGAAAGATTATGTGTGAGTAGGCGGCATGAGGATTTAGTTCTTTGAATTTTGTTTTAATATTTTACATGTACCCATCAACAGATATTCTATTATGCACCAAAGATGTCAGAAAGTTGGAAAGGACAGAAGCTTCTTTCAAGAGCTGAGTTTCATGTTGGTGCCCATGTGACTAAGTTCTTGCGTTTACAGATGCTTCCTGCCTCATCTGATAGAACAAGTGCTACTCAAGGATCTGATAAAACCAATCGGTTTGCTTTATTGTTTGGTACACTGGATGGTAGCATTGGTTGTATTGCACCTCTTGATGAACTCACTTTTCGTAGGCTTCAGTCACTACAGAAAAAGCTTGTTGATGCTGTACCCCATGTTGCTGGACTCAACCCAAGATCTTTCCGCCAGTTCCGCTCAAATGGCAAGGCTCATCGACCTGGCCCTGACAACATAGTTGACTGTGAGCTGCTCTGCCAGTAAGTTGTTTTTTTGTTAAAATACCCCTGATTTCTAAAGGGAACAACTCCATTATCCATGATGATGTTCTCGTCAGTTAAATTTGTGTCTTTTCTCTTTTTTGCCTAAGAAAAATAAACAGCAACACTTCTTCAGAACAATCTATTCAAAGGTTGGGTCTCTGTACGCTATTGAGTGGGGGATTATCATAAGGAATTTCAATTATGTTTACAAACCTCAGCGACAAAGTGATGGAATTTCAATCTGTGCCATGAGTATTGTTGATTAGTTTCATTTCTTTGACATGTATAAAAAGTTAGATATTATGTGAAATACAGATGAGTCCAATTTCCAGGAGGCAGCTAAACCTTCTCTATTTTTTTTATAAAATTAAATCTTGCTAGAACAAATACTATCCTGATAGTGTTTGATTTGTTGTGATCAGTCACCCTTTACTTGGATTTCAATGAATCCAAGGAGTCAAATTGGAATGCAACACCAGTGAATTGTATTAGATAGATGTCTACTGCAAAAAGATGTCTTGAATACTGCCACATAATCTACTCTGTTTCATGCTTTGCAGTTATGAGATGCTCCCATTTGAGGAACAGCTTGAGATTGCTCAACAGATTGGAACAACTCGCATGCAAATCCTATCAAATCTGAATGACCTCTCACTGGGCACTAGTTTCTTGTGAGTGCTGCTGGTCTTAATGCAGCTAACAGAAATTGGAAATAGCCTGATCTATGAGCTGCTAAATTTTGGTGAGCTGAAAGTATGCCATTTGCATTTACTATTGTTTCAATATTGTCCATTGCAGAATTTATTTATTTATTTTTGACAGTTAGAAGACCTTATGGCAGCTAAATCAGCTACAGTTCAGTTGTTGACAATTATTTTGTTTCTCAATCATTGTATTCATCAATATTCCCTGTACTCATTTTGTTATGTAGCTCAAGATGGAAGACTGAATCTGTGTAACCAAGAACAGTTCACTTCCCTACAGTGTTAGAATTCAAAAGCTGTCTGATAATCACGATGAATGCCTTTGGCATCTGTTGTAACATTAGTCTGCTTTCAACTGTACCAGCTCCTGCAAGCAAATTCAAACCATTAGCAACAATAACAGGCGGAGCCGCAATATGGAATGCACAGTTGGAAGTTGGCATGAGGTAAAACCAACTTTGGCTTGCAGAAAACACCTGAAACATTCTGTACATGTAACATAGGTTTTTAAGGAAATAAACCATTATGCTCAGTTCCTTATGTATTTGTATTTTGATTGTATTCTTAGATGGGGTCATTTAGAGATTAGTTTCATCTCCTTGCTAATGATGATTCCAGGAGTGTATAATGCTTTTACTAATCTCTGGAAATTCCAGCCTCTGCTCTTTCTCTACTCTTCTTACCTTTGTGCAGAACTCTCTTAGCTTGATTTTGGGAGGATCATATGACATAACATAATAATGAGTAAGTGGATATATCAAACTTACCTGTTCCCTGTATCCTCCTCCGGTTGCCATCTTGAGAATGATGTATTAATCACTCATTTCATTCTATTTCATAAGCCCTTTGCTTTAAGAGGTTGTTAGCTATGAATTGATCCCCCACCTAAACAACCATCTCTCTCTATCTCTCTCTGCTATTTGCCACTCTTCATTCAACCACAATACAAGCTCTATATCACATCATTCTCTTTTGACTTTCCAAGACCCTGTTTGGTATTGAATTTGTGTTAAACTCTAAAAGAGACTACCCACCAACCTCTTTCTTAGCGAGATACTATGTTTAAAAATCCCTTTCTGGATCCAAACACACCCTAAAGCAGTTTTGAGTGGGATCATATCACCTGAATTAGTCAAAGCAACAAAATAAAGTTGATGATGCCTTAAACTGCACTTTTAATGTGGGTTTAAGTGAGGTTTAAGGAATGATTAAAGGTAAAGGCAACCATGACTCAGATTCCTCTTTTGCATTTATTGCACCTTAATACATATCAGACCAGAACAAAAGATGGCCGATCACCAAGTGCCATGTGGGCCTTTATGGCATCCAATGAAGTTCAGAGAATTATCTATTGGAGTCGGTGACACTTGGCGTAACCCTAATGGGATTGTTCTAAACTTATTGAATATGGGTTGGTAGCTAAACTTATACCCCCAAAAATTGCTGAGACCAACTAAGTATATGTTATGATTTGTGTAACTTTTGCTAATGTGATGATTAAATGGGGCCTCATTAGCACGAATTGGGATTCTGATAGAAGATTTTGGGTCATACAGACTCAAAATAAAAATAACCCAACTCAGTCCCAAACCCTGAAAGCCAAAATGGGCCTATGGGCCCAATTATGAAATCCACACATGGCACGTGTGAGGCATGGAATGATTGGTTTCTTCCACATGTGTACGGTGGGGTGATGATGACACACGTGGGCGTTAGTATTATGAATAGGGGCAGAGGGAGATGTTTAGGGGATGTTTCTTAGTGTTAAGGTTTGGGACCATTACTTTATGGAATGTCCACTAAAAGTGGAACATAAGCCTCCTTCCATTGCTATGGATGTAAGGCCATAGATTTTGTGCTCCCACGCGCAAAATAACCCTTTTATTTTTAATTTTAGTATTTTTATTTCTATCTTTTGTGTGACTAACAAGAGCATCCTGCCTTAATTCCAAAAGGCACATATAGTGGGATCCCAGTAATGGTCACTTAAAAGTCCCCATCAAGCAATGAGAAAAGATAAGAGAGGAGCAAAATGAGTGTATGAAGGGCATGGCACACAAATTCTAATGAGTGTGCTTTGACATGAAAAGATAGCCTTTCATTTCTTCAAGTTCCCTTCAAACCCTCCACATGGGATCCTTTTTTCTGCTGGTGGGTTAGATCATAGTGCCCTACTATTCAACTCCACACACATCTCATCCATGGAAACATTTTTTTTTTTTTTTTTTTTTTATCCCCTTTATTTCTATACTATTTTTATTATTTCCGAATAATTCGTCATGTGAAATGACCATAGTACCCTTATATCCATCTTTGAAGGTGTCTGCGTCTAGCAAAATGTTAGGTCTAGTCCCACTAAAACAAAGTTCAAGCAATATTTTTTTCCCCTTTATTTCCATACTATTTATTGTTTCCGAATAATTCATCATGTGAAATGACCATAGTACCCTTATATCCATCTTTGAAGCTGTCTGCATCTAAGCAAAGTGTTAGGTTTAGTCCCACTAAAACAAAGTCCAAGCAAGATTTTGTTATTCTTTTTTCTTTCCTTTTTCCTCTTTTTTGAGATGGAAGGAGGGAGGGGCATGGTCAATGTCCCTATCTACTGAATGCAGGCTGGTCACATGCAGATGAATGCATTTTCCTCCATGTGCTTTTTAAAAGTGAGCCCATTTTCACTTTCATGTTTCAATATATTTTCTACATATGCATTCCTACATTTCCATCCAACTAACCCCACAATGATCTTCAAAATTTTCTCTCTCTTGGGGAGGGGGGGGGGGGAGGGAAAAGGTTTCCTAACTTCTTGATCCAAGAGCATGAAAATGAGATGGGGTTTTCAAGAAACATAGTAGTACAAGTACATGATTTCCATCAAGGATGAAAACTACAGGAGATAGAAGTGCCCACATTTTTCCCAAGGGAAAGTAGTGGGTGTGCTCTCTTTTCTTTCATTGTGAAAGCAGTGGACATAATTTGATTCCAAAACACTCTCTCTATTTCCTTACCAACTCATTGACTATAGCGCCATACATGCATTCCCCAAAAGTTCGATTAAGGCACCCGCCCCTCAAGTGTGTGACTCAATCCCACAAAAACGGATCGCTTCCCCCCAAAGTGTAGTACACCCTAGTGACTTCACTTTCAGAAAAATAGTTTCAGTACTTCATTAATTTCAATTATGTAGCATTAGGAAAAGTCCATTGGTTGTGTATAGCAAACATATCAGTCTTTTTTGAATTCATGATTAATATTAAAGACTTTTCCACCCTTTGACACCCACCAAGAGGTCATTCCAAAGCATGCATCATTACTGTGGATTCAACACAAATTTCCCAAATGGAAAAACAAAAAACACCCTAAAATTTGAAAGAAGAAGACCCATTAATTAATAGCAACAGACTTTTGAGTATGCAATTGACTGAAGCAATGAATGATCAAGAGCTGAATGGATTGAGTTGAAATATATGTAGGCTGCGAGGCATTGATGAAAAACCTAGGTTTATGCTTTGACCTAAAAGTGGGTGCAACTCCCTCACCTTCCATTATCACATATCTTTTGATCATAACACTACTAGCAGTGCCTCCATCATTCCCATTTTTCCTCCTCAGTCCCCTTGAAATCAAACATGTGGATGACTTCATTTGCTGCGTACTGTACAATTCAACTATCATCACTAGTCTTTTATATATATATATATATATATATATATATATATATATATATATATATATATATATGGATGATGCCATCACCCCATTATATAAATATCGGCAAGCCTCATATCCTCACCATTAATCCCTTCCTTCCTTCTCAATCATGTCTCTCGTGTACCTATTGGTTTGTTCGCGTGGGAGCCCCATCTATCAACTCATCTTTCCTTCAATAGAAAAGATTGTTATTTACTTAATACCTAAAATGATTTTTAAGTCTTGAAAACTCCCTTCCTTCCTTCTCAGTCATGTCTCTCGTGTACCTATTGGTTAGTTCGCGTGGGAGCCCCATCTATCAACTTATCTTTCCTTCGATAGAAAAGCTTGTTATTTACTCAATACCTAAATGATTTTTAAGTCTTGAAAACTTTTGTAACAAGCAAGCATTTGAGCCAAGGGATATTGCTTCTCTTCTTAAACATCTTCTATGTTTATGATTAAATGTATCATGCAAAGGGTTAATCAACCTATATCTTTGTCAATTGGGAATATGCCATCATCAAGAAAAGGCTTTTCTTGATTGAAAATGTCATTACATAAAAAGTTTTATGATGCATTTGATTACATATTAAAGCATTTTAATATTAAGAGGTTTGTAAGTTAGGGGTTGTTTGGTAAAACTTAATATTTATTATTTAATGACTTAAGTTAACTTTAAATTAAATTATATTTAAGTTGTTGACTTAAAACTTATTACTTAATTCTTATTTAATAAAAGTAATTTAAAATTTATTTTAAAACATCAAATGACATATTTATTCTACTGAATTATAACTAAGACAAAAGAAATTGAATAACAATGACAGTCGTGAAGTAGCAAAAAAGATCGTGAAGGTAATTAAGATAAATAAGAATAAAAAGGTAAAATAAAAATGTGAACTTAAAAAGAAGTTAATTGTTTTTACTTATTACCTAAAGTTGCTTTTGATTTTAAGTCATATAATTATATTATCTTATCAAGCATACTTAATTTACTTAATAACTGAAATTAACTTATTAAGTCACTTTAAGTTATTAAGTTAATTTACTAAACATCTACTTAGTTTTGGTGAAAACCCTTTTAAAAGAGGTTTTAAAAGCTAAAAACATTTTTTATATACATTAAATATGAAAATTTGATTTATATTAATATTTTTGAAGAAGAGTTTCGTTACTAATTAATTGTATTTGCATAAAATGGATAAGGCTTTTGAAAATATTGAAAAATAAATAAATTAAAAAAGATCTTTGAAGCATTTCCCTTTTCCAAGCTTAGGTCACTTGCATGGAGGCTGAAAATTTTTTAGATTATCAAAAACAAAAGTCAACAAACCATTTTATTTATGTGGGTAGAACATGCATGAATATTCAAATGTGGCAATCTTCTTTTGACCTAGTTGCTAGAGATTAAAATTCTTAAATCTCTTGATGGAGTGATCAAATCTGAGTATGGGTACAATGCATTCATCCAAAAGATAAGATTTTCTTCTTTCAACTTTTTTTTTAATTATTTTTTATTTAATTTAAACCTCAATCTAGCATGCCTCTCTTTTCAAATATTATATATAGTTTTGACTTAAAGATATTAATAACAATTTGGATTAAGAAAATATATCGGTCCTGATTATGTACATTATCGTCCAATCCACAAGATGTCAACATTTGTAGACTTCAACAAAAACATTTATATATCTATCAAGCAATGGGAGGCTTTTTTTTTTCAATAATTCTTGAAGACTTGTTCATTGAAGGGAGCATTGTCGATCTTGTCATTCAATTCACTACAAATCCCGTTGCCCCCGCAATTAGCAAAAACTAAATGTTAATTAATTAAACTCCTCTCCCTCTCAAATCTTACTCCACCCAAGTTCAATTTATAAACTATGTTTTCTTCTAGCATCTCACGAAAGTTTAAGGCATGTTTAAGAATAAAAAGGGATAGATTAATCGATACTTATGAAAATAATAATAAAGAAAACATATATTAAGAGAATTCTTGAACATTTATAGTTGTTATTATCATTTTTAAAAATATAAAAAAATAAACCCAAGTTCCCCCTTAGTTATTTTACTATTCTTTTCTCTCAAGTTGGTTTAATAATTTTCTTTCCCTTAAAAACATAGCACAAAAGTAAAAGGAGCCCCTCCAAGTTGAATTAGGGAGGAGAGAGAGAGAAAGAAGACATTGTTTATGAAGCACTTCTATCAAGATATGGAAATGTAGGATGGCTGCCCTACTATTTTCCGACAAGTAAACAAGGGTATCCTTCATTGCCCTTCCATTGGTAGGCAAAAGCCAAATGTAAAAACCCAAAGAGAGAGAGAGAGAGAGAGAGAGAGAGCAATGGTAGTAGTAAAAAAAAAAACCCTCCACACCTTCCTCTTACTCTCCCTCTTGGCACCAATTTTATAACTCTCCAAAAATCCCAATTGCACCTTTCCCACTATCCATGTGATGTGAATGAATAACACATCCCCAATACATTGTATTTACATTATCCATCATTCCCTTTCTTCTCTCAATCTCAAAAGAATATTATGTCATTTCCAACTTAATAACTTAAGATGGCAATTCCATTCATTTCTTCAAGTAGATATTAGGAGAAAAATATATTCATAATAATGTATTTTTTTGTTTCTTGTTAGAAATTAAGAAAAACCCATCTATAATTTAATGATTTGATTTCAAAATTACATCAACTTTTTCTAATATGTCCTATATGATTGGTCCTATGTGCCATGGGAGAATGAGGGGTTTCAATATATCCTAATCTAAATCTAAAATGGTTGACAAGTATGCATGTAATGGTAGTGTGATAAGCCACTAAAGCCATGCCTATACCTGCTAAAAGTTGTCCTATCACTTTAATTATCATGATAAATTATTTATTGTATGTTTAAAACATTATTAATTCATAGTACACCCAGAAAGAATTTAGAAAGATAAATCTATGATAACCAACTGTCATGAATCTTTAATCTTTATAATGTATAGTATAAGAAAGGACCTTTAAGTACAAATAAAATAATTATTAAAGGATATATTGATCTCAAATGATCATTGTTAGAATATTTATGAACAACTTGAAATACTTTAGTGCAAGGAGATTTTAATTATACATCAATTAAAGTGAATTATTATTTTCTTTCTTGTGGTTTGATGATACTCCAAGCATAAGGGCCCAAAAGAGAGATCCAAGGGGGCATTAATACGCCCAAAAACAAACTAACCAGGGAAAAAAGGCCAATAATGATGGATGGCACTGCTTGACTGTTGAAGAAAACAGTGTCAAAGAAAAAGTGTTTTTTTTTTTTGGCAACCAAACATGCCATAAAAGTATCTTTTGCCCACTAAGCTAAAATTAGAGAGGGAGAGAGAGAGAGGTACCCTAGGAGTGAAGGGCTTTACGCTCTTCTAAAGAGAGTGGTGCCCTAAACATATAGGACAAAAGGGACCCTTTTATTTGAACAGCCCACACGCTCTCTCTATGAGTGTGGTTATGGGATTCATATTAAACAAAGCAATCTCTCTCTCTCTCTGGGGTTCTCTCTCTGGTTCTTTCTTATTAGAGTATTTGAAATGGTTTGAACATCCCACGAGCCTCACGCCTGCAACTCCATGCTCTTCTTTTAGCCTTATCTCTGCAACTCCACTCTTCAATTATTTCCCTCTTCCTCTCCTCTTCCTGTCTTTGTTTTCTTGTCTCTCTGATCAATCCCAACCCCATCTCCCAAACTTTGATCTCATTAATTAATTTTCTTCTTCTTCCTCTAACCATGGCTCTAGAAACATGGCTCATCAAAGTCAAGACCGCCATATCCCACAGTTTTGATGCAGTCCGAACTACAACACCCACCACCAAACTGGTGGTGAAAAAGTCCAGTGTTGGAGTCCTAGCCTTCGAGATTGCTGGCCTCATGTCCAAACTCCTCCATCTCTGGCAATCTCTCTCTGATAAAAGCATAATTCGGGTCCGCAACGACTCCATATCTCTTGAAGGAGTTCGTAAAATCGTGTCCAATGACGAGGCCTTCCTTCTCGGCCTTGCATGCGCGGAAATGGTGGAGAATCTCAGG
The DNA here is from genome assembly GCA_030254885.1 of Vitis rotundifolia. Taxonomy (NCBI): domain Eukaryota; kingdom Viridiplantae; phylum Streptophyta; class Magnoliopsida; order Vitales; family Vitaceae; genus Vitis; species Vitis rotundifolia. The sequence goes on from CM058166.1 coordinate 14,070,279, forward strand.
CATGTTGTCAAGTCCGTCTCCAGAATTAGCAAGCGGTGCGAGGATTTGAATCTCCGATCCTTCGAGCGTTTGTTTGACGAGTTTGCAAACTCGGGTTACGATCCTCATGGGTGGGTGTTGGGCTGGAAGGAGGTGGAAGGGAAAAACAAGAAAATGGATCGGTACGTGACCACCACGGCCAACCTTTATAGGGAGATGGACGAGCTCTCGATAATGGAGAATGGGTTGAGGAAGCTCTTACAGTGTAGCGACCACGACGCTTCGATCAAAGAGCAAAAGGTGATTGATCTAGAGCAGAAGATTTTCTGGCAGAGACAGGAGATAAAGTACCTAAAAGACAGATCTCTCTGGAACAGAAGCTTCGACACAGTTACTTCAATGCTGGCTCGATCAATCTTCACGGTTCTAGCAAGAATCAAGCTTGTTTTCGGAATCGGCCATGGATATCCAGCTTCTCTCCCTCGAAGTCTCTCAGCTTCTGCCACTGTACACCCCTCTGAAAACCCTAGTTCCTGCAACTTCGTCTCCGGGCCATTGAAAAGCCCCAGACTAGAAGAAAAGAAAGACCACCATGCTCATACTTTCTTCGACCTGAATTCCAAGCTTCTAAAGCCACCTCCAACCACCTTAGGCGCCACTGCTCTAGCTTTACACTATGCCAACTTGATCATAGTGATAGAAAAGATGATAAAATCTCCTCAATTGGTGGGGGTGGATGCGCGGGACGATGTGTATGGCATGCTGCCGGATAGTATAAGATCATCCTTGAGGGCTAGATTGAAAGGAGTAGGGTTTTCGGCGAGTGATCCGGTGCTGGCCGGAGAGTGGAGGGATGCTTTGGGGAGGATTTTGGCGTGGTTGTCGCCATTAGCACATAACATGATAAAATGGCAAAGTGAAAGGAGCTTTGAGCAGCAGAATTTGGTGCAGAAGACCAATGTCCTTCTACTGCAGACACTGTATTTTGCAAATAAAGAGAAGACCGAAGCTGCCATAACTGAGCTGCTAGTGGGGCTCAACTACATTTGGAGGTTTGAGAGAGAGATGAACGCTAAGGCCTTGTTTGAATGCTCCAACATCAATGGGTCATTGTCGAATTTGCAGAATTCCAGCTGAGGGAGATGGGCATGGGGGCTTTTCATCTTTTTCTTAGTTCTAATTTTTCTATTTTTCCATCATTTTGTTGTGGTTGGTGTACCAGAGGGTATGTTTTGTTTCGGACCCTGATCTGTATATGCTAATATAGATGTCTCTGTAAATGACATGTTTCATTGTTTTGAGCTATTTTTCAAGACAATTGAAGGGTTTTGTCTTTTTTGTCATATTTATTTTCCAAGGAAACATGCTTCTCATCTTTCTCTTAATTATTAGTCTTTAAATTTTGAAAATAAAATACTTTATTGTCTATTAAAAACATTTATACATTGGATTATGTCCATAAATGTGAAGCATCTTCAATAACTAAGCCTTCTTGGAATGCTGCAAATCCGAAAGGAGACCATCATTTGGGCTAGCTACATCTATATACCATGATATATGAAATCCAACCTCCAATTTGGGCAACCCATTTCTGGGTTTTCAATGTGTATGCAGTTCTGAAAATTATTGGGCTAGCTGGTTAGAAGTGATACAAGAATTGGACAAAATCCACTTTTGCCTTTGAGCATGCTTAAACATCTGCCCACTTGCCTTACTGCTCAAGTTTCAGCAAATGCCCCACTTCCCTCACTTTTGTCCCAATAGGAACATACCAGAAAAGATGGGGGAGGCAGTGCCATGTTATCATCTGTCATTCTCACTTACTCCAATTCTCATTTCCATCAACTTTTCTACTTCATTCTGGACACTTCTAAGGTTCCTTAAATCATTTCTATGTACCAGTTTCAGGTTTGCACTCTTCTCCACAAATTTGACAAATTTTTTTTAGCAATTTCACAGTAGTAATTACCCTAAACAGAAAGAGTACATATGCATGATTTTTGTGAAGTAGTTTTGGGCCAGGCTTGGTTTCATCCATTTAAGCCTTGGGTTGATGGTTGATGCCCAGTGGAGTTATTACCCTCACCCACTTAGCCCAAGGAGTACTTATAATGGGGCCATGATGCCCAATTGGCTGGCTAGCTAGATCCATGTTGGGGCTCAGCTAAGGAAACCTGGAACAATAATAATATTGTGGGCCCAAAGAAGATCAAATTGGGAAGCATATTGAAAGGCCCTAGAGTTTTGTTTTCTGTTGGTAGCAAAGCCTAGGTAGATTGAGGATTTAGCCCTGGTTGAAGGGGGCACAGAATTGTTGTGTTAATCAGCCCATGACAATGTTTTCTGAAAGAAATAATGTGGTAGCATAGGAGAGGAAGAGTGCGTTTAAGAGTGATTTTACAAAGTGTTTTTAATATTTTTAACGTTTGAGTGATAAAAATTTTCAAATACTAAAAATATTAAAAACGCTTCTTAAAATTACTACCAAACGGATTCTAAAAGTATGTTTCACAATGTTTTTAAAATCACTTTTATATTTAATAAGTTGAAATATTACTTGTAGTGTTTTAAAAAAAATACGTGACAAATGATTCTTTTAAAAACACTTCTAAAGAAAACACTTTCACTAAAAATACTTCATAAAAAAGCACCATCAAATACACTCTAATAAACATCAACCTCTTTTTTATTCTTGGTTCACATGATTTTCAGTTTTTTGCTAGTCAAAAACCTCATCATTGTTAGTTTTCAATTGTTGGCAAAGAGAAGCCAAAAGCTATTATGAAAAATGTAAAAGCTAACAATAATTATTAGGGTTATTTGATTGAAAGGGGTGAAATCATCTCTATTTTGTAAATCTGACACTTTTCTTATTTCAACCCTAAAAATATTTATTTTGGATAAAAATACCCTAATATTTTTTTATTTATAAAAATATTCTTTTCTTTTAAAATACATATTTAAATAATCAATATGTTGAGCGACATTTATGTAAAAAACAAATTATTTTCCAAGACCAAAAATGGGGAGGTTAGATTTACAAATATGAGATCTTTTCCTTCTTTTTAATCAATTATTTCTAAACATTTTGTCTCAATAAGTATACAGTGAAAATTGGCACCATTAAATAGGAATATGATAAAAATAAAAACCCATCAATTATCAAGTTCTCTTGTTATATCAAAGTTTCAATTATATAGAGAACATCTCTCATTACAAAAAAAAAAAATAAAAATGTCACTTCTGGAGGATCACAGATCCTGAGCATCAGCTGGGGTCATTTCCTCCTCAAAATAGAACCTCCAAGCAGATTTCATACAAAAACACCTCTTGGAATCTCTCCACCTCAACCCAAGAAGACTGAACACCCTTCATAAAAGATGTTTTACCAATCTTTTTCACTTCATGAACATCCCTTCCACAATCCTTCCACTAAAGTTTCTAATGGGTGGGCTATAGATTTCCAAATGCTCCTAAGGATTCCTTATTTTTCATTATTTCATTATATTATAATCGGTTTGCCCATTCATCCACAATTTTTCACCATTCCCTGTTACCATTTTTTTCCCTGCTTCTCATCTTATCTCAAACTTCAAATGTTCTAATTTGTTCAATCTGATTTATTCTAAGATGCAAATTAACCACAAACAGCAGGACAATTGTTCTGCAACCTCAGGAGTTAAACGGTAAACTTAAATCCCTGAGAGAGAACAAGTTCCTACATGCATTGTCATCAACAAGGTAGAAAGGAAGAACTCCATAAAAGGATAGAACAGAAGGTAGAACTCACTTTATATTATAATTGTAAATAAGTCCCCTTCTGGCACCCTTCGTATAAGTCCTACATACCTTGGTTATTTATAAAATTTACACCTTATCTAACAATAAAATAAAATAATTGTAAACAAGACAGACCAGCAAATGAAACTAACTTTTCAGAAATTGGAACAATACCTGGATGAATAAAGAATATGAAGGTGGCAGCTGAAGTTTCATGTTACCCTTAACGAAAGTATATCAAACCTGCGAAAGGCTGCATCAGAAACATTAGAAGCATAAAGGAGACCAATCTTTTTTCTTTTTTTTTTTGGGTAGGCATAATTCATCACTTGATTAAAAGAAAGAGAAGAGAACAGAAGAAAAGAAATAAATAAAAGGCATCATGATATGATATTCATACATGCTAGCATCAGAAACATACAGGAGTTCACACTGAGAAATCACAACCATCCAAATCTGAACAGGAATTGAGGATACTTCAATGGTTATTTAGGATAGCAATAATTTCTACATACTTCAATAATTTCTACATCCAAATCTCCACAAATTTGCCCTTTCACCCACCAAAAAAGGAAAAAAAAACAAAAAACGCAGATAATCCTTCTTGGAACATAAAATCCTAGTCCAAAAGGTTTCAGCAGCATGGCCAGTTCTCCTAGCATCATTTATTGCCCTTCAGACCTGTCCATAACAATTATGTAAAATGCTGATCACCAAGTCCTAGTGAAGGACCAGTCTGACAGGTCCAACCAGTAGAGTGGGCCCATGTATCAAAACATTACTGGTTTTCATGCATAAACATTTTCCTCCATGAAGCATCCAATGAAGATGGCATATATAAATAACAGGGCATGGCTATCATTACATTCATTCCCATGGTTCTTACATAGGACACTGGTATTGGACAGTACAAAGACCTTAAGAACAGTCCCTAACTGTGACCATAGGATTATGAGTAATGAGTTCAAACTCAGGCTTTATGGACTGGCTGAAAACATATTCGCAAAAATGCCTTCTATGTAATTACATTGGCGTTTTCAGAAGTGAAGACTCTTCTCTTGTCAGAGGAGATCCTTTCAGCGGTTCTTCCAGCAGATGAAGTGCTTTTGGTATTGCCAATACCCCCTACTTTCTTTGGAATGGACCGCTGCATGATTCGGATGGGAATACCCCCCAAATCAAAGTCTTCCTTCAAAGACTTTGTCAAGAACCTGAGGTCTGTATTTGAGAGCTGTGTCTTCCCACCCAAAAAGGCAACAAAAGTTGGGGGCCGAGCCTTCACCTGGGTGAAGTACTTGATCTTGGGTTGTGCAGCCTGATCTTTCCAAGAATGCCTGCTCATAACCTAGTGAGAAGCAAAGCGAAAGAGAGATTAAAACCCAACTTACATATTTGAAGGATGGGCAGGGCTAAAGAGATTATTGTCATACTGACCTTGCGCAACCAACGGTTAAGACGAGCAGTTGACAATCTTAAACACCATTTTTCATATGTATCAATGACCTGGCGCATCACAGATATTCTTCCCCTTCCCTCTAATGCTGAAATGAATACAACTGGTATTCCTGTAACCTGCAGACAAACGATATGAATCCGAAACCAATTAATTTATATTTCTGAAGGTTATGTGGTACATAACAGAAAGGCAATGGAAGATCTGTAATGTTCTTTTAGAAATATAAAACAAAACATAATATCGCTTTCTTTTTCTATAACATTGAGGAGATTAGTTGAGGACTAGCAAGTCAAGACTAACAATCAACATGATAAAATTCTCTCTTCACCTCTCTCAAACCAAAACTTAACACCTGATATTGGAGATTATAGATCCCTTTTAGCCCTCATGAAATTCAGGTGCATTTCTGAGACAACCAGGTGGTTGATAATCCAGCCAAGAGGGGGTCACTGCTATGCAAACTTTTATGGTCTACTTTAATCCCTCATGAGTTCTAGCAGTTTTGGGGTCTTTGATTTCTTTTCTTTTTTTGTTTGTTTAGTTGTACAACTTTAATCTTTTAGGCTCAATGGTTCCTCATCCTTCTATTGTATTATTCTCTCTTCAATAAATTTGTCTCATCTTGAACATGTAAACGCCACTAAGAAAACAAAAACTTCTTCAATCCTTATACCAACATCCAGAAGCTAAAAAAATAACATGTAACAAGTTGTCCACTCAGAGAAATGCAACTGAAATAAATTGCGATAAGGAAAAAAAAAAGAGTTCTCTGGGTAGATGCAAGAACAAAAGTTATTGATGGTAACAAAAATAACCTTAGACATCTAAAGCAACATACTGACACTAAAATTAGATAAATTGACAAACCTGGGGTATAACCATCTGAATTTCTTCAGGAACTGCTTCCATGACCTTCTCATATAACTTAGAATTCTTTCTCCCTCTTAGAAGGTCCATTTTGTTCACAATTACAACTAAACCACGCCCTTCTTCCACTGCTCGTCTAGCTATGACTACTTCAGCATGCTTCATACTACTTTTAGCATTTGCAATCTATCATCACAGAGAAAGAGGAAAAAATTTGTTATCAAGAAGAAATCCTCCAGGTAACAACTTCTAAAAGTACATACAGGAGGAAAAAAAAAAAGTGGCATGGAGAAGGATACTCTTGTGCAAAGGCAATTGCTTCCAAAAGATAAAAAGGCATGGACACCAGTTCACAAGATAAGGAGCAGCTAATGCAGTTGAGTCAGGAATACCAATCCCAAGTTAGAATTGCACAGCATTTTATAGTTGTATCATTATCTCCAACAGACAGAATGACATGCCCCACAATTTTTTGTAAGATTATGGGAGAAGTAGTTCAGGAAGTTGGTTCAGAGAGAGTAACATCACTCTGTGATTTACTACTTCCTATGTGATGGGACTAAGAAAGAATGAATAACCATGTTTTAAGAAAAGTAAGGCATAGCCAACAAATGAAGTCTCTTTCTTAAGACAACTTAGCTAATTATCCAAAATTAGTTTCATGTATGATATAGCCCAAATCTTCAACAACACAATATAGCCACAGAAAACCCAATTTCTAGGCAGAGAAGTAGCACAAACTTCCTAATAAGTTAAATAGAGAACAGGATAAAGTTAGATAACGACATCAAGTTCTTCTAGTGGTAAAAAGTCTTCCCTCAATTCCCAGTCACAAGATTTGATTCAAATGTCAGGCACCAGTACCAAATTAAGAAATCAAGGAATAGCACATAAAGCAAGTATGCTGCACATGCAAACCTCAGATAGTTTTGCTTAGGGGAAGATACTGTCAAAAGGAAGCTAAAAAATCAGTTGCAAAGAATTATGGAAATTGAGAGGATGGACTTCAAGGTGGAAGTGGAACTTTCAATTTTAAATTGACAAAGTTCTTTTGTTTTCCTTAGGAAAGGTATGTTTATTTCATGTTGTCATACAAAAAGACAAGATCTTAATCTTGTTAATAATCTTAAAGAAAGGCCTGAACATCATTTCCATGCTAGCTGTTAATGGCTGAGGGAATAGGTCAGGTGGCCAGGATAGTAGGGGCAAAAATAACACAGCTGCATTTCTGTAAATAGTTGGTATCTTTGTCTATGTATTCATGTTTCTATTTATTAGGATAAAAAATACTCAATAGCCTGACTGACATCATTTCTCAATTGGTTCTCAGCAGCCAGGCATGTAACAATAACAGGTGTCACTCCCACTAAATATGCACATAAACAACCACTAGCAGGTATACAATTTTCTGCATTGATCACCAGACACAATTGGCCATTGGTCCAGAACATAAAAGGGAAACTGCATATATCATATACATCTAGTAATTGCGAAAAACAGCAGAAGAACAGTCTAGTTGGTCAGAGAAGGCATAAGATTTCAATCTTCAGCACCTGTGCAGAAATCTATAAATATCACAGGTTCATCATGATGTCATGAACACATAGAAAGAACAAAATTCATGACACACCTCTTCTGCATCAAGGACCAAAGCAACTACATGAGCCCTCATAATACTTTTTCTTGATTGCATAATGCTCAAGGATGCCGGTCCTTTCTCCTGCTTTGTCCTTTGCAACCAACCCGCAGTGTCAACCTAAATAGCAAACCCAATAACATCATTCAGTACATTTGTTATTTAGAGATCGGTCCACATTTAAAGTCACAAGCAGCAATAAATGAAATAAAAAAAAAAAAAAATTTAACACGCTATAGCCAGACCCCACTGAATATCTTATAGACAGATATCATAGGGAATAGTCCAAGAAGAATTGAATGGAAAGAATTCACAATCAGGACCATACTAGGGTCCCACTGCATTTCTTAACAAAAAAAAGAAAAAGAAAAAACACCTAAAATGCTAAGGATAAAAGAAACAAGTAGTAAAGCAAGCTAGTGAAGAGAAAAAAAAAAGGCAAATTAAAAGGGGTATTTGTTACTACAACAGGGTGTGGATGGAGACAAGACAGCTTGCCAGAGCCAAGGGAAAAATGCATAACTGTAGGTAAAAGTTTTATGAGACATCAGTCTGTGTATAGGTTGACATGAGGAATTGATAACAGAACGCAAGTGAATTACAAAAATGGACCTTGCAAATTCAGGAAGAGAAATACAAAATAAATAAATAAAAAATAAAATAAAACTCAGAGAGGTACAAAAACAAATATGAGTTTTGTAAGTTCTGATTTCTGTTGACATTTTTTCAGTTCCTTTAGAAAGTTACATTTAAGATATCAACCAAGAAATTTTCAAGACCTGAACCATGCCTTGGGGGTTTGATATACTCCAAATATGTGATGTTTGATTCAGAAGTGGTTTGATGATGACTTAAAATGAAAAAAGAATGTGCAAAGCATGAAAATTTTATATTTACCAGATAAACAGTTCGCCCTTGAAATTGAAACTGAGCTCTTACTGAATCTCTTGTCAAACCAGCTTCTGGCCCCACCAGAACACGATTTTCTTGCAATAATGTGTTCAGTAAGGTTGACTTCCCAACATTGGGCCGCCCTACAATCGCTAACTGTAATGGCAACTTGGACTCCTCAACGTCACAGGAGCTATTTTCCTGACTACCTTTATCTAGGATTAGTACAAAGGCAAAGCAGGCATAAAAATGAGAGGATGACAACATAAATGCTCAGTCCATCAAAAAAAAAGAAGTTAAAAAGATGATAATCCCCCAAAAAATAGATAGGCCATCATTCCACCCTACGGCAGAAGAACAGAAGGTGAAAATTCTGAGTGATTAGAAATATATGGTTTAGATTAGATTTCTCATATGATAACAAAATTAAGAATGACATAGTTACAGAAAACCATTACACAATATTGCTTTCATATAAACAGTAGCACTGATGTATTAGAAGTTTAAGTTGAAAGGACCAGATCAACAACAGAATTGCCAATCTTATATTCCTAGACAGGAGCATATGTAATTTTATTAGTCACCATGAAGAACACATAACAGCTTCCTTTGTTTCTTATTTCTCGCTGTCTCCTTTTCCCTTTAAAGATAAAGCATAGGAAGAAAACAATCTTATAAAGGAAAAGAAAGGATCCATCAAAAGTATGTGTGCCCACACTTATAAATAACAAAGAACCTAATAGATCAAGATAAAGAATGGAAGGAAACATTCCTACCGAAAAGAAAGGAAACTTCAGAAGCAAGCATACATAACACACATCTACAATCACAAATGAGCCCATGCAAGCACCCCAGATGCAGCTGCACAGATGGAAGAGACTTGAGCCTCATCCAACCAACACAAGATGCACAATGAATACCAGACCCAATTAAAGTACACAAAATGAAATCCACCCAATGACAAACATATCACCACCACCAACCCAGCCAAACCCCTATCCCTCTCTCTCAATTGGATTAGAAAATGAACACCAGAAAACCACTGAACTAATAATACCGATAGTCACATCCTCCCATTCCCTTCCTCGTCCTCAAAATTAGCAGTTTCTCTCTTTCCAAATTGCCTGAGGAACCACAAACATGTTTAATTTCCATATATCACTTACTTTCATGCTTCATGCTAGGAAAACCAATCCACCCACTTCTTCTGCATTTTAGGCGTGAAGCAATGAATCCCAAAGCAGAGGAATGTCTTTATACTTGCTCTTTCAATATAATGAAATCCTTGTTTCTAAAATTTAAAAAAAAAAAAAAAAAAAAAAAAAAATTGACCTAAAAATGTCCTCTTACACACATGCATCAAACACAACTCTAGATCTGTTAAACCACCTACTAGATGACTATTTAAGGTCATGAGTGCCATTTTAAGACCATTAGCTTTACAAGGCACCTTAGTGTTCCTCATATATTCCTTTTTTGATATTCTCCATTACTCTCATAGTTTCTTTTTCACTGCAGCTCCTTGTAGTGCTAATTAGATTGTTGAAAACTTGAAATTAGCAATTGGCCTTCTACCATTCCCTTACACACCTTCATAGATTCTCATATTTGTAGGATAATATATGTCATCATTCTAGAGCAAAAATGGAGTATCACCCAATTGACCTTGTCAAATTAACACCATTTGGAAAATATTTTAAAAAGAAATGAATTGGTTATAAAACCACTTTTAGAACTGTTGAATTACTAATTTTCCTAAAAGCTTAAACTTATAGGATTTGGATCCACAATGAACACCATGCTCTCTAACACCCTCCCTCACATACAACCCCATACCCATGCATGGAGAGATGCATAAGCCCACATGGCTGATAGGCCCATAAACAAACAAACCACAAACAGCCTCCTTTGGGCTTATACATGGGCACAATAAATTGGAAATCTAAACATACAATGAAGTTTGAAAACATGACCTCCCACCAAATGCATATCTTTTTGAAGTATCAATTTTCTTAAAAGCTTAAGCTTGAAGGATTTAAGCCACAATGAAAATCATGCTCGCTAGCAACCAGCTCAACTCTCATTTCTTATATCCCAAATGTAAATCATGCAAGTAACACCGCTACCAGTGTGATTCAGAAGTAGGATACACAATCCCGTTGCCTTCCAAAATCCACACTCTGTCTCTACAGGAAATCAAGATTTTCCTTATACATATAAAAGGATATCACAAGATACAAACCACAGACCTAACTGCACCCCAAAGCATTACAATATCCTGTGGCAGAGCCACCTTATGCCCAGGAGGGGGAAGTGCCCCACCTGAAACAGTAAAAAATTTATACATGAAATAAGGATTTGTACCCTTTCAATAGGTTTTGAAGGATTTCACGACTACCATTAGGTTCCATAAAGAAGTTTTGGCATCAAATAGACAGCATATGCAACCTTTTTTAAACCACAATGCTCTTTGAGAATTTCCCAATTAAGTCAAACAAAAGCCATAGAAGTGACTTGTACAAGAAAGCTATGAAAGCAGGTTTTATTTTCATTTTTCCCCCATACTAAAGCCCTGGAAGAAGGTGGATGCTCCCAAAAAATATATATATATATCAAAAAACTTAAGCAACAGTTGGAAGAATTTATCATGAAAGCACAAGAATGCAAATTTCAGCTTGCAGAATCAAATCCTTAAGGAATGAGGCTTACCATCTAAGACCTGGAGCATATGGTCCTCAAGCAAAGGCCTAAGAGATTCATAAAGTTCTGCCATACCAAGGCCAGTCTCTGCAGATATAGCAATAGGATCCCCAAACCCCAATTCATAAGCTTCACCAGCAGCTGCAGCCAGCAAGCCGGCACCATCATCAAGTGATTCAGATTTATTCATCACCAAGATAGTACAGATTCCAGGTGCATGTCTACGCAACCACTTTCCAACCTCCAAATCCATGGGATGAAGTCCAGCTCTAGCAATAATTTAAGATCAATGAAGTAAATGGAATTTGCACTCAAAAGGAACAAAGGGCAAGAATTGATGGTTTAGCAACCAGCATTCTTGTGTGTTATGACAATACACCACAAAATTCCATGGGGAAAAAGGAAACCTGTAAAGTGGACCGAATTCCTAACTAACCATATGCAACCTGCTTACATAACATATAACAAATGCACTCAAAGAATCCACCAGCATCTAACATATAGCAGTTAATTCCCAAGTCATTTGAATAATTCATGAATCATCCCAATACATACACAACAACGACATATGATTCTTCTTTTTCCAGCATGCCCTGATTCAATCCCTCTCAATTTTCATTCTTGGAATTTTCAACTTATTCACCAAAATTTCCAGTTTACATTTCAGAGTTTAAAAATATCACAGGCACTGGATGATTCCTGAATCCTGAATTCATAATTATGTGTAATAAAAAATTCAGCCAAATTGCACAATCTAAAACTCAACCATGAAACTAATATGATTTTTTTTTCTTTTGTTAGGCATCTATGAAACCAACCTCACGTCTATCAGGAAGATTGCAAATTGAGACCTTGCTAGCGCATTTGCAGTCATGTCTGCAGTTCTGCCAAGAATAGAACCTGAAGTTGCTGCCATTTCTAAGCCAGCCGAATCCAATACCCTAAATCGCAAATCACCCAATTTGGCAATGCCTTCCCGGAAGTCTCGTGTTACGTGATCATCAGGAGTGTTGTACACAAGAGCCTCCCTTCTCCTAATCAAACTACAATTGCCCAAAAACAATTAAGTAAATAGTTGGCAATAATATAACATTTACATCCAAAACACCAACTTTTCAATTGCTTCAGTTTAGTATCAACACTAGTATTCCTCAAGAGAACAGATGGAGCACCAAAGCTAAAACCTTACCGGTTAAACAGCGCTGACTTGCCTACATTTGGGCGCCCTACAAGAATTACAGTAGGCAGCAGGTTGACATCAACTTTAGTGAACTCCACCAAATTTTTGTTCCCATATTTGATTTGTGGCCCATCAGTAGGGGCAACATCATCAAAACCAACATTTGAATCTTCTAAGTTGCCAATTACATCATTAGATTGAGTTGGATTCAACAATATCTCTTCTGCTGATCTAGATAGTGTGCAAAATCCATAGTTAATCGTATAAGGAAAATTCAAGTATGTGATTAAACCATAGTAGTTGGGTCTCAGAGGTGCGGTTCCAATTCCATTTATGCCCAACACATCAAATAATGACCCTGAGTAGCAACACACCATCAATTAAACAATTGAAATTCACCTTCTTGTAGGATATCAAAAAAGAAATAACACCCCTTATGGCATAAGTAAAACATTACCAAATGCGACCTTTGCATCAGCAAAGGGGGGTCTCTTATTGTAAAATTTGGGAACATGATTGCTTAGAGGGGAGGCCCTGCAACCACAACATCTTGCTGGGGCTGAAAGCGCTCGAGCCCATGAGCGATACATTACCCAGTAACACTCCCACCTGAAAAACACCACCCACTGGTGATATTCAATTTATTAGAAACGAAAAGGGCAAATTGAGACACACCCACATACCTATGAAGAGAATCTTGACAAGTTACCTGGACTTGAAGGAGCCTCAGAGGATTATTGACATGCCCTCAAAACCTAGTTCAGCTTGAACGAGTTAGAAAGAAATTATCAGAAACAACTGCGAAGAGGAAACCAAACCCAAACAGCAAAAATTCAATCAAAATTTGAAAGAGACAACACTCAAAAACCCACCTCCAGAGAACTAAGTCACGGTGAGGATAACGTACCTCAATGGATGAAATGAGAATGAGAATGAGAAAATGGATGAAATGAGAATGAGAAACCATTCGACAACGAATTTGGTTGAGAGGGTTTACAATGGATTTGTTCTTCGATTGCGGCCGACTATGGGTGTTTGAGACGAGGAACGGGCATTTGAGCCTGGGGCTTTGAGGAAGTTCTATTGGTTTTAAATTTTAATCGACTTATTCCATTTGAAAACAATTTTTTTTTTTTTTTTTTTAAAAGGGGTAATTAGGTCTTTTCCTCTCCAATTTTGATCGGAAAATTCTACGGTACCACTTCGGTACCTACCAAAAAACATTTTTAACCATTGGATGAAGATGGTTCAATCCGGACCGTCCAACTGAATTATGTATTTTTTAATAAATTTTTTTTTTTTAAAAAAAAAAAGCAGGTTGCCGGTCACCTTGATTTCCCGCTTCTATCTTGCTTAATCTTGTCTAAAGAAAAAAATTTGTCTGATGGGTATTACACTTGACGGCTATTTTCGGAGAGGTTAGCTATTAAACTAATGGGCATTACAACTTTTCCTGGATTTTAGAGAGTTAAGCTTCAGAAATTTGAGGATGTGGAGATGGAATTTTCGGGTGAAATGAGAATTTACAGAGAGAGTGAGCTGAGTAGGGATTTTGAAGGAGAAATCAGAGAGAAAAGAATCAGGCGGGCTTTGGCGGAGTATGCGAAACCAATCTCCCCCTGCAGGCAACTCTAGCCACTCCCCCAGAACAGGTACTTCATTCATCCTATGTCATATGGTAGTGATTGAAATGTCGAAAAAGAAGTTCGGCGATATTTCTGAGAAAGACACAATATTTTTACCGATTCGAAAATATCGCCGAAATGTCGGTCTTTTTACCCATTTTTTGGGAAATTTCCCGATATTTCCTACCAGTCCAGCCCACGACAGGATGCAAAATCTGTCCAATTTTTTTTTTTTTTTAAAAAAAACATAAGATGCTATTTGGTAATCTGATCATGATTTGCAGGCAAAGGTTGTATTTTTCAGCCTGGCTCAAAAATCGTGGATTTAGGGTTTGTGAAATTTAAATCCAATGGCCCAAAGTCAAAGAGACCCCTAGATCAGATCAAGAAAACACAGGGAGGAAAAAAAAAGCACTTTTTTTTTGTTTTCCTTGGGGGTTTTGCATGGATTTTGTCGGAAATCAAATGAGGATGAATTTTCCCCGGAAATGAAATGGGGGATAGATTTTCTTGGGAATCAAACGGGATGGATTTTATGGGGAATCATACGGGTTTTGCAAAAGATTCCGTGGGGGTTTTGCATGGATTTTGTCGGAAATCAAACGAGGATGAATTTTCCCGGAAATGAAATGGGGGATAGATTTTCTTGGGAATCAAACGGGGTTTGCAAAAGAAAATTAATAACGTGATTAGATTAGTAACTGCGAGGATTGAGAGTGGCAGAGGAAATTAGGGCCTTTTTAGGGATTCTCTCGTCTGGAGGCCAACTTCAGAAAAGGGCTCCTTGATGCCCGAGTGAGAGGCGGTGGCTGCTGACAGGGACAACTAAAGGGCAATTTTGGAATAGCATTTTGAAACAGTAAATAGTGCATGCTTCCTTTGATATTTTTCCAAGCAGTGTACATATCTTGGATTATGGAAAGTTGGGTTCGTTATTATTCCAAATTGGCCATCAAAACATAATTCTTAAAAAAAAAAATTACCAAATGTTACTTATTAACACTTATAATCACTTGACACCCTTCGAATAATGTCTTCTTTAAAATATATAAAACTTCATATTTAAATTTAATCTATAAACACAAATATATATATATATTTGATAACAAAATATTAATAACAATTTGATAACAAAATTTAATAATAAACTTATAAAAAATTATAAAATCGTTATTTAACATCACATTTCTACTTATAAAATTTATATTTAAATAAAAAAATATCAAATATTACCTTTAACACTTATAATCACTTGAAATCCTTCATTTTCTTTATATAATACAAATTTTAAATTTTCTCCCTCAAAAAATTTTAAACTTGATCTTCAAATTTGATTTATCAAAATATATCTAACATATTTTGTAATATGGTAATTAAAATTATTTAATTTTCATATTAAATTACTATCCCTTTTTGTATATATATGAATAATGAGAGTATAATGGTAGTTGGTAGGATTTTCTTGTTTTAGATAGAGTTAAGTAATTCATTAAATAACAAATTATATTTGATACTTAATAATAAATTATTAAAAAGTTGTGATATTTAGATATGTATGAAATGCATGTGATTATTTCTCACCAACAAGTCATCTTTACCGGTTTGATAAGTTTTTATAAATTATTTCTCACCAATAATGAGAGTATAAGGGTAGTTGGTAGGATTTTCTTTTTTTAGATAAACAGACAATTCATTAAATAACAAATTATATTTGATATTTAATAATAAATTATTAAAAAGTTGTAATATTTAGATATGTATGAAAAGCATGTGATTATTTCTCACCAACCAGTCATCTTTACCGGTTTGATAAGTTTTTATAAATTTTTTAATGACATGTACTTTACACATGTCATTTTATTATCGGGGTCAAATGTGGGTAGGTACCCACAAAATAAAGAGTGGGTACCAAAGAACAAGCCATTTTGATCTATCAATAAACAAATTTTAGGTTTAAAAGTATAAGATTATTGAAATAAAACTAACAATTAAGTATTTAAAAGTATTGTAAATTAAAGAAATATAAATTCATAAAAACTATTATTATATTTTACTTTAATTTTCATAACAAAATAGGGGATCTTTAACAAAAATCTGGTCACAACTGGTATGATTTATGCGTTATCAGATACTTAGAATTTTGAAAAAATTTGTACCATACAATATTGGAGGGGTATAACAAAAATAGTTTCATTTTCAAGCCTAAGACACCTTGGGTTAAAAAAAGAGACTTTGTACAAGCCTAGGGCGTACAAGACAATTCAGATTTCAACTTTCCCATTGCCCAAAACGAAAACAAAAAAACAAGATTGTGGGGGCCTCACGTGTGGCCACGTGGCACCCTCACTCCTCTGCCCGAGTTGATGTAGCCAAAGCTGAATAGCCAACCCGACCAATGGGAGAGGTCTTCGGATACATCACGCCCTGCTAAGGCGACTCCGTACATTCCGGGTAAACATCCTGATCCATGGGCAGCCATTCCGCCAAGTCAGAAGGACACTCGAAGGGACATCGCCCTGTCCCCTCAGGCAAATCCCTGCACCCTAGGTCATACCTCCTGCAGACTGATGCGGTGGGTGAACCATTATTTCATCCCCTGCCTAATCTGTCATGATTGCTCTGCCACAAGCTATGCCACAATCATGACTGCAAAAGTCAAGGGGCCACCTCAGCACAAGTGTGACCCCATTCCAAACTCTATAAAAATCCTTCTTTAGCCCACAAATGAGGTATACAATACTAAAATCACTCCCCTCATCGTCAGGAAGAGGGAGATCTCTCTAGTTCACAGTTAATTATCTAATTTGGTCTTTAGAGGGTGTATCCGGACAACCTGTCTGAACATCTTCTACAGGAACAGGGGAGAAGCTGCCCCCATGCCATCACACCCAGTTTCTTGCTGCTATAATCTAGAGCAGCCTTATCCCCAGTTGATCAAGCATCAACAAAGATGGGTTCAGTTTCCAAATTCAATAAATTTCACAAATTTATACACCCATACTCCAGACTACAAAACATGCAAACAAAAAAAGAAATAATGTATCACAAAAAGACCAGATAAAACCTCTTATTAGCCACATTGTCCAATCAGTCCACGACTAACCCTAACCAAAATTTGATCAATCTCGATTTTAATGGTAACAAAATGAAATTGAAACTAATATATTTCATGTTAAGTGCATTTAAGCAAATATATTTTCAAAGTGACAAATTACAAAAACAAATCAAGTTAAAGAAAAGAAAAAAAAAACATTCAAAAAGAAAATCAATCAAAACCTAGTTTATAGGACTTCTTTCTAAGGTTGTTGATGTATTAGGTTAATATTGCATTTCATTTTAACTTAAGTAAAAAAAAAATTATTCAAATGCTAAATTTTTTTATAATTGGATAATTTCACATTTTCAATTTAAACCCATGAATTAAATGATTTTATAAAATTACTCTAAAAGGTTTTAAGGTGTTATACAAAAGTTATTGGAGGTTTCAAACCTTAAACCGATACTTCTAAGCATTTTATATATAGTACAACTAATCAAGTTGATTGTGCTGAACTAGTTGAGGGGTATTTTCACACCCTCTCCCTTCTAATAGTTAGGATATAACTAATTAAGGTAAAGCTTCAATGGATAGAGTTTCTGTCAATAGCCAATTAATGTTTTTACCTCCAACGGTTGCTTACCAAATGTTAATTGGCTAGTAAATTGAACCAACCCTAAATTATGTATAACAACTACTTTTAACTTCTTACTCTTATTTATAGACTTCAAACTTTATTATTTTGTAAGCTTGACATTCCAATATATTTATTGAACATATTTAAGCCTTATAGGAGTTTTTTAAATGCCCTCTGCTTTAAAACTTACATATTCATTTTGTGCACCTCGATTATAATTTTTCTTTATATCATTTGAATTTGAATTTGTATTAGGATTTTGTGATATTATTGTCTTTTTATCATTTCTTACCATCTCTATTAGGTGAGTTCAAGTGTAGAGTATCATTTGAAGAAATAGATTTAAGTATTGGACATCACTTGAGGAATTGTTTAAGAATAAGACATCTTTTGAAGATTATAAAGGTCCATTGTAGTAATCTAAGTGTAAAAAAGTTGAAGACTTTAACCTTAAAGTTTTAGTGATAGTTAAACTTTCACTCAATTTGGAGCTTAAGGAAAATAAATGTAAGTTAGATTGCATCAAACCACTACAAAAATTTTAAGTTTGCATTATTTATTCCTTACTCTCTTTATTTTTATTCATTGTATTTATTATATTCGTTTCTTATATTCATTTAATTTAAATTTGAAAGAAAAAAAATGACTATCACCCTATTCATCCCTTAAAAGGTGACTATTTTAAGTTCATATAACTAAAATCCTAACAATTATCAATCGTCCGATATGTCATAAATGATCCATTTAAAAAATGGTGTTTTTGTGGTTTAAACAATAACATGTTAGTTGAAACTATTTTATAGTACTTATAGCCTATGTTTTGGTTTCCGAAAAAGTACTAAGGAAAGAAAAAAAATATTTTAAAAATGGTTTTTTCAATGTTTGTTTTCACAATAGAAAATATGAAAGAAAGTCAAATATAATTAAAATTTGTCAAAAAAATTACATATTTTTAAATTATTTAATATTTATATAATAAAGAAAAATAAATTAGTTTAATTTAAATAAATATATAAAAATAATTTATTAAGTTTAAACTTTTTTTTTAAAAAAAAAATCCTCACTTTTCATCTCTATTTTCTTTCACATTTTCCCTCAAATTTTTTTGAAACCCAACATAACCATAAGATTTATATTAAAAAATAAAAAATGTAAAACTATTATTGTTATTGTTGTTATTACTATCATCATCATCATCATTGTTATTAATGGTGTAAGGAATTTTTTTTTTTTTTTTTTTAAATTCAAAATGGGTTTTATCAAAATAAATGAAATTAATTAATTTATTTACCCAACCAAACTCATATGTGTTTTTTCATGGAATATAAGTGATAAAATTAAAACTGTTATTTTATAGTATTTTTTTATTTTTAAGTTGCAATAATAAGTAATGTGTTGGTATTTTTATTGTTTGAATTTTAACTTGAGTAAATATAATCTACAAAATAATTGTTTTTTTTTTTCCATTAAGAGAAAGTAATTTTTTGTGTTAGAGAAATATCGAAAATTGTATATATAATTATGTTTTAACACTTTGATCCAAAATTTTAAAACTTGTTGAAAGAAGTTTTTAATTAAAAAGAAACTATATTTCAATTTTATAAAAGAAGTTATAATTTCAAATTTGTATTTACTTTTATTTAATTAATTAACTCAAAAAGTTTAAAAAATAAAATATTTCATGGTATGATTCTAGTACCTTACACCTACACTACATACCCGATTGATTATGATTTAGATTCAAAATCATTTACTTAAACGATTCCGTTCGGCTATGTTTGGTTAGCAGAAAATTAAAGGGAAAATGTAAGAAAAAAAAAATACAAAGGAAAAGTAGAAGGAAAGAAAAAGTTAAAGAAAAATAAAAAATAGATTAAAAGTAGATAAATTATTTATTTTGTTACTTCAAACTCATTTTATTTATTTTAACTCATCAATATAAAGATTAAATAATTTAAAAATATATAAGTTTTTAATTAGTTTTAATTATATTTAATTTTCTTTTATATTTTTCATAGGACAACCAAATATGAAAAAATCATTTTCCTTTATATTTTTTTTTCTTTCCTTAATATTTTCCTGAACCAAACATAATTTAGTAATTTGGAATTTCCCAATTTGTACCATGGGATGGTGGTGGTGCTGAGATTTTAGACTTGAAGTAGTTTGAAATTGTTGCCGAGGCCCCTTAAACAATAACAATGAAAAGAAGTTTTTGGCTAAAAACCAAGGTCAGAGGAATCCATCTACATGGGGGCACAAGGAAAACATGCCAAGGGATTGCTGGATTTTGTTTCATGAAGAAATTGCTCCAATGCACCCTCTCCACGAAGTACTTTTGCCCCACACCCCTGGGCTTCTATCGACTCAACAGCCTCTTCATCAACCAAAACTGCATCCACCATATCTGTTCCTGTCTTCACATCTGGAATCTGTCCATCAAGCCAACAAATGCAAAATATTAGGGACAGGCATAAAACATCACAACCCGCATCTAAATGCAGATATGCCATATTTCATTTAAGGCAATAGGGTTCTGTTTCTCCAAGGATATTGCAGATGAGGAGACTGTCCTTTCACCACAACTGAGACATTTAAGTTGGAACTGCCTTAGGTGTTGTGATGGGGTTTCAATGGGATTGGCAACCAGCAATGGTGATTGCAACAAATGTAGACGAGCCCAACCTGTAATATACATTCTCCTTATCAGATTGGGTGAGAAGTAAAGATTAAGTTTTACCTCAAACATGGCTTCCGTTAAAATCTTTTCTAATATGCCTCTTAAACTGCGGGCACCAGGGTTCTTTGCGATTGCTTTCTTTGCGACCAACCTCAGTGCATTTTCAGTAAAATGTAACTTGACCTGTGAAGGTATATAAGGAGAAACGGTTACCACATAAGAGAATGCCTCATCTACATCACGTGCCAGACTTTCAGAAGGGAAGAAAGAAGAGAGAGTAGTATTTTTCTTCCAATAAGGTGCAATTGACAAGTTCTTACATTGTTCATGCTCAGCATTTTCTTGTACTGTTTACCAAGAGCATTTTCCGGCTCTGTGAGGACCTGTTGGGCAGAAATAATACCAGAAAACTTGTCATCTATTGTGTGATGGAATTGGGATCTTATTGATTCCAATCTCAATTTGAAATAAACTTTGAAGGATTCTGTTCTCCAGGTTAAGAGACAACACTGAACAAATGGCTAACTCCATAAAGAGAGAATGAACACACCTGAACAAGTTGATCCTCGTTTAAAGCCCCATAAACTCACTGAAATTGGAAACCGTCCAGTAAATTCAGGTATTAAGCCATAAGCGATGAGATCACCACTTTCAACCTGTGAGTCCAAAAGAAAAATTCAGGCTGACTTTCTGGATAAATTTGTCTTATAGAAAAGCAAAAAATAGCGGAAGCACACACACGTCTCCAAAGGTTTCCTTCCCTGAAGTTTCTCAAATTACAAGAACCTCCCTGTGGGCCGCTGATACTATCGAGGGACATGGGGGGTGCAAAAGTGAAGAAAAAGAGTGATTATATGTATATGCTTTACACCTTATTCCTTGGTATTGCGGTTCAATTTGTCAGAGCACTATCATGTTAAGGTGCAAGCAGCAGGCACAAGGCAAATCAGTTACTATGGATCCAACAAATACATTCACTCAACCCTCTATTGTCAGTGAAAGAGGGATAATGGAACATATCTCCATTCCCATGTTCCTTGAGCAATAAGTCCTAACACAATCAGATTTCTAGGTCTTCCAAAGCAGTATATCACCTACCCAACCCTCCATTATCCCTTGAGCAATAAGCTATAAGCCTCACAATCATGGTATCAGAGTCATAGTGAAAGAAAGGAGAGGAAACTTCAGAAATTTCCTTCCAAGTACAATTTCATGTTAGGGTTTGGCAAACTGTCAAATAAGAGGAATCACATCCATTCTTCTGGGATTTTACAAGCAACAAATTTAGGTTTTTAATTCCCTTTTTAACTTCAAAGTGCTAAAACCAAGACTATCCTCAGGATTTTTCAGTTTTTTTTTTTTTTTTGATAGGTAACAGATGTATGCTCAGGATTGTCATGTCTACCGACCTCCTAGGGGCTTATACCCCCCTTGTAAGAGAGGAAAGGAGGGTTGCTTCATATCTTCGCATCAAGAAGGACTAACACACTTGATGATGAATTTGTCAAATAAGAAATAATTTTTCTCACTCTCTTTTGTATCTACAACAGCATTTCCTGGCAGAAAATTCAAAGGGTTCAGCACAGTAGAAAGCAAGTATTGCATCATTGGTCTTCTCAGCACAGGAGAAAAAAAGCAAAGAAAAGAAGGCGCACTCCTCAAAAGATTAGTCATCAAATTAAATAGCATAGACAAAACTAATTTACAATTGATGCACTCACAGTTCCTTCAAGCATTTTCAGCAATGCCTGTTGAACGCCCTCTCCAGATACGTCTCTGCTGATGTTTAAGCTCTTAGCCTGCACAAGAATCTCCACCGGATGATAATAAAAAGGATATGGCTATATCCAATTATCCACTTCATAAACTAAAAAAGAGACTAGACCTTCTTAGTTATCTTATCGACTTCATCAATGTACACAAGCCCTTGCTGAGCTGCTTCCACATTGAACTCAGCAACCTAATTGTCAATAAGAAGAATCATAAAACATTTTATAGAAGATAAGAGTGCAGGTGCAAAGATGTGGTACAAACCTGTAAAATAATTATTTATTGAAACGATCAATAATGTTTAGAGTTAAGGTGTGGAAATGGCATCATTAACATTCATCAATAGTATTTTACAAAGATGAGTTTATGTAAAAGTACTCATCATTCTTCATTTTTTGGGGGGGATGGGTAAACCACCACAACCCCACCCCAACTCCTTACCTCTTGAGCCAAGCCTCAAAAGCAAAAGTACTTATCATTCATGATCAAGGTGATTTCAACTCTACTAGGAGAGCACCTAGAATAGATGCGCACAACTTGTATAATAGCAGAGGTGAAGCTTACAAATTAGCCCCTAAACTAGGTTCAACTGGCAAAGGGGTTGGAGTGGAAAGAGCAGGTACCAAGTTCAATTCCATATAGCACCCAAAGAAGAAGAAGAAGAAGAACCAGAATAGACACACTTCTTGTATGATAGCAGAGATGAAGCTTACAAATTGGCCCCTAAACCAGGTTCAGATGGCAAAGGGGTTGGGGTGGAAAGAGGAGTTACCAAGTTCAATTCCATATGGCACCCAAAAGTACAAAAAAGAAACAAAAGGTTACCCGCAAAGAAAAAGAAAAAGATGAATGAGTCTATTACTTAGTGAGTCCATTACCTAAGAAAGTGCATAGAAAGGGAAGGCCAACACAAGCCTTGGTTGGGCTCTTAGGGCACATGAATAGAGACTTCTAGGCCATTGAAGCTTGTTTTGCTCCTTTTCTACATGTATCACAATAATATATAATTCAATTTTCTTCAGCTACATGTTTCAATAAAAGTGTGTGGACTCGAACCACAAAATAATAATAATAATAATAATAATAATAATAATAATACAAGAAAAGAAAGTTGCTTCAGTGTATCAACAACTAACAAAACTGATATGGGTACCAAAAAACCAACAGATAGGAGCGAAAAGTATTAGAAACTATCAGGATAAAGGTGTGCTCAACCACATAAAACACAAAGGCCATACCATAAGTAGTTTATGCAATATTGATTCCACATCTTCTCCAACATAACCTGCTTGGGAAGAGAGAGAAACAACAGTTGCACTCATGAAATTCAGGTCAGCAACAAAATTTCCTATTCATAATATAGCTGCAATGAGGATGTGGTATTATAGCAAATCCATGAGGCAAAGTTTAATCAAGAAGTTGAAATCTATTTTACTAATGAAACTAACATCATTTAAAGTGACTGTAGAAAGATAAAAAATTTACAATTCATTGATTACCACCTGTCAATATCATGACACTTATCGCATATCAAATTTTTTAACATGTAATCCATATCATTAAATGAAATAAGAGCATGTGTCACATGGGGTCCATAGAAAGGAAAAATGGCTTCCAATCAAATAATCTAAGTAGTCTTTATAATTAAAAGCATAACTATCAAATAATTAATTTTAGATAGTTATAATAAAAATAATTTTCATAATAATAATAATAATAATAATCCCAAAAAATTTTAAAAATATATTAGAGAAAATTTCTTAACCCTATAAATAGGGTAGCTTTTGGCTTTCAAGCCACTTGAAAAGAGTTAGAGTTGCCCTCAAGCTACAAGCCCAAATTTGAAGATTTGGGAAACAAGTTAAAAAATTTAAAGAATGAGTGTGAAGATTCAAAGGTATTAAGAACAAGTTCATAGATCCACCGATTCCTTAAAAATAAGTTCAAAGTTCTTCAAAATCAAGTTTGAATTGTTTTCTATTTGAAATCATTCACACCCTTAGTCAATGTTGTTCAAGGCCTAAGCTTGTCAAGGCCAAAGCCACACCAAAGCCTAAGTCACACTACGGGCTAAATCATCTCAAATTAAAGATCAACTCAAATCAACACCCAAGCCATGCCAAATTGGACATTCAATCAACATGTCTAAACAAAAAGAATTAAAAGATAACATAGAGATTTTAGTCATTTTTACAAATAAAAAAAAATTCCATGTGTTCTTAATTTTTTGTTTAAGTTAAATTTGTGCATTGAAATCTTTGGTACACCTAATGGAACCATCTTTTCCTCTTTATCTTTCTTCACCAAATCAAATATCTATTTTTTTTATAGATAAAATAAAATGTTTTCTAGATAGAAGAGGGTATACACAATGTATACAAATCAACCAAAAGACACAAAAAAAAAGTGCAAAGACACAAAAACCAACAAATGCACCCAACAAAGAGCCTAAGTAATCCACAAATTCTAACACCAACAAAGAACCTTCCCCAATATACAATTTAACTCACTTCCAAAAAAGGTTTAAGAAAGAACTTATAATTGTTTGGTCCAAGCTTTCGCAATTATCGAAGGCTTTCTTATTTTTCTCCCTCCAAATGGTCTAGAACACACATGATGGAGCAACTTTCCAAGCCTTTTTTCTTTTTTCCAATAGAAAAACTGCACCAGCTTAAGACAAATCTCCTAATTGAAGAGTGCATCACCCACCTATAAAAAATAAATAATTAAAAAATTGAAAAGTGCATCACTCACTGTATAACAAACAAAGCAAAAACCAATTGCCACAAATCACATGCTTTCGTGCAACAAAGGAGAATATGATCACCCATTTCTTCATCTTCTTTGTACATGTAACATCTATTAAGGATCCTCTAACCCCTCATTTTGAGCTGATCTAGAGTCAAAATGCTAGCCCAAGTAGCTTCCTAACCAAAGAAGTTAACTCTTATTGGGATGTAAGAATTCCAAACTATATAACGAAGGAAAGGTTCCATTCTCCTACTAGCTCAAAAGGAGTAGAAAGACTTATCTGAAAAATTACCATTCTTTGATCACAACCACACCATAATATCCTTTGAGCCTAACCTAATGGAGTGATCATACAAAGAAGATTTTCTCTCATGGCCCCAAGGATGAATGTATGATGGTTATTGTTGAATGAATGATGATCATAATAGTGTTTGGATTATTTGCTTTCTCTAGATTGGGTTGTACACCCCATAAGAGGCATAGGATTTTTATTTGATTGTAAGAATCTTTCCTTTTCACTAGATGGGTTGTAAGCTCCATTAAAGGAGCATAGGATTTTTTTTGTTGTTGTAAAAAAAAATCAATTTTTGTATCCATCTATGGTGACCCAAGAGAGAAGAAGGCTTCTTGAAGTTTATTTCATGAGTTGTTATGGTGATTTAAGGAAAAAAAAAAAATTGTTGGAAGTTCTTGATTTGAGATCCTTGGCAGCATAGTTACATCATCTTTAATGTAAAATTAGGATGACTTCTCATGAGTTTCTTGGAGCAAGCCACCTATGGTTTTAAAGCTTAGGAATTCAGGATTCTAATGCTTCAAACAAATTACAATTTGGAGTTGAAACGGGAGAGATATAGCCGATTGAAGCAAGGCTGGGCAAAGAGCCTAACAACACAATGATGTTGACTTTAACCAAAATCGGAGCTATCTCCCATGAGCTTTTTGGGGCAAACCACATATGGTTTTGAAGCTAAGGCAGTTAGGAATCCAGTGCTTCAAACAAATTGCAATGTTGGAGTTGAAATCGGGGAGATATGGTTGATTAAAATAAGACTGCGCAAAGGGCAAGTGGTTACGGGATTGAGCTCTGGCCAAGTAGTTTTTGGTTATTTGGGCGTCTTTTGGGGCTCTATTTTGTGGCAATTGGGTCCGTTGGGCTTTTCTTTTTTACTAACCCTATCTTTGGTTGTAGGGCTATTTTGGTAATCTTAATTTTTATCCAAATTTTAATTACCAAATTTGGAACGGGATCTCTGAGGCTATGAGAATTATTTATTTAATTTCCTTTATGTTTTTTATGCCATTTTATTTTTGGCATAGAATATATTTTGGTATTTTTAAGTAAATGAATTTTCATATGTTTTTCCTTATTTTAGATAATTTATTAAATTGGTATTAGGAAAATTTTTATTTTAGGAAAAGACAAGTTGGAAAGAAATAAGGAACCTACTTCCTTCTCAAAATTAAACTTTAGAGATTTTTTAGTAAAATAAATATTTTTAGATTTTAGATCTCTAAGAATTTTTTTTATTTTAAGGAAGAAGTTCTATTTTTCCAAGTCTTTAAGAAATAAAATCTTTCCTATTTAGCACAATATTATAATTTAAGGAAATAAATTATTTTCGGAAAATGATATGATGGATAATTCATGATTAAGATAGCTTACCAAGATATTGTTTCAAATAAAATAAATTAAAGAAATTTTTGGATTTTTCTTAAGAAAATAAATTTTTATGGAAAGTTTTTTCCAATGTTATTTTCCTTGTAATTAGTTGTTAAAATCTATTAATATTTCTTTAAAACTATCCAATTATTAAACTTGAGAAGGTTTTTCTATTCTTTCTTGGTGAGAGAATAAAAACTATACCTATAGTTGGTCCTCCAAGCTCTTCTTCCCAGAAAGAAGGAGGAAATCATTTTGCTTAGAAAGTTTAATGATAAAAAATAAAAGAGCAATTCTTTTAGCACAAGAGTCTAGTTTAAGAAGTAAATAACAAATTTGGAAAATCTCATGATAGAGAATTTATTTTAAGAATGATTACCAAAATTACTAAAAGTCTCTTTTTACAAAAGATTAATTGGGAAAGGGTCATAGCAAAGCCCACAACCTCCATTGTCAAGCCCATCTTAATTTGAGTTTATCATCACTCCCACGATGGGTTGGGCCTTATGAATCAAGGGATATGGACTCTCCTTATGGACAAGACTTGACATGTCTATAGTGAGAGCAACCACCCCTAAGGTGGGGTTTCTTACTCGGTGGGGTTTCTTTTCAATAGATGGGTTGTAAACTCCATTAAAGGAGCATAGGAATTTTTATTGTTGTAAAAATTTTAATTTTTTGTATCCATTCATGGTGACCCAAGAGAAAAGAAGGAATCTTGAAAGTTCTTTTTGAGATTTTATGGTGGTTAAAGAAAAAAGAAGCATTCTTGGAAGTTCTTGGTTTGAGATCCTTGGAAGGTTTGCAGAAAAATAAGAAAAGGCTAATTAGGATGTAGAAGATGGAGTAATTCAAGATAATAAGTAGGCATACAAGATATAATAAATCTTAAATTCTATATTTTAATCATAAAAATTTGGGCAGTATGCATTGAAGTGTGAGAGTAATACTAATAATACAAATATAAAAGTCTAACCGTTAAAAGAAAATATCAATAAAAAGTCATTTCATCATCATTATCATCATCATCATTAGATAAAATACATGATACCTTCACGTGATGACAAGAAATGATATGTGCATCATCATCATTAAATAAAATCCATATACCTTCACATGACAACAAGAAATGATATGTGCATCATCATCATCATCGTCATCATCATTAAATAAAATCCATGTACCTTCACTTGACAACAAGAAATGATATATGCATTCATCATCATCATCATTAAATAGAATACATGATACCTTCACATGACAACAAAAAATGATACGAGTGGAAAGAAAAATATTTTCTTGGAACTTAACGAGATGAAAAATACTAACATCACTTTCAAAGATGTATCCAAAACTTGGACGAGAATGGTAAAATCTCAAATCTTTTGTATATATAAAAACATCAATTTATTTTAAATGTCCATCATGTATTAGATTTAGAGAGATATAAAGGAAAATATCTAAGCTAGCTATGACATTTACATGAAAAGTTTTTTGTAAAAGATAAAAATGCCACTTTGATTTTTGAAGTGTTGATAACAAAAATAAAGAAATAAATAAATGTTTTCATTGAATCTTGAAAAGATGTTGCAAAATGCATAAAGGCTTGTCTCAAGGACTTCTCCTGCATTTGGCTGGAGACTTGAACCTTTGTAAATCTCCAAATTTGTCTTAGTGAATTGCAATGTAGATCCATCAACCCTAATCCATTTTTTGTCTATTTTTAGCTAATAAATCAATAGAATGTGACAAAACAATAACAATTAAAACAAACGATAGGTGTATGCATAACTAAATCAAAGCAATAAAAAAAATGATTCATAACACAATTAGAATAAAATGAATTTACAAGGCACAAAAGAATGTAACAAGGAAAGTCCAAATCGAAATAAAAATAACATTAGTGGCCAAAAATTAAAAAAAATAATAATAACAATGCCAAGACATTGATTATGATAAGGCATTTGCTCTTGTTGTTTTCATCGAAACTATAATATTAATAATGAAAAAAATCTGAAAGTCTAATAGGGTAACACTTAGAAGAAGGTGAATGGGTATATTTAAAAATTTTAAAAATTATTTGTATATTATGACTAACTTTTTCCTTGCAAGAAGTTAGGAATTTTCAATTCTTTTAATTATAGGCAATGCAAACAAGATAATAAATATACGCAACGAGGCATAAAGATTTTTACGTGGAAAACCCTCACACTAACTATAGAGATAAAAAACCACGAGGTCTAAGACCATTAATCTAAATCCACTATATGAGATCAAATTACACAGATTTACTTGACTACTTTACCTTAAAGAGCTACTCTCCAATACCTGCAACTTGATCTACATCCGCAATGCAACAACCTCTAATTGTTCCAGTGAATACGTTTCAACATCGCTAAAGGGATGAAGGTTTTCAATCCAAGATTCAAAACTTGAATCCTTCGAATGAGATATCAGGAATGGTCTATGAAATTCTTTTGAAATCTCATCAATATTCTCTAACCCTAGAGGGGTTATAATAAGGTATTAATAGGCAAATAACTTGAAGAGATTCAATATGAATAGGTTTCCAAATCTAATTTGCTTGAAATTCTCAAAAATATTCTCCTATTTTCGACAAAAAATATATAAGCGCTCAAGTGCACTTAACCACCGCTTAAGCGCCTCGAGCGCTTGAGCGGTCCTAGTACTTGAGCGCTTGAGAGCTGTTGCCCGCTTAAGCGTCCCCTGTTACATTTAATTTGTACAAAAAATCAATTTTTGTTAATTTAAAAAATATCATTCCTTTTTATATCTCATAAGATCTTTACCTATCACATCTTAGTTGAACGGATAGCAATCTTTGATCTTTAATGAAGAACAAGTGACTATATAAAAAGACTTTTATAGTCAAACACTAAAAAAAACAAAATTATCAACATATAAACAAAACTTAATGTCCTAACAAATAATTTATTAAAATTTTATTAAATAGATATAAAATCTATTTTTATCAATGAATATCTTGAAGTATATATGGAATAATTCATAATTCATAATTCATAAAATGAATGAAAAATTAGTTTTTTTTTTGCCCATGCAACACTTCTTTTGAAAAGGAGATTGCTACAAATCATTAATTATGTGGCTAGTCAACCAAAACCAATAATAAATATTGCTTCTTTGTCTTGGCCTTTAATTCTTTCTTTTGTTTTTATATTTATAATTGTTCTTATGGTATAAAACACTTGCAATAATTGACTACTTTTCAAGATCATGATTTTTTTATTCTTAATTACGGTTACTACCTTTCAAGGCAATGATTTTTTATTTTTTATTTTTTTTTGTATTTTACTTTAATTAGGGTTATGCTAATATATTACTTATTAGGCTCGACTACACTATTGAAGAGGTATTTATTAAAATTAAAGTGTGATTAATTAGGTCACATCACTTATGTAATATGTTTTATAATTTTGAATCTATTATTTTATATCTTAACCTCATTTACTTATATTTAATATATATTTTGTATATTGTTCTTATTACCTGATCCTTTTTGGGTACTTCTAAAAGTGATGATATGGAATTGCATGTACTTACTTTTTTCTCATTCATTACAAAACAAAGACATCAACCAACCTCCAAGCCATAATGTTTCCACACGCACCAAAAAACCAGAAAAAAAAAAAAAAAAAAAAAAAAAAAAAAGGACTAAAACCAACCACAACAACAAGAAGCAATTGAATTAATTGATGAGCCAAATGTAAGGGCAGTGCTTCAAGGGGCTTCACTTCCATGTAAGGATGTTGCAGTGGAGGTTATTTGAGAGAGTGATCAGTTATAGGAGGACCCACCGTTACTTACCGCTCTTCCTCCGTCCTTCATCAGCTCTTTTACTCTTTGCCTTGTTTCCTTATTCTCTACCCCCTTTTTTTTTTTTTTAACAAAATATACTTTCAAGACAAATCTTAAAAGGTTTAGAAGATGAGAACCAAAACTTTTGATTAGAATTCATGAAAGTTCATTCATTTTTAATAAAATATCCTTATTTATACATGTAAAACTCTTTTAAAATTATTGAGTTTTTTAGCTCTAAAAACATTCCAAAATTGTTTTTAAAATCAAACTCCAATTTAGAGAAAAACACAATTTTAAAACTTACCAAAAACAATTTTTGAAATAAAAAGCATAGTAGAAACTAAATTAAAAAATACAAAATAATCCCTTCCTAATTTCTTGTCCTAGTCGTTTTGAAAGTTTTACCAACTATAAATACATACCTTAAATTTTGTGATTTTGAATCTGAATACGATGAAGTCCAAAGTTGTCTTAAGATGGAAAAGACCCAAGGAAGTAAGTTAGATCTAATTAGTAAGAAAGGGAAAAAAAATCCAATTAAATAAAATATAACAACATATATAATCTAAACAATGAAAAAAACAATATTGCTAATGGGGATCCCAAGCTTTATGAAGAAACATAAAATTAGGATGTTTAATTAGAATATGACTATCAATTTCCTCTTCGTTTTGAAGAAGCAGACTTAGTACTTAAAGAGTTGTAAGAACTTACAACTCCACCTCCATCACCACCATCATCCATTCATAAGACTGATTACCATTATCTTTGTTAGCAATTAAGTACAAGTAAAACGAGACTACATTTCAAGAGCCTGCAAGAACTTTATGAAGCAACATATATCAAAATGATCAAATGCTTTTTATCTATTTGTCAATTGTGAATAAGTAGACTTTGGCAAAACAACAAAAACCAAAAGATCGAAATATATATGCACAACCAAATCAAAGCAATCAACAAGAATGATTTATGAAAGTTATATATCTTCTAAAAGAATAAAAGATAATTGAAATAAAATGAATATACAATGCAAAGAAGAATCTTCCAAATATGTTAGAGCATATTATAGAGGATAAGTTTTGATTGACTTCTTCTGAAAAGGAGTTGGTTCCTAAACATTAACTCTGTGTGGCTAATTAGCCAAGGCCAATAGTTGATAGGGCTTGACTATGTTGTGCCAAAATCAACATTTTGGTTTTGGACTTCTTTAATACCATGAATCAAGACCATAATGTATCCCATTTATTCACTTTTTCAAAGAAAAATGATGATTTTTAGTTTGAAAGAAAAACATAAAGATGTCCAATTTCAATTGATAATGACTATTTAGTAAATCCTAATCCATGATTAAATTTTTGATGACCACCTAACGGATGATCGAAATTATTTATTAAGGTTTGATTACTCTATTAAAGAGGTACGCATCAAACGTTACAATCAATCTAGTAGTAATATGACATGTCAATTTGTATTTTGTCTTATTTTCTATATCTTATCCCTTAACCCAATAAACCAATATAAGTTAGGTTGAAAGGAATCATAACTAAATTTTTTTTCCATTCACTAAACCACAAAACATCAACAAACCTGCAAACCATAATGCTTCAAAAAAGAAAACCACAACAATTTCATCACCAACACCAACACCAAATAAACCATCCATTGGTCTTAGTGCAATGATTCCTGTTGAAGAAATTAGAGCAAAAAAAAAAATACAGATTTAACGCAATTCAATGAATTGCCCATATCTAAGAGAACAGGGAAGAAAACTTTCACTGTATGTAAAATTCTAAAAATACCCCTGAACCGTACCATAGGGGCTCAACCTATTGTTCCTCCTTAACAATAAAAATACAAACTTGAATGACAAATATCGTCGTTCCACTTCGACATCATATATCTTTCCCCCAATACTAGCTACATACTACAACACCATCAAATTGATGAGGTAAATTCTAAGGGCAATGCTTCACGGGGCTCCTGTACTCTTATGAAAGGAAATTGCTGCGGAAGCTACTCGAGAGAGTGAGTTATAGGAGGGCCCACCCTTTCTTAGAGCTCTCTCTCCACTCTTCATCACTTCTTTTGCCCTCTCCCTCAAGTGATTCTCTTCCATAACCTTTCTCACCATCTTCTCTATCTCCTCCTTCCTCACCACCCTCTTTGTCGGCAACACCTCCGGCCGGACTGCAATTCCCAGCTCCTCCGTCAGCATGGTAGCATTCAATCGTTGCTCTGCGTAGAGCGGCCATGCGACCATCGGCACCCCACTGAGTATGCTCTCCAATGTGGAACCCCACCCGCAATGAGATAAAAATCCTCCCACCGATGGATGGCTGAGGATCTCCACTTGTGGTGCCCACAGCGGCACCACCACTCCCACATTTTTGGTCCGGGTCAGGAACCCTTCTGGCAAGTAATCTGATGGGTGCTTCCCTCCCTTTCCTGTTGTGAAAAATGATCCTGATGGATCGTTTTCGATGGGCGGGCGGACCACCCAAATGAACCTTTGCTGGCTCAGCTCCAATCCCCACGCCAACTCCGCGAGTTGCTCCGATGAGTGTGTTCCGCCGCTCCCAAAAGATACATAAATAACCGAATCAGCGGGTTGAAGGTCTAGCCAATCCAACAACTCGCTCCTCGCTTCTTCTTTTCCGACCGGCCTTGTGAGTGGACCAACGGGGTAGATAGGTACCTTAGCGAACTGGGCCATTGCCTTGTGATCTCTTAGGGCTTTAAGCGTAGTGGGTTCCAGATCCTCCCATGTGTTCGACAGAATTCCGTCAGACTTAGTGATCCCAACTCCCATGCGCATGTACTCGAGGTACTGCTGATTCCTCCTCTCCAGCATCGGATCAACCACATCTTCTGGCCGAACAGGTTTGCAACCGGGTAACTGAAGCGGTTCTGCTCTATCTACATACTCTCCTTTCACCTCCACATCCAGAGTTGGCACATACAACGTCAGGGCCAGAAAACACGCAGTTGAAGGAACAAAAGTGTACTTGCGCATATCAAATTCTGGTATTTCAAGCGCTTCAAATCCAAAAAAGTCTACAATCATAAGCGAAGGAGGAACCTTCATTGCGGAGATGGCTGCCCGGAAGCTTGGTATGGTCTCGCGCATCATGACAACAATCCGAGTAACGACCGCTGCATCGGCATCAATTAGGCTGGATATGTCGGCTGGGGGAAGTTCAACTATGTGTAGGAGCCTGGAACTGGCAGCAGAACGGAGAGACTGGGATTCTGCAGGTGACGCAGACGCAGCGATTGCGAAGACAGTAACGTGGAAGCCGTGATGGGTTACCAGGCGTTTGGAGAGCTCCAGGACGGGGATGAGGTGACCCAAACCAGGGCTGGCTAGGAGTACTGCGTGAGGCTTTGAGCTCTCCATGCTTGTATACCTGGACGGCTGCAACTATGAAGAAAGAATGAGCAGTGAACTCTGTGGGATACGAACTATTATTGAGATTTCAAAGGCGAGAGATTCAGCGTTATGGACGTAGCTTTTGCGCCAGACAGTGCCGGACCACCTATAAATAAATAAATAGACCCCATCTATTAAATAGAATGAACAACCACAAAGGGTACTTTAAAAGACAAAATTTTCTGGGTCTCATACTTTTTAAATACTAAAAATTTAAGTTAATTAAGTACTAACTTAATACTAGTTTGATTTATGAAATTTTGACATTAATTGACTTAATTTTTAAATTTTAATTTATTTTTAAAAATTGTTTTACTCATTAACAAATTAAAGTATTTATTTTTACTTAATTTTGAATTTTATAATTTTGTTTATTTAATAAAAATTTTAAAAATTATATTTACATGTACAAGAAAAATCGACATAATCATTTAAGACTAATTTTTTTAATTTCAAATTATTTTTAAAATTGATAAGTCTAATTAATGAATTTAAAAAATCAGATGTTGCTTGATTTGAAATTTGTTTAAGTAATGAAAATATTTAAATTATCTAATAAATTTATTGAAATAGTTCAAAATGCATGAGGTGGTACATACATGCATTAGCAATAGATAGTACATGTAAGAGTAAAGAACATTAAATGCATGCATGTACAATAGTCGACACATGTAGTCATAGTTTTTGACACATCATAAATTATTGTCAGTCATAAAATGATGTTGAATTTATTTTGAAGTGACTATAATTTTAACTTTTAAGTTTAAAATAGTAATTAATGACTACAATTTTTATTATTTTAAAACAAAAAAATCAAATACTATGATCACTAATTATGGTTTTAAGTCACTATTGGTGACAATGATTTTGACTTAAATTTATATATATATATATATATATATATATGTTATTTTGTTTAAAATATTTAATTTTATTTTAAAAAAAATAAATTGATTTTGACTTAAATTATATATATATATATATAAATTATATGTTTCATTTGAAATATTTACATTTATTTTTTAAAATCTATTATATTATTTTTATTTTATATTTATTAAAAATATATAAGTGGTTAATAAAATTATATGATCATTTTAAAAAAGAAAATAATATATGAAATAAATAATTGGTAGTTTTAATTTGATATAAAAATATTTTTATTTAATTTTATTAAAATAATTAATGACTATGGCTTTTGGTGACTATGACTTTTAAAATCAAGTTTAAAACCATAGTCATTAACTATGACTTTAACTTTAAGGTTAAAATTATAGTTACCAATTATGGTTTTAAAGTTAAAGTTATATTTTGTAACTATAATTCTGACCACTTTAAAAAAAAAATTCAAAATCATAGTGTAGACCCTGCATTTCTGCTCATGCGTTTCCCATTCAATGACAAGTTCGCTTTTTATTTGGAAATTATTTTTTATTAAGAAAATGACTTGGAGTCATCACTTATTTTTGTTTTATTTTTAAAGGGTAAACAAAATAAGAAAGAAAAACTATAAATGTGACTCCTCATTTGGAAAAAGTGGTCTGTGAAAAACCAAATCAAGGCTTGGGGGTCAGGTTACTTATTGGGAAGGTACGGTAAAGATCGTAGCACCCCTCTAAGTCCCTAAAACGGATCTCTACTAATAAAATGAAGCAATCATGGCAATTGATAAAAAAATCAATGAATACTCAAAACAATCATACACATATGGGAATCAAAACACGCATAAAGAATGGACAGGGTGAGAGCGGGTGCGTACCTTGACAGCAAACAAGTACACACTATCAAAAAATGGGGTCAATGCACAACTAATGAACATCAAATATGGCTCATATGCATCACTAAACAAAATATGAAACCACCAATGACACACGACATTTCACTCAAATTTATCTCTATTTTAAATAAAACTTTACCAATGTTGGGCGCTCCACCAAAACCCAATGAATTGATTCCAATAACTCCATTATTCGAAATTACGGAATTAAATTCACGCTTATTTTAAAATATTTTAGAAATCAAAGAAAAATATGAAAATTGTTTGCCAAAGAAAATGGCAACAAATCTTATTGTAAGATGGATTTTTGGGACCTAAAAAAAACCAAGGATGAAGATTTAAAAAGTTAAATTAAAAAAACTAGAAATTGGAAATCTATTTGAAAACGGGAAATTGGGAGATTATTTTAAAAACCAAAGATGATGAAGATGAAAGTGACACGTGGCTCCAAAGAGGCCATGCAAACCATGCAGAAGTGGGCTTGGGCCTTTTATGGCAGTTTCAGGAGGCTGCACCGTAGTTGGTCCCATAGAATTCTGATCCATAAACTCTTTGGGGTGAATAGCAGGTTGATGGAGGTCGTCTCACCAGCATAAGGGACCTCACCACATAGAATAGAATTTTCCCCTTCCATGCCCGTTACCATTGTCTGTTGAAGGGCCCTTTGGTGAAGAACCCTCTTCTTGTTCTTCAGGAACTGGTGACGGTGGCTGAGAGGGGAGGGGGGGTTTGTGGGTTAGGGGGAGGGGGAGGGGGAGGAACTTGCATTCCTCAACAATATGACTATTAAACATATCTGCAGTAATATCCGTTTCGCTCGTGCCAGCAGTGACAACTACACTCTGAATGAGAAACTTGTCTTGGTGGTGCGGATCAGAAGGAGCCTCCTTCTGTGCTCTCATGGGCGTCGCATGTAGACCGAAGCAAGGCAATTCCGGTATTCGGACTAGAGATCTGCTTCTTCAGTTCAAAGGGAAATTAGGTTCCAGAGGTTCGATGCTGAGAAGCTTCTCCGTGCTCACTTTCTCATGGCCAGCGCAAACCCATTCATCATACTCCCAAAAATCTCCAGAAGCTCACCAATACCACTGTGCTGTCCTGTCTCATGCATGAACCGATAAAGCATATTATTAATGGTCTTTCCAATAAAGAACCGGTGCACCACAATAGAGACTTGCTGATTTAATGGGAGAAGAATTGCCTCCGTCGGAATTAAATGGACCCATTTTCTAATTTGAGAGATTTAAAGAAATGGGTTTCTTTCCAGCAGATTTTGACCGAGTCTTAGAGCCATTCTTTTCCTCAGTTGAATCCCCTTCACGGATCACCATTCCATCTCTCAAATTTAAGTCATGAAACCGATTCTCCCATGGACGAACAATCATCCATTTTTCCAACTCTTTCTTTGCAGCATCTTTTTTTTCTTTACACGAGCAGATTCTTTCTCATACAAAACGAAAAACCGACACTCTATTCCTTTGGAACACAATGAGCCTAGAGGTATGAGAGGGGTGTGTTTGATGGTGGAATGAAAGTTGGAGACAGGGCATGAAGGCGGGTGTGATGAATGACAGTGGGCACGTCGGTTAGAAAGATGATGAGGTGAGGGTGGCCATGCATTTTGGACCTCATGCACGTGGGGAAATGGTGGAAATGAGTTGAAAGGGGGTTAGATGGGTATTGAAGGAATGGTGATATGCATGAAGGGTGGAAGGATGGCATGAGATGAAACGGGTTTAATGGGTATGATAAGAGGCGTATATGCATGGGGCATGAATAGTAGAGGTGGCGAAATGAAGGTGGCCATGCACATGGGAGGGGCATTGGGCATAGCCACGGGTAGTGAGAGAAAGTGAGAAAAAAAAAGGGTTAGAGTGATCTTGTTCATGGATGGCATAGAGGATGAGGGTGTGGTGTAGAGAGAGAAAAGTTGTGAAGGGTACGTGAAGGTTTAGAGGATAGAAGGGTGAAGGATGGGTTTAATGAAGTATGAAGGTTAATGGAATGGAAAGGTGGTGAAGTATGATGAGTTGTGAGCAAGAGGTGTGAGAAAGTGGGTATTGTGGTGTAGAGAGAGAAAAGATAGTGAGGAGGAAAATGAGGAAATTGAGTATTGAAGGGTGGTGATATGCGTGGATATTATGAAATGAGTGGGTTAGTGAGAGAAATATGAAAGGTGGTCGTGTTTGCATGGCTCCTATGCACGCATGGAGCTTCATGCACGTGGGGAACGATGGAAATGAACGAATGGGGGATGCATGGGACGGGTGATGGAAAGTGGTGATGAGTAGTGGGCATTTGAAATGGGTGTGAGGAGATGGGCAGTGGGTATGATGGATGACAAGGGGACTTAGGTTCATGGGGAATGAAAGGAACGGGTGGTGAATATGGTAATGAGAAGAGTGGTGAGAAAATGTGTATGGTGGAGAGTTAGAGAGAGAAGTGGGTATAGGGAGTGGTTGATGGAATTGAGATGTAGAGAATGGGTATGAAGGGTATAGAGAGAGGAGGGTGGTGAGTAGGTTGGGTACGTGTGGGAACGTGTTTGCATGTGAAGAGTGAAATGAAAAGGACCGAAAGTGGGGCTATGAAGGGTATGGTGGGGTAAACGATGGGAAGTAGTGGGAGAAATGGGTATTATGGGTGAAAAATGGGTACGTGGTGTAGAGAGATAAACAGGTATGAAGGAAAGGGAACTGTGATGGATGGCTTTGAGAAGGATTTAGGGTGGCTTTTGCATGGCGCAGGGAATGGGTAGCAGAGTGCCATGCATGGATGGTATCAATCAGATCTGGGATCCGTCTGCAGCAGTGAACGAAGCCTCCAAGCACTTCTGTGTCCTTCTCAAATATGTCTTTTGAATAGTCAAGGTCAGCTAGACGTGGAGGTGGAGTGGTCGACCTAGCCGACCAAGGAGCCAATTCACCACCTTTGAATTTATGGTCATGATCACTATAAGGAATGATACCGGCTTCTATAAGCGTTATTCCGCATTTGGATCATCATGAGATCGGCAGAGAGGAGGCTGGGTACCAGGTGCTTGCTATACACAGCAGTCATTAGTTAGAAGTTTCTGCTCAATGATAGATTGACTCTCTTTTTACAGCTATTCTCCAGCACGTGCGTTCCATAGGGGCACCCATTTCTCTTCATATCATGACATGCATTCTTGTACCACCCCCCTGAGATGCTGAGCCATGTGAAAGGAGCCTCCCGGCACGTTTAAATTGGGTGCTCATGTGAAGGATAGAAGGCTGTTTAGAAGGGTATACATCCTGTAAGTGCTCCTCATTAACCTTTCAAGTCCGACAATCAGAAGCTCCTCAGCTGCAAGGCCCATGGATGATGCAAGGTTCCATTACTCCTACTTCGATGGTGCAATGATATAATCAACCCCCCCAGAAGACAATTCTTGCTCGCT
This sequence comes from Vitis rotundifolia, assembly GCA_030254885.1. Lineage (NCBI taxonomy): Eukaryota > Viridiplantae > Streptophyta > Magnoliopsida > Vitales > Vitaceae > Vitis > Vitis rotundifolia. The sequence continues at coordinate 14,109,399 of CM058166.1, forward strand.
CCAAACCGCGGCTGCTATCAACTTTGCATCCCTGTTCACGAATGCAGTTATAAGCCTCGGTCACCCAAAACCAAACATGGATCTTCCCCTCTTTTAAGAGCAGATTCTATCTCAGGGTCACCAGAATGATTGCGGGCCCTATTCCGAACGAGACCAACAAAAATCTGAACAACAGAAACACCAGCTTGAGCAGCAACTGTAGCTTAACAAAAACCTCCCAATGATGCCATGTGTGTCATAAGCAATATGAGCATTCGCTTCGGTCAATGCGATATCAAGAACTAGTCGCAAAGTCACTGCCAACGTTCACCAAAGCCTTATTCAAGAAGCAAGACATTTGAACATCGAGACCTTCCAACCCATAACACACTAAGTCTGCCAATGCAATCTCTGTTGCGCTCAAGAAAAAATGCCTCTAGTAGGCTACAAATGCTTAAGAGAAGTGAAGAGCTAACAGTAGCAATCGCGAGTGGAAAACTTTCTCAAAATGATGGTGTCTGGAACGATTTCACTTAAGTTTCTGGAAGCTGAGAGCAAATCTGGGCGTAGTGGATCAAGCTAGGAACCTTAGTTTCCCCTTCTTTCGTGAAGAAAGAGGAAAGCACTGAGGCACACCATGGAGGAATACAGGAACAGAGAAAAAACAGCAAAAACAGAGCACGACGTCTAAGAACAAGATGAACCCATTCAAGCCACGCTTCATGCTTCAATCAGCGGGCTTAGATGCCGGGGTTGGGTCAAAATAGATCCCATGGGAACGAAAACAAAAACACATAATGTATAGTGAAGCTAACAGAGCTGTGCTGCTCTCAAATCACCCCAAAGAAAATGAACGAGATGGCAACAATGAACCCATAAACCAAACAAGAGCCACAAAACTGAACATATAATCAAGAAATCCACAGAAAATATTGAGGAAAAAAAAAAGAATGAGACTACATACCAATAAAGAAAATCAAAGGATCCATGGCAGTCATACCTTTCCTGTCTTTTTCCTCTATGGCTCTTCTCTGTCTTGCTCCCTGCAGGAACTCCCCCCCTTCTTCTTTCTTCCTCTCAGTTGCCTCCAGAAAAACTCTGTGTGTAACCGGCTACCCCCCAAAATCTCCCTACGCTCCTCTGTTTTTGTCTTCCCTCGCAAGCTACTATCAACTCTCTGCTCTTGCCAACCACCGCTATGGCTCGCCAGATGTCCGTGCATGGAGCTTCCTATGAGATGTCCCCCATGCAGCTGGCCTCCTCAACCATGAGTCACCACGTGGCTCCTTAAGAGCCCCCCACCTGCAAAGAAAACAAGCCATGCTCTTTGCCAGATGTCCGTGCATGGAGCTTCCTATGAGATGTCCCCATGCAGCTGGCTTCCTCAACCATGGGTCACCACGTGGCTCCTTAAGAGCCCTCCACCTGCAAAGAAAACAACCTGCAGAGATGCAAAAGAAAAAGCCCCAAATGGGGGTCTACACATAGTCACCAACTATAATTTAATGTCTACGTGGTGGAGACACTAAATTGGGTATTATTTTGAAATCAGGTTTAGTTTGTGGATTTTTTTTTTAATGGGTTGTTTTTTGTGAAAACTCTATAGTTATTATTCTTTCACATACCATCCATATTCTTTTCATATATCAACTAATATTTATTTATATAGAATATTCATTTACCTTAAGGTATGTATGGTAAGCGAGAATAAATATTTTATTTTCATTTTTATTCCCTATTGAATATAAATGAATTTGGTAATTCTATTAATTCTTGTATTTGGATACATATAAGAATATAAGGTTGAAATGTTAATTTGATAAAAATGGATATGAAAATGAAAAAATATATATATCAATAATATCCCTACATCTACTTTAAAATGATTTTTTATTTTTATATTTATTTAAAAAAAATATCACATTGCATATAGTTTGGAATAATTTTTTATTTTCATTTTAAAAAATCCTAAAGAGTTTCTTTTTTCTTTTTTTCTTTTTTGCTAAATTATAAAAATCTATTTTGGCATGTGATTTAAAAACAAAAGTATTTTAATGAATTTATACCACTATTTAGTTATTGTTCTTTAAAAACAAAATAAAATAGATAACTCTTCTTCATTTTTTTTTTCACTAGAAAAAATGAATTTCAAATCAAGACTTTGTATTGAATTTATTAATAAGTTAAATAACCTAAAAAAAAAAAATTAAAACTCAAATACATATATATATATATATAATAGACATAATTGATGCTTTAAATTCTTTAATAAATTTTGTAATGTTTAAAAATAATTTGAAATTCAAAAAATTGATTATTTAATTATAATTAAATAAAATAATTCAAAATGTCATCTTCGAGTAATAAATGTATGCATATAATAAAAAGATTGGCTCATTTGTACCTTAAAAAAAAAAAAATTATTTGTTTTTATATTCATTTAAAATAGAATAGTATGAGCAATTATTAATTTGAATAATTATTCTTTATTTTTAATAAAATAAATTAATTATGCTTTTATAAGATGTTAATATCCATATTTGATAATATTTATAAAATTATGTAAAAAGCATTAGTAATTATTAATTTTGAATTATTATTATTTATTTTTAACAAAATAAATCAATTAATGTTAATATCTCTATTATGTATATATATATATATATAATTTATGATTTCATTATATTATTAATATTCATATTTTATTAAAATCTATTTATTTTTCAATTTATTTGTAATTAAAAAATTATTTTTATTTTTAATAAGGCATTGATTAAATCTAGTTTACATTATATAAATTGAATTTATATTATGTGTTTTTTACAAAATCAAAATAAAAACTTATTTTTAAAAAAAATTTATCTAAAAAAGTCTTTAGTTTTAAAATTTTAAAAATAACTTGTACTAGGAAATCAAAATACCTTTTAGTTAAAAAGAATTGAAATCTCACTTATAAGTGTGATTCATTTCAATTGAAATCGCTTTTGATTTCATTCTCATCATTATTTAAGTTATCCAAACATGATAATAAAGGAGAAAAGGAATGACATGTTTATTCCCACATACCAAACATGCATTGGACATGTTTTTTCGGGTACCTATTACATCTATCCCTTATAGAACAAGTTTGAAACTTAAATAAATGGATTAGGTATAGGTTTGAGATTTTTTCAAAAATTCAGGACAAGTTCAAGTATTACCTTAATTCCTATCCTATCCCACCCCGTTTTTTTTTTTTTTTTTTTTTTTTTAATTGAGATAGGAATGAGAATTATTTTAAATAAATAAGGCGAGGTTGGGATGGGGGTGACCCATCCCGAACCCATTTCATTACCATTCCTACTCACCTAACCCCATTTAATTTTTTTAATGAGACGAAAATAAGAATTATTTTAAATAAACAAAACAAGATTTGAATTGGGGTAACTCATCCCAAACCCACCTACTTGTCATCCCTATTAGAAGTTAAGAGTCAAAACTTACTAAAGTTTCAAAAATCAAAATGGTAATTACAATTATTATGGTTTAATATAGGTTGTAGATGAAATGAAGTTGGAATAGATTATACCCCGTTACATATATATATCCGGAAATTTTCAACCATGATATATATACACAACTTTATAAGCACATTTGACCTATTATCAACAACAAGAACCCTTAAAGCATAATTTTTCATATATATATATATACATAAAGATTTTTTTTTTTAAAGACATTGTATAAAAATGGTTGAGTTTTGTTAAGAAATTTCAAGAAATAGAAAAAAAAAATTGTTTTTTTTTAAAAAAAAAAGATTGAAAGAACTAGGAAAAAAAAGAGATTTTTTATATAATTAAAAAAAAACAATTTAAGATTTTGTTAAATAAAAAAAAAAAAAAGTTGGGATTTTTTTGTAACCTTTTAGACAAAATAAGCATTTAGAAAAAATTTGGGCCAATTAGGCAAATGAGTAGAAGAATAATTTTGATAATTTCTAGAATTTAGCATTTGAGTGCCGGTATCAATATCAAGATAACCCTTTTTTTAATTAGAACATTTGAATGATTGAGGTGATGAAATTTTTTTAATTAGTACATTTGAATGATTGAGGTGATCAAAGTTGAAACATTGATTACTATTCATTCTTTATTTCTTTCAAAGTTAGTGCAGGATTCTCCGACAATGATATCTGCAGCATGCTTAGGTGTACAGCTGCACTAGGATTTTCATTGAGCATTTATGTTTCCAAAGTTCAAATATTCTAATTTCATTTCATATTTATTACTTTTTATCTTTATTTAGCCTCTCTCATTTTTAATGGCTGGGCACCATGTTTATACATGATCACAATTATTTATGCCTTATCCAATACTTTACCGTGGGAAAATTAATTGCATCTTTGATAACTGTTTTAAAAAATAATTTTAGAAAATAGTTATAAAAAATAGTTTTTAAAATTTTAAAATATTTTATAAATTAAAATTCTATTTAAAAACTTAAAATATTTTAAAATTATTTTAAATATAATTTTTATGTTTAGTGTTTATCTTAAAATATATTTTCTGTTCTTAAAAATAAAAAATTAAAAATAATTTTTTTATTATTATTAAACATGTTTTCTTTTTTGCTTTTTTTTTTCTTCATAAAATTGAAAATTGTTATTTGTCTTCTCTTTGACAAAGAGAACTTATATATATATATATATAGTAAAGATGTTAATATTTAAATAATATTTAAACATGTTAACACGTGATACTTCAAAATAATTTTTTTTTTAAAAAAAGTGATTAGGTTATTACTTACCAATTTGATATTTTGCCTTTTTCGTGGGATTGGTTTTTGTTTATATGTTGTTATTAAGCGGATTCATATATCTCATAATTCGTGCAATCTTTTTGTTTGTATATCCTAATTTAGATGATTCGCATATCTTACAACCACACAATTTTTTATAGGAGCAGAAGCAATTTAATTAGCTTTACATGTAAATTTTGGTTTTTTAAAATATATTTCATGAGATTTTGATAAATAAGTTATTTTTAAAAAATAAATTTGAGCTCTCTCTATATGCATTTTTTTAAATAGTAATATTAAAAATATTTAAAAAAAAATTATATTATAAATAAGCATAGTGTGCATTTATAGAAAATAAACTAAGAAAATTTTTGTCATTTTGAGACTTGTTGTGTCAATCTTAAATCTTTTTTTTTTTTCCAACTTTTTAGCATTCCCAGCACCAATTTGAGAATCTTTGCTTAGAGATTTTGGGCATGTTTTACTCTGAAGGTTAAGTTATTAGAAATTGCTTATTTTTTGTTTTAAGAAAATTTAGTGGGTGTTTAATAATACTTATTACTTAATGACTTAAATTAACTTTTTATTAATAACTTAAAACTTATTAGTTATTACTTATTTTTTTACTTTAAGTGTTAAGGTTATTTGATTAAACTAATTTAAATTTGAGATTTCATTATGCACTTCCTTTCATCATGTTTAATAAAAATTTTATAATACTAATATTATAATTTAAAATTTATGATTTTGGTTTCAATTTTAGTTTTAAGTTAAATAAAAAATAGAAAACTATCCTAAAGAAAGATTAAAGGTTTGTTTGATAACTGTTTTCGAAAATAATTCTAAAAAATAGTTTTTAAGAACAATTTTTTAAAACTATTTTTTGATTTTTATAGAACAAAAGTCCATTTGGAAACCTAAAATGTTTTTAACATGTCTTTAATATTTTTAAATTTGTTTTAAAAACAATTTTTATATCTAGTATTTTATTTTTAATTATTTTACATTTTTGTATAATTATTTCTTAAAATAGTCCTAAAAAAATAAGTGAAAATAATAGAAAATAACTAAAAGATGTTTTCTAAAAACACCATGTTTTCTATTCAAACAAAAAATAGTTTTTGGTTATGAAACATGTTTTCTATGTATTTTTTATTCTGGAGAACAAAAAATTGTTCTAAAAAATTGTTATCAAACATGCCCTAAAAGCTTTGTTTGGTGACTGTTTTCAAAAATAAATTTGAAAAATAATTTTTTACAACAGTTTTTAAAAATAGTTTTATAATGTTTTATATAATAAAAGTTTGTTTAGGAGTCTCACATGTTTTTAACATATTTTAAATATTTTTTAAAAATAATTTTTATATCTAATATTTTATTTTTAAACATTTTTCATATTTGTATAAATTTTTTTAATATAGTTCTTAGAAAACAAGCGAAAACATGTGAAAGTAATTAAAAGATGTTACATGAAAATATCATATTTTTTATTTTTAAAAACAAAAAATAAAAAACAACTTTCTAGTTGTCAAACTAGGGGTTTGCTCAGTCATGTTTTCTTAAACTTGTTTGTAAAAACAGTTTTTTATTTTTTAACTTAAAAATAGTTTTTAAAAATAAGTTTTAGAAAACAAAATCAAACAGACTCAAGTTTTCCTTTTATTTTTAAAAACATGTGAAAATAATTTTTACTTATTCTTTAAAAATTATTTCCAAAAAACAAAAAGTAAAATAGTGTTAGAAAAATTTTAAAATAGTTTTCAATTTTTAAAAGTAAAAAAATATTTTTAAATCAGAAGGTATAGACCGGTTTATAGGTAAGGGCATTTTAGGGAGCATTCTTTACCACCTTCTTATTTTTGGCAACACATGCATGAGAGAGTGGATGGGCAGTGATCTTTTCTGGAGGCAATCAGTGGCTGACGCGTAGCATGGGGAATCTTCTGGCCATTATGGAGGAGCGTCTTTGGTTGCTTGGGAGGCAAGACGGAGGGTGGTCTGGGAGATATTTTCTGTGGCTTGGGGAGCAAACTTGCGAGAGGAGACGAAGTTTCCTTGGAGTGAGAGATAGAAAAGATGAAACTGAAACTCTGCTCTCTTTGTTGGAGAAGCAAGAGAGAGAAATTGAATATATATATATATATATATATATATATTGTTCAAAGAACTCTGTTACAACAGATAGAGACAGGCTGTAATAACAGCTAGTACAACTAAAATACAATTGGTAAAATAACAAATCAATAACAATAAAGCTAACAAATAACAAGTGGGCTTCATCTCGTGAGATCAGTAACTAACTCTTCTTTTCTTGGCTTATCATCCCCTCTCAAGTGAACAGGTCTTGGAGCTATACAAGGCTGAGATTTGAGGGATAAGAACCTTGAACTTGTGAGATGCTTAGTCAATAAATCTACTGGCTGCTCTTCAATGGGAACAAAGTGCAGCTGTATCTTTCCTCTCATGACTTGATCTCGTATAAAATGACGGTCTATTTCTATGTGTTTAGTTCTAGCATGAAACACAGGGTTCTTTGCCATATGGTAAGCATTGATATTATCATACCAAAGTAGAGGTATTGCAGGTATTGGCACACATAGCTCTTGCAGTAAGACTTACATCCAAACAATCTCAGTAGTAGCGAAAACAAGGCCACGATACTCAGACTCTGCACTGCTGCGAGACACTACTTTTTGTTTGGTAGAGGACCAAAAGACTAAGTTACCTCCTAGATAAACGAGATATCCACTTGAGTTGCACATATCATCAAGGTGAGCACCCCAATCTGCATCTGTGAATCCTTCTATTGTCAAGTTACTTGAAGGACTTAATAGGAGTCCATCTTGCATTATTCCTCTTAGATACCGTAGTATGCGTTTGACTGAGAGCTAGTGAGTTATGGTTGGTTGTTGCATAAATTGGCATGCCTTATTGACGACAAAGGCTATATTAGGTTTTGTCAAGGTAACATACTGAAGTGCCCCTACTACACTTCGATAATGAGTAACATCTGCCAGAGGATCTCCATCAAATTTAGACAAGTTATTTCAAACAGCACTAGGTGTTTTTGCCGGTTTGGTATCAAATATTTCAATTCTATGAAGTAAATCTGAAATGTATTTGGTTTTGCTCAAATTCACAGACCTTCATTGTAAGAAACCTCTATACCGAGAAAGAATGATAGTTGACCCAAGTCTCGTAAGGCAAAAACTGAATCAAGTTTAGCTATGAGAGAAGAAATCTGTGTGGAGGAGCTGCCTATTATGATTATATCATCAACATAAACAAGAACTATCAAAGTAGTGGCCTGACCAAAATATAGAAACATAAAACTATCAGTCCGAGACATGCTGAAACCCCACTGAAGAAGAGCAGAGCTAAGTCTTTGAAACCAAGCTCGTGGGGCTTGTTTCAAGCCATATAAAGCCTTCTTCAATCTACACACTCTATTTGGGAATTGAGTGTTGAGGTACCCAGGAAGTTGAGACATATAGACTTGTTCTTCTAACTCACCATTGAGGAAGGCATTGTGAACATCAAGCTGCCGAATTTCCCACTTAAAACTGAGAGCAACAATAAGTATGATGCGAATAGTGGCAGCCTTAACTACTGGACTAAAGGTCTCAAAATAGTCCAAACTATGAGTTTGATTATATCCTTTTGCCACAAGCCTGGCTTTATATTTCTCTATACTCCCATCTAGCTTATGTTTCAGTTTATATACCCACTTACAACCAATCACATTGACATCGGGTGGTTGTTCAACAAGATCCCAAGTATGGTTTTGATGAAAGGCAACAATCTCCATTTCCATAGCTTTAGTCCAGTTTGGATCTTTGAAGGCCTGTTTGAGAGTAGATGGTTCTGAAACCTTTATGGCAGAGATCAAGAATGGTCTTTTTCTTGGTTATACTACGCATAGACCTTGTTGTCATTCGTGGAGCAGGAGCAGTGACTTGAGTTTCTGGAATAGATTCAAGTGGCAAATCTGTAGCATGAGAAGAACTAGATGTGTCCAGAAGTGAAGAAGAGTTTGTAGGAATAGGACTTTCACTTGTGGATAGAGAATGAGAATCTATGGAAGCATGACTGATATTTGAATCTGGGAGAAGACATGGAGTAGGAAAAGAAGTAGAAGCTATAATGGCAGGGGTAGAGCCTTCTGCTGAAGCTTCATTAGACGAAAAAAAAGATTTGGACTGAGCAAGTGGGAAAGTTGATTCATCAAAGACCACGTGGGGAGTAATATAGACTCTTCCAGTTGCATGATCAAGACATAAAAACCCCTTGTGATTCAAACTATAGCCAAGAAAAAGACATTGGACAGATCTGTACTGCAATTTATGAGTGTTGTATGGCCGAATGAAAGGATAACAGAGGCAGCCAAACACACGAAGAGATTTATAATCAGGATGCCTTCTAAAAAGAGTGAAGTAAGGAGAGTCATACTCGAGAACTTTGCTTGACATTCGATTGATAAGGAAAGTTGTTGTCTGAAAAGCATAGTGCCAGTACTTCATTGGCAAGGAAGCATGAGATAACAAAGCCAACCCAATCTCAACTATGTGTCTGTGCTTCCGCCTAACTCTACCATTTTGAGTTGAGTTGTATGGATAGGAGAATTGATGGGCAATACCAACTGCTTGAAGAAAAGACATAAAAGATCAAAATTCTCTACCATTATCAAACTATAAGCACTTAATTTTCATGTCAAACTGATTCTCCATTTGAAACTTGAATCACTTAAAGATGGGAAGGGCCTGATCCTTTGTTTGTAATGAATAAAACCAAGTGTACCTAGAATAATCATCTACAAAAAGAATGAAATATTTCACTCCAGATGTAGATTTAACTGAGGCAGGTCCCCAAATATCAGTATAAACAAGTTCTGAAGGTTTAGATGCACGAAAATCTGAGAGCTAAGTGGGTAGTCTATGACTTTTAGCTAACTGACAATCAGAACAAACAGTAGATTTATATTTCCTAGAAGCAACATTACAAGTATTCATGACTTTTAAAACAATGTCAGAAGCAGCATGACCTAGTCTATTATGCCATAACTCTGCTTTATTTTCAATAGTACTAGAAAAATGGGAATGAAAAGCATAAGCATTATTAATACTACTATAAGGTTTCTTGTTACTGAACACAGGAAACTTGTAAAGCCCATTTTCAAGCTTGCCTTGAGCAAGAACCATCTTCGTATGTTGATCCTTCACAAAGAAAGCATTAGAATGAAACTCAATCAAGGCATTATTATCTGAGTAGAACTTAGCCACACCAATCAAATTAGCTGAGATAAACGGGACATGAAACACCTTCTTGAGTTGAAAAGAATGTGTATGAGAATGAAGCTGTTTAGAGCCAATATTAGAGATGGAGAGACGCTTACCATTACCAATAGTGACTCTATCTGTTCCCGTGTATAGTGAAGTACTAGTTAGATTCCCCAAATTCTGAGTCAGATAGTGACTTGCTCCAGAATCCAAATACCAACTCTCATCTGCAGGACTATTAGAAGAAGAAGCAACCATAGCAGGTATATTGTTTTGATTCCCATTATTCAAAAAAGGAGAAGTAGTAGTCTGACCACCTTGAAAAGAGATATCAAACCTATGATAACAGATCTAAGTAGTGTGGCCAAACTTACCACATAATTGACATTGAGGTTTCTCACTTAGATTGGAATTTTGTCTTCCACCTTGTCCATTTCTACCTCCACGTCCACGGCCTTGTCCACGACCTCCATTAAACTTCCTTCCACCACCTCTGTTATTAGAGGAAGAGGCATAATTGGCAGAAATTTGTTCAATCGAGCTTTGTTGCTCAAGTCGATGCTCAAAGGCTAATAGCATATTATGTATAGCTTCAAGAGAGATCTTATCATCTCTAATGTTGATAGCAATAACAACAGCATTGTAGTCAGATCCAAGACCTCTAAGAAGATTCATAACCTGATCTTATTCTAAGATAGGTTCTCCAATAGCAGCTAGATTATTAACAGCTCATTTGATCTTCATTATGTAGTCTATCATCGACATTGATCCTTTCTTTGTGGATTGTAATTCGAGTCTAAGTTGCATTATCCTAGCTCTTGAAGAAGATGAAAAAATACTTTCCAAGGCATTCCAAGCAGAGTGAGAAGTATTATGGCCTATGATCTGTGCCATGATACCTGGTGTGAGCGACGAGTAGATCCAACTGAGGATTGTTCGATCTTGTCTCCTCCAAGCAACAAAAGCTAGATTGATCACTCTTGGACTCAGATCTTTCTCCAGACAGATAGAGGTTCCATCAATGAAATCCTCAAAGCCATTAGCAAAAACGACATTATCAATTTGAGATCTCCACATGATGTAATTCGTCCGATCAAGTTTCACAGGCAGAGTGTGATTAAGCTTCTGATAGGAAAGAATGAGCGCCATTGTTGAGCTTTGTCCAGATCCAATCGAACTAGAGGAAGAAGAAGATTGTGTCGAAGTAGAGGCCATGTTTGGATCGAGAGAAACAAAGAGAAAGTGAGAAAGAGAAGAAAAATTCACACCTTGAACGTGAGCTCTGATACCAAGATAGAAAAGATGAAACTGAAACTCTGCTCTCTTTGTTAGAGAAGCAAGAGAGAGAAATTGAATATATATATATATATATATATATATTGTTCAAAGAACTCTGTTACAACATATAGAGACAGGCTGTAATAACAGCTGGTACAACTAAAATACAGTTGGTAAAATAACAAACCAATAACAATAAAGCTAACAAATAACAAGTGGGCTTCATCTCGTGAGATCAGTAACTACTCCTCTTTTCTTGGCTTATCATTGAGTAACCAGTTGAAGAGCAAGAGATGAGAGGAGCAGCCTAGGGAGAGTATTGACAGAGGAGAAAATGGAAAGTTTACAGTGAGGTGGGTAGCTTGAGAGAAACCAGAGAGAAAGAATTGAGAGTGAGGTTAGCTTAGGGAGGGAGGTTGTGAGAGAGGGTGATTCTTGTGACTAGTTGCTTGAGAGGAAAGACAATTGAAAACTAAAACAGAGGAAAGAAAGGGAACGTTCTCAGGTACGCTTGCTAGACCACATTTTGATTGCCATTGATATCCTTTGGGTTGTTGTGACTATGTTATAAATGATTCATGCTTTGTTATCCATACAAAATTTGTTTAAGAGTGATCTAATTCCTTTTTAGCTCTCTTTTGGGCGTTTGAGTTATATTTTTTGATCTTATTTCCACTGGTTTTTCCCACCTATATGTAAGCTCATTGACTTCAATACGAGAAAGGGCTCGGTTCAATGTTTTCTTTGGTTTATTTGATACTCTATTTTTATGCTTGCTCCCTTGCTATTTACTCTCTGTTCCCGGTGGCTATTTGCACCCCTGAGGAGAAAGGCTTTGCTGTTGCCATCATGATGGACACTGAGAGGAGTGAGATTCACATGGGGGAACTCGGTGGTGTCTCTCTGTGTTGGATGTTTAGTTGTCTTTTTCTTTAGTGCTTTCTTAGCATGCTTTGTGATTTAATCGGTCAAAAGAAAGCTTGCTTGTCCTTTTGTGTTCTACGCCTTTCGGTTGGGATATGGAGGAGGATTGCCCTGTAACCAAGTGTTTAGTTAGCAAATATATGTTTATCTCTTACCACTTCAATATTTGCATTCAGTTGCGAAACATGGACAACTATTCAATATGATAAGCTTGGGTACAGACGTGATATTTTGATCGATACTTTCTAGCAATGACCATCTTGAGGATGAAACGAGTAAAGTCCTGGAGGTTACTGTGAATTCTGGAGGGGTTGTTTTCTCTACTCTATTCATCTGGCCTGGGAATGATAATTATTTCCCGAATGAGGGAGCAACAGTTATTAAGTTTTAATCATCAAGAGTAGTCATTCCACCACTGTGACAGGTCTTTTGATTTTGTAGCTTGAGAGATTTTGTTTTGTATCTGAGAAAAACGGCTCAGAAGCTTTGGACATGGAAGAGTCTCCGACTTTGGGGAAACGAAGGCTACCTGAAGAAAATTCGGAGGTCAAACAGACCCCAAAGCAAGAAGAATTTGCCTCTCCGGCAGCCTCGTGTGTCAAAAAATTAATAATTTTTGCTTCCTTCGCAAGGGCATGAACACCAAGCCTTCTCTTCCCCCGCCGTCGCCGTCAACACCACCACCATTTCTTCCATCGCAATCATCAACTCCTCCGCCACCGCGTCCATCACTTCAACCGTTGTTTGTTTTTGCAACGAATGCATCTTTCCCATCGACCACACAAGGGCCTCATGCGAGTTCGCCTTCTCCTTCGGCTCCAACGCAACACTCCCAGTTATTGACTTCTTCCAAAGAATTATCCAATACCTTCTACAAGCCAGAGAACAGAATTTGGTGTAGAGGTGTTGAATGACTATGTATCTGTCACTTCGGGAAGTGAGGATTATTCTTTTAAGCACATGCGCAAAAAAACTAATATGAAGATAGCCTATTCCGATGTGAAGATGACAAGTTTGAAATGGACATGTTGTTAGAGTCTGTGACCACACTGCCCTCATCCTTGACATCTTTCACCAGCAAGCAGCCACACATGAAGCAGCTTTGCAAGTTGCATTGGCACAAAAAGGAATATTAGTTGCAACGCCTCACAAAGTTGTGGACTCACCTCGAGCGTCAAGCGGGAAACAAAGCGAAATAAGAAGAGATAGAGGCTATCAGAAGCTATGGGAAGAGTGCTCTACTGAAGCTCATGACTGGGGATCTGGTTTTTATTGACGACATGGTCGGCGGTACAACCCCTTGAGAATTATTTAGTTCATCAATACCTGGCTGAGAAACTTGAATCAAAAGTTGAATATGCCTTTCCAATTGGACTTACTACACTGGAAAGAGAGGCAACAGAAGAAGTACTCCTCCATAATGCGCCCCCAAGCTTAGGACCCCCCTGTTAAGCCATGTATAGCTGTAACTAAACAGTATTAGTTAGAAACTTGTAACTAACCTGTAACTAGTTGATCAGTTCTGGTACTGTTAGATAAGCAGTTAGAAGGCATAACTAACTTCAAATACATGTATATATGTTGAGTCACGACTCACAAAAACCAAAAATGAATCTCAGAAAATAAAGATTTCAGAAGGTTCAAGAATACTCTGTTCTACCCTGTTTTTCAGTTTCGTTCCTTTTAGCTTTCCACTTCTCACATGGTATCAGAGTAGACAACAATGGCAGATCACTCAACCAATGTGACTGCATTGCAAGATTCTGGAGAAGTTCCAACTACTGGAACTGGTCTGATTACGGGACAAACTACATCTCAGATGACGAATCAATCATTTTCATCACTTAATCAATCACTTACGATTAAACTCGATCACAATAACTTCCTCATTTGGCACAATCAGATGCTTAATGTGGTCATTGCCAGTAGATTTGATGATATTCTTGATGGAACCCGACCATGTCCACCATATTTTCTGCCTGATCCAAACTCCACATCTGCCATAACATTCAAATCTCCAGTTGTAAATCCAGAATACATCACTTGGCAGCGTCAAAATCGATTAGTGATGAGCTGGATTCACTCCTCACTCATCGAACCGATGATGACTCAGATCATGAGTTACAACACAACTCATGAAATCTGGGAATCCTTACGACAAAGTTTCGCTTCTGCTTCTCAAGCTCATATAATGGAGCTTCGTCTGCATCTTCAAACTATACGCAAAGGTGGCTTGAGCATGCTTGACTACATGCTACGGATATGTAATATTTATGACAATCTGACTGTTGTTGGAGAACTAGTGTCCGAGCAAGATCAGATTATGGCAATACTGGGTGGATTAGGGCTTGAGTACAATCCTTTTGTGGTGACTATTACTTTATGAGCTGAACCAATCTCTGTTGAAGAATTGCAAAGTCACCTCATGGTTTTTGAACAACGTCTTGAATGACAAAGATCTGTAGAAGAACAAACTCTGATCCAAGCAAATGCTGCTTTGTTTTAGCAACAAAAAAATAGGAAGAAAACTACAATTCTAATTTTTGTCCAAATACCAGACAGAACTCAGGAAATGGTCAATTTTCTGGTGGTAACAATCAGAATTTTAAACCAAAGAATTCTGCTACTGGACATACCACAAGCAATAGTGGTAGCACGTCTGGAACTTCTAAGCCTCGATGTCAGATTTGTTCTAAGTTCGAACACATTGCTTTACAATGCTGGTATCGGTTTAACTCTAATTATCAACCGAAAGATTCTAAACATTCCACATCTAATAATCCTCAGGCTATGATAGCAAGTTCTACAATAATGGGAGACACTTCTTAGTTTCTTGATACAGGGGCTACCCATCATCTCACATCTGATCTTAACAATCTAACAATCCATAATCTGTTTACAAGTGGTGACAAAGTAATTTTTGGAGATGGTAAGGGTTTATCCATTGCAAATATTGGTAAATTTTCTTTTGCCTCTTCAAGTGGTTCTTTGGTTTTCAATGATGTCTTACATGTTTCCTCTATTACCACCAACTTAGTTAGTGTGCAACGATTTTGCTCAGACAATGGCACCTTTATTGAATTTCATCCTTCTCATTTTGTAGTGAAGGATCAAAAAACGAGACTTGCTCTTCTTCAAGGAAAAATTGAGAAGAGTCTCTGTAAACTTCCTGCTGCACCAAGAGTTGTTGGTCCTCCACTAGCATTTTACTCCACTAATAGTACTTCAGATGTTGGTTCTTTGAGGCTTTGGCATAATAGACTCGGTCATCCCTATGTTGATGTAGCTTCCAAAATTTTATCTCTTTGCAAAATACCTTTGAAACATGACAATAATAACTCTGTATGTGAGTCTTGTCAATTAGCTAAAAGCCATTGTTTGTTATTTGAAAAATCCACTTCTAGAGCAATAAAACCATTTGCTCTCATCCATATTGATCTTTGGGGTGCAGCTCCTATGGTTTCTGTTAATGGTGCTCGATATTTTCTCTTGCTAATTGATGATTTTAGCAGATTCTCAGGGTTGTACTTTTTGGAAACTAAAGATGAAGCTCTACTTATGTTCCAACGTTTTCAAGCCATGATTGAAAGACAATTTGATACTAAAATTCAATGTGTTCAGTCTAATTTAAGGGAGGGGGGGGTGAGTTTCACTTTTTTCATAATTATTTGGTTACAAATGGTCTTCTTCATCAAGTCTCTTGTCCTTATACTCCTCACCAAAATGGAAGAGTTGAAAGGAAGAATCGTTATGTTGTGGAAGTTGGTTTTTCTTTGTTAATATAAGCTGGAATGCCTCTCAAATATTGGTCATTTGCATTTCAAACTGCCATTTTTCTCATAAATCAGCTTCTCTTTGTTGTTTTTTCACAAAATTCTCCTTATGGTTATGGAGTTCTTTATAATCGTTTACGTGATTATACATCTCTTCGAAGTTTTGGATGCTTGCGTTTTCCTTATCTTCGCCCTTATGCTTCTCACAAGCTAGCAAATAGATCTGTTGTTTGCTATTTTTTGGGTTATAGTGCTAAACACAAGGGATTTCTCTATTTGGATATGGCTTCCTCTTGGATATATACTTCCCGACATGTTATATTTGATGAAACTCGATTTCCATTTTTAACAAAATCTTTATCCTCTGAACCAGTATCATCATCCAACTCCTCTTCAACACTTCTTGATTCTAGTATTCTCTCTATTTCCCCACCATCTTCAAGGAATCCTCATCATCCTCCACCTAATTTTTCTTCTCCCATGAGTGTCCCTATCGATTATGTTCCATCTCTTCCACCTTCCTCTCCTACTTTACCACAATTCTCTGTTCCAGCCTCCACTGTTGATCCTCCTTCACTTCCAAACTAAACCATTGTTACTCGTAGCCAAAATGGTATTTTTAAACCCAAAAAAATATTTAGACTTGTTGTCCAAACTACTGCAGCTGAACCCTCCTCTTTCAAAGAAGCAATGTAGCATCCTGATTGGTAAGCTGCTATGAAAACTGAGTATGATGCTCTTTTCACCAATTCTACATGGACATTGGTTCCCAAACCTGTTAAGAAACGCATTATTGGTTGTAAATGGATATACAAGCTGAAACTTAAAGTTGATGGCTTAGTTGATCGTTTTAAAGTCCGCTTAGTTGCAAAGGGTTTTAATCAAACATATGGTATTGATTATTTTGAAACCTTTTGCCCTATTGTTAAACCAACTACTATACGAATTGTTCTTTCTCTTGCTATATCTCATGGTTGGTTAGTGAAACAAAGTTAGAAACCTGTAACTAACCTATAACTAGTTGATCAGTTCTGGTATTGTTAGATAATCAGTTAGAAGGCATAACTAACTTCAAATACATGTATATATGTTGAGTTACGGCTCACAAAAACTAGAAATGAATCTTAGAAAATAAAGATTTCAGAAGGTTCAAGAATACTCTGTTCTACCCTGTTTTTTTGTTTCATTCATTTCAGCTTTCCACTTCTCAAACCCCCTACTGCATGGTTTGCATGGCCACCTTTAAGCCATGTGTCCTTTTTTATTTATTTATTTATTATTATTTCTTCATCTTTGATTTTAAAGTAGTTTCCTAAACTCTAGTTTGCAAATAATTTTTTAAATTCCAATTTTTCAAATAATTTCATCTCTTCAACTTTTTCATCCTTAGAATTTTTTAGGTCTTAAAAACCCCATTTTCAATAAAATTTTGCTACCATTTCTCTTTTTGGCAAGCAATTTTCACATTTCCCTTAATGTTTAAAATGTTTTAAAATAAGCATGAATTTAACTTTGTAATTCCAATTGATGGAATTTATAAAATTAATTCATGTAAAAATAAATTGGGCTTTGGTGGGGGCCCAACATTGGTGATGTTTTTTCTAAAAATAAAGTTGAGTGAAATGTGATATATGATGATTTCTTACTTTGTTTAGTGACATGTGTGACTTATTTTATGCTCATTGTTGTGTATTAATCTCATTTCATGATAGTGCATTATGACTTGCTACTAAGGTACGATGTCACTCCCACTTTACTTCTTCTCATGCTCGATTTGTTTTATTATTTGATCATTTTATTGGTATTCATTGATTTCCTTATCAATTGCTACACGTGCTTTATTTTATTAGTAGAGACCCATTTTTAGGGACTTGAGGGGTGCTACGGTACTTACCGTACCTTCCTGATAAGTAACCTGACCCTTGAGCCTATATTTAGTTTTTCACAAACTGTTTTTTCCAAATAAGGAGTCACACTTAGAGTTTTCTTTCTTATTTTGTTTACCCTTTAAAAATAAAACAAAAATAGGTGGTGACTCCAAGTCATTTTCTAAATTAAAAAAAAATCATTTTCAAATAAAAAGTGAGTTCGCTATCAAGTGAAAGTGCATGAGCAGAAATACGGGGTCCATAGAAGGTCAAATAGAATTTTTTTTTTTTTTTTTTTTTTTTTTTAGAGAATAGAAAATTGTTGTGAAAGAGTTCCTAAATATGAGTATTTGGAAACCAGAAGTCATGATTACCATTGTAGTCGGAATAAACTACACCTTGCGGCAGAGCGCTTTTGAAATGACATTAAATTTTGGGATTTTAACGGACATTTGGTCGGGAGGGACCTATAGTATTCATAAATGTACCGTTTTTGTACAATCTTTTTGTCAATGTAACTTCTTGAGTTGTTAGTTGGAAGTGTAGCTGGGCCTGTGGTGAGAGCATTTATTTCTTCTTAATAATATTCAACAGCAATGTTTGGTTGTTGGAAAGCACTAAGAACAAAAAATATGAAAGAAAATAAAATGTAATTAAAATTAATTAAAAAATTATATATTTTTTAAATTATTTAATATTTATAATAAATAAGAAAAATAAATTAAATAAATTTAAAATAACATATATAATAACATATTAATTTTAAATCAAATTTTTATTTTTCTTCATTTTTTCTTTCATTTCACTTTTCTTCTTTATTTTCTTTCCCTCATATTTTCCTGAAAACCAAATATAGCATAAATGATAATTTTGTTTCATCAACTTTCTAAATTATATTGTTTTGCATGAACATAATGATGCGGGTATAAATTACTAAAAATCAGAAAAGTGGAATGAGATAATATATATATATATATATAGTAGAGAGCATATTTATTAATACAATTCTCATTCTAGTCTTACACCCATTAGTGCTTTTAATTAAAGATAAGTAAGTTTGATCAAATTATTAAAAAATTATGAAGTGAATACTAATTTTTAATTATTTTTTATTTAAATTATTTGAGACCTTGGTATGTGTAGACGAGTTTGGGAGTAGATTTAATTTGGGTTAGGCTCGAGTAAAGATTTACATAATTCAAGCCTAATTAAAATCTGATTTAATATTTTTATAATATTGAAATTTATATTTTATATAATAATATTTATTTTATTTATTTTTTAAAAAATAAATTATAATTTTATTATATACTTTGTGATTTTAATAGAAAGAAATATATATTTTATTTTATTTTATTTTTTGTTATTATCTTGAAACATTATCTTATTTACCATGTAAATTTTAGTGTAAATATATAAAAAGAAAATTTAGAAAATATTGTTATTAGATTTTGAATTTAATCCAATTGATATGAGGTCAATTTAAGTTTAGAAAAAATTATAATGGATTAGGCTTGAATTGAGTACCTTAGTGAACAAGGTAGGAATAGGTTTAAATAATTGAAGTGAGTCGAGACAAAGGACCTACATTGTTACCATCCTTCAACAAGAGCATAACAACACAAACATCGTTGGAGCTCAACTTAACTCCACCCTGTTTATTGACGTGGTTGATGGAATGAGAAGAAAGAAAAATATTACAAACAAAACTTACTTAAAAGAATACAAAACTTATAAACTAAATATTTATAGAGATATTCCTAATAATTTTTATAAGGATATCTATTATTACAATGACATATCAATATAGGAAAAATTTTATATAATATTTTTTATAAAAAGGAATTCATACTAATTAAGACTCTAAAACTCGTTCAAATATAAAGAATTTTATTGAAATTCTATTTTTAGAGATATTTCTTAAAAGGACATAATAATTCTTATTTTAAAAAAACTATCCCTATTTTTTTGTAATATGAAGATTAACCCTTTATATATATATATATATAAATACTCTTTATCAAAGTTGTTTATATCCATTTTTTACATCAAAATACTTTTTGTGAAGTAAGGTATTTTTTTTTTAAATATAAGATTATATTAATAATTTAAAAAATGTAAAAGTTATTTTTACAAAGAGATAAATATTTGGACCTTTTAGCCTAAATATTTTTGTTTTATTAATATGATTAATTAAATATTAGAAAAATATTTTCATATTTCTTCTTAATTTTTACTGAAATTTTTTATTTTTGTTAAAAATTCAAAAGAGAGTGATTATAAGTATATGCTTTACACCTTATTTCCTTGGTATTGCAGTTCAATTTGTCAGAGCACTACCATGTTAACGTGCAAGCAGCAGGCACAAGGCAAATCAGTTACTATGGATCCAACAAATACATTCACTCAACCCTCTATTGTCAGTGAAAGAGGGATAATGGAACATATCTCCATTCCCATGTTCCTTGAGCAATAAGTCCCAACACAATCAGATTTCTAGGTCTTCCAAAGCAGTATATCACCTACCCGACCCCCCATTATCCCTTGAGCAATAAGCTATAAGCCTCACAATCAGTCATAGTGAAGGAAAGGAGAGGAGAGGAAGAAAACTTCAGAAAATTTCCTTCCAAGTACAATTTCATGTTAGGGTTTGGCAAACTATCAAATAAGAGGGAATCACATCCATTCTTCTGGGATTTTACAAGCAACAAATTTAGGTTTTTAATTCCCTTTTTAACTTCAAAGTGCTAAAACCAAGACTATCCTCAGGATTTTTCATTTTTTATTTTTTGATAGGTAACAGATGTATGCTCAGGATAGTCATGTCTACCGACCTCCTAGGGGCTTATACCCCCCTTGTACGAGAGGAAAGGAGGGTTGCTTCATATCTTCGCATCAAGAAGGACTAATACACTTGATGATGAATTTGTCGAATAAGAAATAATTTTTCTCACTCTCTTTTGCATCTACAACAGCATTTCCTGGCAGAAAATTCAAAGGATTCAGCACAGTAGAAAGCAAGTATTGCATCATTGGTCTTTTCAGCACAGTAGAAAAAAGCAAAGAAAAGAAGGCGCACTCCTCAAAAGATTAGTCATCAAATTAAATAGCATAGACAAAACTAATTTACAATTGATGCACTCACAGTTCCTTCAAGCATTTTCAGCAATGCCTGTTGAACGCCCTCTCCAGATACGTCTCTGCTGATGTTTAAGCTCTCAGCCTGCACAAGAATCTCCACCGGATGATAATAAAAAGGATATAGCTATATCCAATTATCCACTTCATAAACTAAAAAAGAGACTAGACCTTCTTAGTTATCTTATCGACTTCATCAATGTACACAATCCCTTGCTGAGCTGCTTCCACATTGAACTCAGCAACCTAATTGCCAATAAGAAGAATCATAAAACATTTTATAGAAGATAAGAGTGCAGGTGCAAAGATGTGGTACAAACCTGTAAAATAATTATTTATTGAAACGATCAATAATGTTTAGAGTTAAAGGAGTGGAAATGGCATCATTAACGTTCATCAATAGTATATTACAAAGATGAGTTTATGTAAAAGTACTCATCATTCTTCCCTTTTCTGGGGGGGATGGGTAAACCACCACAACCCCACCCCAACTCCTTACCTTTTGAGCCAAGCCTCAGCAAAAGTACCTATCATTCATGATCAAGGTGGTTTCAACTCTACTAGGAGAGCACCCTGAATAGATGCACAACTTGTATAATAGCAGAGGTGAAGCTTACAAATTAGCCCCTAAACTAGGTTCAACTGGCAAAGGGGTTGGAGTGCAAAGAGCAGGTACCAAGTTCAATACCATATAGCATCCAAAGAAGAAGAAGAAGAAGAAGAACCAGAATAGGCACACTTCTTGCATGATAGCAGAGATGAAGCTTACAAATTGGCCCCTAAACCAGGTTCAGATGGCAAAGGGGTTGGGGTGGAAAGAGGAGTTACCAAGTTCAATTCCATATAGCACCCAAAAGTACAAAAAAAGAAACAAAAGGTTACCCACAAAGAAAAAGAAAAAGAAAAAGATGAATGAGTGTATTACTTAGTGAGTCCATTACCTAAGAAAGTGCATAGAAAGCGAAGGCCAACACAAGCCTTGGTTGGGCTCTTAGGGCACACGAATAGAGACTTCTAGGCCATTGAAGCTTGTTTTATTCCTTTTCGACATGTATCACACTAATATATAATTCAATTTTCTTCAGCTACATGTTTCAATAAAAGTGTGAGGACTCAAACAAAGAAAAGAAAGTTGCTTCAATGTATCAACAACTAACAAAACTGATATGGGTACAAAAAACCAACAGATAGGAGCGAAAAGTATTAGAAACTATCAGGATAAAGGCGTGCTCAACCACATAAAACACAAAGGTCATACCATAAGTAGTTTATGCAATATTGATTCCACATCTTCTCCAACATAACCTGCCTGGGAAGAGAGAGAAACAACAGTTGTACTCATGAAATTCAAGTCAGCAACAAAATTTCCTATTCATAATATGGCTGCAATGAGGATGTGGTATTATAGCAAATCCATGAGGCAAAGTTTAATCAAGAAGTTGAAATCTATTTTACCAATGAAACTAATATCATTTAAAGTGACTCTGTAGAAAGATAAAAAATTTACAATTCATTGATTACCACCTGTCAATATCATGACACTTGTCGCATATCAAAATTTTTCACATGTAATCCGTATCATTAAATTAAATAAGAGCATGTGTCACATGGGGTCCATAGAAAGGAAAAATTGCTTCCAATCAAATAATCTAAGTAGTCTTTGTAATTAAAAGCATAACTATCAAATAATTCATTTTAGATAATTATAATAAAAATAATTTTCATAATAATAATAATAATTATCCCTAAAAAAATTAAAAAATAATATTAGAGAAAATTTCTTAACCCTATAAATAGGGTGAGTTTTGGCTTTCAAGCCACTTGAAAAGAGTTAGAGAGTTGCCCTCAAGCTACAAGCCCAAATTTGAAGATTTGGGAAACAAGTTAAAAAATTTAAAGAATGAGTGTGAAGATTCAAAGGTTTTAAGAACAAGTTCATAGATCCATCGATTCCTTAAAAACAAGTTCAAAGTTCTTCAAAATCGAGTTTGAAGTGTTTTCTATTCAAAATCATTCACACCCTTAGTCAATGTTGTTCAAGGCCTAAGCTTGTCAAGGCCAAAGCCTAAGTCACACTACGGGCTAAATCATCTCAAATTAAAGATCAACTCAAATCAACATCCAAGCCATGCCAAATTGGACATTTAATCAACATGTCTAAACAAAAAGAATTAAAAGATAGCATAGAGATTTTACTCATTTTTACAAATCAAAAAAATTTCCATGTGTTATTAATTTTCTATTTAAGTGAAATTTGTGCATTGAAATCTTTGGTACACCTAGTGGAACCATCTTTTCCTCTATATCTTTCTTCACCAAATCAAATATCTATTTTTTTATAGATGAAAGAAAATTTTTTCTAGATAAAAGAGGGTGTACACGATTATACAAATCAACCCAAAGACAAAAAAAAAACGCAAAGACACAAAAACTAACAAATGCGCCCAACAAAGAGCCTAAGCAATCTAAAAATTCTAACACCAATAAAGAACCTTCCCCAATACACAATTTAACTCACTTCCAAAAAAGGTTCAAGAAAGAACTTATAATTGTTTAGTCCAAACTTTCACAATTATCGAAGGCTCTCTTATTTTTCTCCCTCCAAGTGGTCTAGAATACACATGATGGAGCAACTTTCCAAGCATTTTTTCTTTTTTCCAATAGAAAAATTGCACCAGCTTAAGAAAAATCTCCTAACTGAAGAGTACATCACCCACCTATAAAAAATAAATAAATAAAAAATTGAAGAGTGCATCACCTACTATATAATGAACAAAGCAAAAACCAACTGCCATAAATCGCGTGCTTTCGTGCAATAAAGGAGAATATGATCACCCATTTCTTCATCTTCTTTGTACATGTAACATCTATTAAGGATCCTCTAACCCCTCCTTTTGAGCTGATATAGAGTCAAAATACTAGCTCAAGTAGCTTCCTAACCAATGAAGCTAACTCTCATTGGGATCTAAGAATTCCAAACTATATAATGAAGGAAAAGTTCCATTCTCCTACTAGCTCAAAATGAGTAGAAAGACTTCATTGAAAAATTACCATTCTTTGACCCCAACCACACCATAGTATCCTTCGAGCCTAACCTAATGGAGTGATCATACAAAGAAGATTTTCTCTCATGGCCCCAAGGATGAATGTATGATGGTTATTGTTGAATGAATGATGATCATAATAGTGTTTAGATTATTTGCTTTCTCTAGATTGGGTTGTACACCCCATAAGAGGCATAAGATTTTTATTTGATTGTAAAAATCTTTCCTTTTCACTAGATGGGTTGTAAGCTCCATTAAAGGAGCATAGGATTTTTATTTTTATTTAAAAAAAAAAAAATCAATTTTTGTATCCATCTGTGGTGACCTAAGAGAGAAGAAGGCTTCTTGAAGTTTCGTTCATGAGTTCCTATGGTGATTTAAGGAGAAAGAAAGATTGTTGGAAGTTCTTGATTTGAGATTCTTGATAGCACAGTTATGTCATCTTTAGTATAAAATCAGGATGACTTCTTGTGAGTTTCTTGGAGCAAGCCACTTATGGTTTTGAATCTTAGGAATTCAGGATTCCAATGCTCTAAACAAATTGCAACTTGAAGTTGAAATGAGGGAGATATAGCTAATTGAAGCAAGGCTGCGCAAAAAGCCTAACAACACTATGATGCTGACTTTAAGAAAAATCGGGGCTATCTCCCATGAGCTTTTTGGGGCAAACCACATATGGTTTTGAAGCTAAGGCAGTTAGGAATCCAGTGCTTCAAATAGATTGCAATTCGGAGTCAAAACAAGAGAGATATGGCTTATTAAAGTAAGGTTATGCAAATGGCATGTAGTTATGGGATTGAGCTCTAACCAAATAGTTTTTGGTTATTTGGGCCTTTTTTGGGCTCAATTTTGTGGCAATTGGGTCCATTGGGCTTTTCTTTTTTTACTAACCCTATCTTTGGTTGCAGGGTTATTTTGGTAATTTGGATTTTTATCCAAATTTTAGTTACCAAATTTGGAACAGGATCCTTAAGGCTATGAGAATTATTTATTTAATTTTCTTTTATGTTTTTTATGCCATTTTATTTTTGGCATAGAATACATTTTGGTATTTCTTAAGTAAATGAATTTTCATATCTTTTTCCTTATTTTAGATAATTTATTAAATTAAAATATGCTAGCATTAGGAAATTTTTTATTTTAGGAAAAGACAAGTTGGAAAGAAATAAGGAACCTACTTCCTTTTCAAAATTAAACTCTTAGAGATTTTTTTTCAAAATAAATATTTTTTATATTTTAGATCTCTAAGAATCTTTTTATTTTAAGGAAGAAGTTCTATTTTTCCAAGTCTTTAAGAAATAAAATCTTTCCTATTTAGTATAAGATTCTAATTTAAGGAAATAAATTATTTTTGGAAAAATATATAATGAATAATTCATGATTAAGATAGCTTACCAAGATATTTTTTCAAATAAAATAAATTAAAGAAATTTTTGGATTTTTCTTAAGAAAATAAATTTTCATGGGAAGTTTTTTCCAATGTTATTTTCCTTGTAATTAGTTGTTGTTAAAATCTATTAATATTTCTTTAAAACTATCCAATTATTAAACTTGAGAAGGTTTTCCTATTTTTTCTCGGTGAGAGAATGAAAACTATACCTATAGTTGGTCCTCCAAGCTCTCCCTTCCATAGAGAATGAGGAAACCATTTTGCTCGGAAAGTACAATAATAAGAAATAAAAGAGCAATTTTTTTAGTACAAGAGTCCCAGTTTAAGAAGTAAATAACAAATTTGGAAAATCTCATGATAGAGAATTTATTTTAAGAATGGTTACCAAAATTACTAAAAGTCTCTTTTTACAAAAGATTAAGTGGGAGAGGGTCAATGCAAAGCCCACGGCCTTTATTGTCAAGCCCATCTTAATTTGGGTTTATCATCATCCCCACAATGGATTGGGCCCTAGGAATCAAGGGATATGGACTCTCCTTATGGACAAGACTTGACATGTCTATAGTGGGAGCAACCACCCCCATGATGAGGTTCCTTACTTGGTAGGGTTTCTTTTCGATAAATGGGTTGTAAGCTCCATTAAAGGAGCATAGGAATATTTATTGTTGTAAAATTTTTAATTTTTTGTATCCATCCATGGTGACCTAAGAGAAAAAAAGGAATCTTGAAAGTTTTTTTTGAGATTCTATGGTGGTTAAAGAAAAAAAAAACATTCTTGGAAGTTCTTGGTTTGAAATCCTTGGAAGGTTTGTAGAAAAATAAGAAAAGGTTAATTAGAATGAAGAAGATGGAGTAATTCAAGATAATCAATAGGAATGCAAGATATGATAAATCTTAAATTCTATATTATAATCATAAAAATTTGGGCAGTATGCATTGAAGTGTGAGAGTAATACTAATAATAAAAATATAAAAGTATAACCATTAAAAAAAATATCAATAAAAATTCACTTCATCATCATCATCATCATCATCATCATTAAATAAAATACATCTCACCTTCACGTGACAACAAGAAATGATATGTGTCATCATCATCATCATGAAATAAAATCCATGTACCTTCACATGACAACAAGAAATGATATATGCATTCATCATCATCATCATCATCATTATGTAGAATACATGATACCTTCATATGACAACAAAAAATGATACGAGTGGATCGAAAGAAAAATATTTTCTTGGAACTTAACGAGATGAAAAATACTAACATCACTTTCGAAGATGTATCCAAAACTTGGACGAGAATGGTAAAATCTCAATTTTTTTGTATATAGAAAAACATCAATTTACTTTAAATGTCCATCATGCATTAGATATAGAGAGATATAAAGGAAAATATCTAGGCTAGCTATGACATTTACATGAAAAGTTGTAGCCTTTTTGTAAAAGATAAAAATGCCACTTTGATTTTTGAAGCGCTGATAACAAAAATAAATAAATGTTTTCATTGAATCTTGAAAAGATATTGTAAAATGTATAAAGGCTTGTGTCACTAACTGCTCCTGCATTTGGCTTGAGACTTGAACCTTTGTAAATCTCCAAATTTGTCCTAGTGAATTGCAATGTAGATCCATCAACCCTAATCCATTTTTTTTGTCTATTTGTAGCTTATAAATCAATAGAATGTGACAAAACAATAACAATTAAAACAAAATATAGGTGTATGCATAACTAAATGAAAGCAATAAAAAAAATGATTCATAACACAATTAGAGTAAAATGAATTTACAAGGCACAAAAGAATGTAACAAGGGAGGTCCAAATCGAAATAAAAATAACATTAGTGGCCAAAAATTAAAAAAAATAAATAAATAAATAACAATGCCAAGACATTGATTATGATAAGGCATTTGCTCTTGTTGTTTACATTGAAACTATAATATTAATAATGAAAAAAAATCCGAAAGTCTAATAGGGTAACACCTAGAGGAAGGTGAATGGGTATATTTAAAATTTTTTAAAATTATTTGTATATTATGACTAACTTTTTCCTTGCGAGAAGTTAGGAATTTTCAATTCTTTTAGTTATAAGCAATGCAAACAAAATAATAAATATACGCAATGAGGCATAAAGATTTTTATGTGGAAAACCCTCACACTATGGAGATAAAAAACTACGAGGTCTAAGACCATTAATCTAAATCCACTATATGAGATCAAATTACATAGATTTACATGACCACTTTACCTTAAAGAGCTACTCTCCAATACCTGTAACTTGATCTACGTCCGCAATGCAACAACCTCTGATTGTTCTAGTGAATACGTTTTAGCATCGCTAAAGGGATGAAGGTTTTCAATCCAAGATTCAAAACTTGAATCCTTCTAATGAGATATCAAGAATGGTCTAGGAAATTCTTTTGAAATCTCATCAATATTCTCTAACCTTAGATGGGTTATAATAAAGTATTAAAAAGCAAATAACTCGAAGAGATTCAATATGAATAGGTTTCCAAATCCAATTTGATTGAAATGCTAAAAAATATTCTCCCATTTTTGACAAAAAATATATGAGCGCTCAAGTGCACTTAACCATCACTTGAGCACCTTGAGCGTTTGAGCGGTCCTAGTACTTGAGAGCTTTGAGCGTTGCTGCTCGCTTGAGCGTCCCCTGTTTTATTTAATTTGTACACAAAACCAATTTTTGTTAATTTAAAAAATATCATTCCTCTTTATATCTCATAAGGTCTTCACCTGTCACATCTTGGCTGAACAAATAACAATATTTAATCTTCAATAAAGAGCAAAAGACTATCTAAAAAAACTTTTATAGACAAACACTTAAAGAAACAAAATTGTCAACATATAAATAAAACTCAATGTCCTAATAAGTAATTTATTAAATTTTTATTAAATAGATATAAAATATGTTTTTATTAATGAATATCTTGAAGTATATATGGAATAATTCATAATTCATAATTCATAAAATGAATGGAAAATTAGTTTTATTTGCCCATGCAACACTTCTTTTGAAAAGGAGATTGTTACAAATCATTAATTGTGTGGCTAGTCAACCAAAACCAATAATAGATATTGCTTCTTTGTCTTGGCCTTTAGTTCTTTCTTTTGTTTTTATTTTTATAATTGTTCTTATGGTATAAAATACTTGCAATAATTGACTACTTTTCAAAGATCATTATTTTTTTTTCTTAATTACGGTTAGTACCTTTCAAGAAAATGATATTTTTTTCTTTTGTATTTTACTTTAATTAGGGTTATGCTAATATATTACTTATTAGGCTTGACTACACTATTGAAAAGGTATTTATTAAAATTGAAGTGTGATTAATTAGGTCACGTCACTTATGTAATATTTTTTATAATTTTGAATCTATTATTTTATATCTTGATATCATTTATTTATATTTAATATATATTTTGTATATTGGCCTTATTATGTGAATCTTATCTGTTTTGGGTACTTCTAAAAGTGATGATATGGAGTTGTATGTACTTACCTTTTTCTCATTCATCACAATACAGAGACATCAACCAACCTCCAAGCCATAATGTTTCCACACGCACCAAAAAACCAAAAAAAAAAAGGGCTAAAACCAACCACAACAACACAAGAAGCAATTGATAATGACTATTTAGTAAATCCTAATCCATGATTAAATTATTGATGACCACCTAAGAGATGATCAAAATTATTTATTAAGGTTTGATTACACTATTAAAAAGGTATAATATGACACATGCATTTGTATTTTATCGTATTTTCTATATCTTATCCCTTCACCCAATAAGCCAATATATGTGATGTTGAAAGGAATCGTAACTAAATTTTTTTCCCATTCACTAAACAACAAAACATTAACAAACTTGCAAACCATAATACTTCAAAAAGGAAAATCATAAAAATTTCATCACCAACTCCAACACCAAAGAAATTGTCTATTGATCTTAATGCAACGATTCCTAGTGAAAAAATTAGAAAAAAATAAAAATAAAAATACACCAATTTAATATGGTTCGATCGATTGCCTACGTGGAAAAAAGACATTTATTATATGTAAAATTAGAGTTACATAAAAGGATATTTATAATAATCATTAAGTAATGAAATTTCAAAAATACCCTTAAACTATCGTTCCACTCCAAGATTTATTTTTTTCATGTCTCTTTCCCTACATAAGAGCCACATACTACAACACCATCACTGCACCACCATCAAATTGATAAGGTAAGGGCAATGCTTCACGGGGCTCCTGTACTCTTATGAAAGGAAATTGCAGCGGAAGCTACTCGAGAGAGTGAGTTATAGGAGGACCCACCCTTTCTTAAAGCTCTCTCTCCACTCTTCATCACTTCTTTTGCCCTCTCCCTCAAGTGATTCTCTTCCATAACCTTTCTCACCATCTTCTCTATCTCCTCCTTCCTCACCACCCTCTTTGTCGGCAACACCTCTGGCCGGACTGCAATTCCCAGCTCCTCCGTCAGCATGGTAGCATTCAATCGTTGCTCTGAGTAGAGCGGCCATGCGACCATCGGCACCCCACTGAGTATGCTCTCCAATGTGGAACCCCACCCGCAATGAGATAAAAATCCTCCCACCGATGGATGGCTGAGGATCTCTACTTGTGGTGCCCACAGCGGCACCACCACTCCCACATTTTTGGTCCGGGTCAGGAACCCTTCTGGCAAGTAATCTGATGGGTGCTCCCCTCCCTTCCCTGTTGTGAAAAATGATCCTGATGGATCGTTTTCGATGGGCGGGCGGACCACCCAAATGAACCTTTGCTGGCTCAGCTCCAATCCCCACGCCAACTCCGCGAGTTGCTCCGATGAGTGTGTTCCACCGCTCCCAAAAGATACATAAATAACTGAATCAGCGGGTTGAAGGTCTAGCCAATCCAACAACTCGCCCCTCGCTTCTTCTTTTCCGACCGGCCTTGTGAGTGGACCAACGGGGTAGATAGGTACCTTAGCGAACTGGGCCATTGCCTTGTGATCTCTTAGGGCTTTAAGCGTAGTGGGTTCCAGATCCTCCCAGGTGTTCGACAGAATTCCGTCAGCCTTAGTGATCCCAACTCCCATGCGCATGTACTCGAGGTACTGCTGATTCCTCCTCTCCAGCATCGGATCAACCACATCTTCTGGCCGAACAGGTTTGCAACCGGGTAACTGAAGCGGTTCTGCTCTATCGACATACTCTCCTTTCACCTCCACATCTAGAGTTGGCACATACAACGTCAGGGCCAGAAACCACGCAGTTGAAGGCACATAAGTGTACTTGGGCATATCAAATTCTGGTATTTCAAGCGCTTCAAATCCAAATAAGTCTACAATCATAAGCGAAGGAGGAACCTTCATCGCGGAGATGGCTGCCCGGAATCTTGGTATGGTCTCGCGCATCATGACAACAATCCGAGTAACGACCGCTGCATCGGCATCAACTAGGCTGGATATGTCGGCTGAGGGAAGTTCAACTACGTGTAGGAGCTTGGAACTGGCAGCAGAACGGAGAGGCTGGGATTCTGCAGGTGACGCAGACGCAGTGATTGCGAAGACAGTAACGTGGAAGCCATGATGGGTTACCAGGCGTTTGGCGAGCTCCAGGACGGGGATGAGGTGACCCAAACCAGGGCTGGCTAGGAGTACTGCGTGAGGCTTTGAGCTCTCCATGCTTGTATACCTGGACGGCTGCAACTATGAAGAAAGAATGAGCAATGAACTCTGTGGGATACGAACTTTTATAGAGATTTCAAAGGCCAGAGATTCAGCGTTCTGTACGTAGCTTTTGCGCCGCACAGTGCCGGACCACCTTATCAACGCAGTGAAAATGATGGAGAAAGAATATACTTAAAATCTCCCTGTCAAGAATAAGGATAAATAAATAAATAAATACATCTGTTAAAGACAAAATTTTCTGGCTCTAATACTTTTAAAATACTAAAAATTTAAGTTAATTAAATACCAACATTTTCCATACCAATACTATTTTAAGAATTTATTTGGTAATGATTTTAAGAAGTATTTTTAATATTTAAAAATTTTTATCATTTAAATATTAAAAATACTAAAAAAACGCTTTTTAAAACCACTCTCATACACACTCTAAAATTACTAAACTTAATACTAGTTTGATTTATGAAAATTTGAGATTAATTGACTTAATTTCTAAATTTTAATTTATTATTAAAAATTATTTTACTCATTAACAAATTAAAGTATTAATTTTTACTTAATTTTAAATTTTGTAATTTTTTTTATTTAATAAAAAATTTAAAAAATTATATTTACATGTACAAGAAAAATTGACATAATCATTTAAGACTAATTTTTTTTAATTTTAAATTATTTTTAAAATTGATAATTCTAATTAATGAATTTAAAAAATCAGATGTTGCTTGATTTGAAATTTGTTTAAGTAATGAGAAAATTTAAATAATTTAATAAATTTATTGAAATTGTTCAAAATGAGTGTCCAGTGCTTGAATTCATACATGTACCAGCATGAGGTGGTACATACATACATGAGCAATAGATAGTACATGTAGTAGTAAAGAACATTACATGCATCTACAATAGTCAACACATGTCCTCACGAGTTTTGACTAAAAATAACCCATTTAAAAAAAAAAAAAAAAAAAAATCCGCAAACTAAAAGATTCCAAGATAATGCCAAATCCATTCTCACATGTCATAAATTATTGTGAGTCATAAAATTATTGTGGACTTTATTTTTTTAAATAGTAATTAATGACTACGATTTTTATTATTTAAAAAAAATATCAAATACCATAACTACTAATTATGATTTTAAGTCATGATTGGTGACAATGATTTTGACTTAAATTTTTATATATATAAAATTATTTTATTTTATTTAAAATATTTAATTTTAATTTTTAAAAAATAAATTGATTTTGACTTAAATAATATCTATATATTATATGTTTCATTTCAAATATTTATATTTATTTTTTAAAATATATTATATTATTTTTATTTTATATTTATTAAAAATATGTAAGTGGTTAATAAACTTATATGATCATTTTAAAAAAGAAAATAATATATGAAATAAATAATTGGTATTTTTAATTTGATATAAAAATGTTTTTGTTTAATTTTATTAAAATAATTAATGACTACGGCTTTTGGTGATTATGACTTTTAAAATCAAGTTTAAAACCATAATTATTAACCACGATTTTAACTTTAAGGTTAAAACTATAGTTACTAACTATAATAATCAAAATTGTAGTTAGCAATTATAGTTTTAAAGTTGAAGTTAAAGTTGTATTCGGTGACTACAGTTTTGACCACTTTAAAAAAAGAAATTAAAAAATATAGTCACCAACTATAATTTAATGACGGAGATGTCTACATGGTTGAGACAATAAATTGGATATTATTTTGAAATCAAGTTTAGTTTGTGAATTTTTTTTTTTTAATGGGTTATTTTTTTGTCAAAACTCTATAGTTATTATTCTTTTACATGCCATCCATATTCTTTTCATATATCAACTAATATTTATTTACATAGAACATTCATTTACCTTAAGATATGTATGGTAAGCGAGAATAAAGAATAAGAATGAATATTTTGTTTTCATTTTTATTCCCTTTTAAATATAAATGAATTTGGTAATTCTATTAATTATTGTATTTGGATACATATAAGAATATAAGGTTGAAATGATAATTTGGTAAAAATGGATATGAAAATGAAAAAATATATATATCAATAATATCCGTACATCTAGTTTAAAATGATTTTTTTTTTTTTTTATTTATTTAAAAAAAAATATCACATTGCATATAGTTTGGAATAATTTTTTATTTTCATTTTAAAAAATCTTGAAGAGATTTTTTTTTTTTTTTTTTTTTTTTTGCTAAATTATAAGATCTATTTTGGCATGTGATTTAAAAACAAAATTATTTTAAAAAATTTATACCACTATTTAGTTATTGTTCTTTAAAAAAAATTAAAAACAAAATAAAATAGATAACTGTTTTTCCTTTTCTTTTCACTAGAAAAAATGAATTTCAAATCAAGTAAGACTTTGTATTGAATTTATTAATAAGTTTAATAACTTAAAAAAATTATATATATATATATATATATATATATATATATATATATATATATATATATATATATATATATAATATAAAATAATAGACATAATTGATGCTTTAAATTCTTTAATAAATTTTGTAATGTTTAAAAATAATTTGAAATTCAAAAAATTGATTATTTAATTATAATTAAATAAAAATAATTCAAATTTTATCTTTGAGTAATAAATGTTTGCATATAATAAAAAAAATTGGCTCATTTGTACCTTAAAAAAAATTAAATTTTATTTGTTTTTATATTCATTTAAAATAGAATAGTATGAGCAATTATTAATTTGAAAAATTATTCTTTATTTTTAATAAACTAAATTAATTATGCGTTTATAAGATGTTATTATTGATATTTTATAATATTTATAAAATTATATAAAAAGTATTAGTAATTATTAATTTTGAATTATTATTATTTATTTTTAACAAAATAAATCAATTAATGTTAATATCTATATTATATATATATAATTTATGATTTCATTATATTATTAATATTCATATTTTATTAAAATCTATTTATTTTTCAATTTATTTGTAATTGAAAAATTGTTTTCATTTTTTAATAAGGCGTTGATTAAATCTAGTTTACATTATATAAATTGAATTTATAATATGTGTTTTTTACAAAATCAAAATAAAAAATTATTTTTAAAAACAGTTTATCTAAAAAGGTCTTTAATTTTAAATTTTTTAAAATAACTTGTACTAGGAAATCAAAATACCTCCTAGTTAAAAAGAATTGAAATCTCACTTATAAGTATGATTCATTTCTATTGAAATTGCTTTTGATTTTATTCTCATCATTATTTAAGTTATCCAAACATGATAATAAAGAAGAAAATGAATGAGATGTTCATTCTCATTCATTCCCACATACCAAACATGCACTCAGGACATGTTTTTTCAGGTACCTATTACATCTATCCCTTATTTTATTTTATTTTATTTTAAAAGGGAAAATAAAACAAGAAAGAAAACCCTAAAGAAATGACTCCATAGTTTTTGGAAAAGCGTGTCTTTGAAAAACCCGAATCTAGGTTTGAGGATCAGGTTACCTATTGGGAAAGTACCTCTAAAAGGTAGCACCCCTCTAAGCCCTACAAAGGTCTTTATTAACTAAGTTGAGGGGAATATGATGATTAATTAATTGATTGAAGGTACCTAGGTAGATTAAGGTGATTTCAGAATTAATATGTCAAGCTAGAAACTTAAATCATGATCATAAAGGAGAGTCAAAGTGTGTACTTGGACTGCTTCCAAGCGCTATTGTAAAACATCAAAGTTAGTATAGAAATATAGTACATAATATACATTTTTATCAAAGATAACCAAACAATCCAACATATATCAAGGCAATCAACCATGACACCAAGTAAGGGCATATAGTATACAAAGAAATGGATATTCGTGGAATTTTGAAAATGGGGTGATGGAGAGCGTACCTGGACAATGAACTAAGCACTAAAATGAGAAACAAGGTTAGCTCAATAATAGGTGTAAAATTATCTCATGTATTCACAAAGAGGAAACACAATCAATCAAATATCAAATGAACACTATTGAAGAAAATATCATGGATGTTGGGCCCCACCAAAGCCCTAATTGCTTTTGCATGAATTAATCCCACAAATTCCATTGTTTTGGAATTATGAAAATTATCTTTATGTTTATTAAAAATCAAGGAAAAAAGAAAATTATTTTAAAATCAAATAAAATTTATAAAAGTGCTTACCTTAAAGGAAAGGTAGCAAGTTTATTAAAACTGAGACTTTTTTTTTTTTTTTACCTAAACCTTAATAAAGAATGAAAAATTGTAGAATTAAAAAATATTTGAAAATTGGAGTTTTGAAAATTAAATTTAAAAGTGGGAATTTTGGAAAATTATTCGAAAATAGAAATTGTGAAAATTGGAATTTTGAAGAATTGTTTGAAAATGGAAGTTTTAAAAATTAAATTTGAAAATTAGAATTTTGAAAAATTATTTGAAGATTAAAGTTTTGAAAATTAAATTTGGAAATTGGCATGTTGAAAAATTATTTGGGAATGAAATTTAAAAATAAATAAATAAATTTGAGAATTGGAATTTTGAAAATGAGAGTTTTGAAAATTAAATTCGAAATTTGGAATTTTGGAAAATTATTTGAAAATTGAAGTTTTGAAAATTGGAACTTTGAAGAATTATTTGAGAATGGAAGTTTTAAAAATTAAATCCAGAAATTGGAATTTTGAAAAATTATTTGAAAATTTAAGTTTTAAAAATTAAATTTGAAAATTGGCATGTTGAAAAATTATTTGAGAATGAAATTTTTTTAAAAAATAATAATAATAAATTTAAGAATTAGAATTTTGGAAAATTATTCAATGATTGAATTTTTATAAAAAAATAAATATTTAACATTAAAAGATGAATTAAAAAAAAAAAAAAAAAAAAACTGAACACTTGGCCCTTTGGGTGGTGCATTTGAGGACTTCCCTTTCAAAGCAACATGTGTGTGAGCTCTATGGTGGTCCACCTTATTGGCCATATGGAGTCGCCTTGAGAATGCATTGTGATGTGCATAAATAGCAGTTGTGTATTGTCACATGATGCCCCTTTGCATGGGTGAGTGAGTTGACTTTAGGTCTGCCCATTCAAACGTCATGTAATTCATTGACCCAGTTGCTACCTCTAAGTCAGAATCAATTGAATCCTCATCAGCATTCACCGTCCACCTAACTCTATAGTTTGGTGACAATATCTTACAATTCTCAAACATCATAGGCACCCTACCAATCTTTTTCCTAACTGTACTCGAGTTGGGCTCCAAGCTGACGGTCGTCACTGGATACCCAATCGAGAGCGACAATGTCGTCGTCCTTCATCCTCAAATACTCCCATCATAATCTGACGTTAGGAACTGACCGGAAAAACGGTGCGAAGATCGTCTCCACGTGTCGATTCCATCCAACCACAGGAAAAGCGTCATATGAACGGTTCAGGGTTTTGACTGTCAAGAGGTACGAATCCAGACCTCCTCCAAGCACCTCCAGCGACAAATTGTACCATCGTTGACCATCATCAAGCATCGCAGCAACGCTAAAGTGGATTTTCTGCGTTTGTACACGCTCAGTGTACAGACCTGAGCGAGGGCTGAAGATGGTTAGTGGTGGGCGTTACAGAGCCCCCAAGCGGCTCTCGCCATTGCCTGTTTGTATTTTTGTGGCCCACGAATCATTTGATCCAATGGGTGGCCGATAAGAAAAGTAAAGAATTCATTTACGTCGCCCTGAATTTGACACGTGAAAATTATATATAGCACTGGAGAATGCATGAAATTGCTCGACACTTCCAATGAATTCATTTTTCATAACTTCATTGAATTATTCTCCCAATTTTGCATTAAAATCTTCAATAAAGAATATTATTCTCAAGTTTATAATTTTATAAAAGCAAACTCAGTACAGAGAGAATCAACAGACACACGATGAAACCATGGCAATAATTGATATGAAGTTTTAATTATTTTCGAGCTTAGGTCGATGAGGAGAGTATAGGCAGATTCTAGCAAACAAAGACAATCACAATTCTCATGTAACGCACAGTAAATAGAAGAACGGAGCCTTTCAAACGAAACTCAAAATTAGAGACCTCCAAATAAAGAAATCAACAACAACAACTATATAAGCAATCTGATTCTAATTTTGATGCAAACAAACATATGGCCTCTATCATTCTATACCCAAACATCTAGATGAGACTCAAAATCTAGCGAAGATTAATACATATCAAAAGGATAATGGGAATGAAGAAGGAGTCTACAGCAAACGTACTTGGAGACGCTTTCTCAGATCTCTCCCTCTGCTTTTTTGTCCAAAACCAATTCCCTCTCTCTTTTTTCTCCATTTTTTTTTTAGCGTGCTAAAAGTCTCCTTTTGAAAAACTTCTTTTTTTCCTATATCTCTTCGTCTGCCTAAAAATCCATTTGCTGGTGTTTTTTATAGCAATTAGTAGCCATTCCCTATGAGGAGTCTTTCTCCCTCCAAATTCTTTGTCTCATCCACTAGAAAAACTCTTTTTCAATTTCAAAAATGAATCTATGCATATCACCTAAAGAGTCTTTCCTTTTCCAAAAAATTCTACATTGTTAGATTTTTTTATAAAAACTTCAAATTATTAAATTAAACAAATAAATAAAAATAAATAAATAAATAAATCGAAGAATGATAAGATAATACTAAATGAACAAATAACAAGATAATAAAAATGTTGGGTTTTTCCTCATGTGGAAGGCCCAAATTAAGAGCCCAAAATTTAAGGTCTCTTAGGACTTTATATAAAAGGGCTAGAAGAAGAATCCCTCTTTTTCTTCTTCTTCCAATTTTTCGTAGCCACGGGAGGTTAGGAGAAAAAAGAGAGAAGGGGAGAACCACCATTTTTTGAAGTTAGAGAGAAAAACTCAGTTTTTTCTTCACTGCCCAGATTTCATCAAAGGTCTGATCCTGCTTCGTCTATAAGCTGATCAACTTGAAATTTAGAGGAGAGGTTCGTGACTCATTGATCTTCAATCTGAATGGTAGAGATCTGATTTGGAGATCCAAACGGTCGTCTTTCAGTCCAAGAACAGAGCCTCTATTTTGATGCATTTTCTATCCAGACAGTTTTGATCATGGACTCCGATCAAGGTTAATCCGTGGTTCGATTAAGCCGATTTTTGGAGAGAAAGTTCAAAACTCATTGATATTCATTATGAACGGTGGAGATTGGATTTGGAGTTCGAAATAGTTATATTTCTGTCCGAGAACAGTGGTGTGTTTGGTGAGATCTCTCCATTGTTTTTATGCAAAGTTGTTGAAATTGTCAAAATTAATTTGTCTTGAGATATGGTTGATGTATGCCTCTAGTTTTATCTAGAGAGAATTGTGTAACCCATTAATTGTATTTGAGAAGGTTTTCCATACTAAAATTATTGATGTTCATATACTTGTTGATTGGGTGAATTCTTACTGCTCTATTTGATTGATTCCAATTAGGTTCTCACAAAAAAGGATAAAACCTGGTTGTGTATTATTTGTATTTATCCCATCAAAGTGGTATCAGAGCAGTGGTTCAAGATAATCTATACCTTGTGTAGAACAATGAAAGCAATACAAGTAGAATGATTACTCTGAATAGCTCCAATTATCATGTTTGGAATGGAAAGATGGAAGACTTATTGTATGTGAAGGATTATTATTTGCCTGTGTTTGCCTCTGAAAAGCTAGAAAATAAAACTGATACAGAATGAAATTTACTTCATCGGCTGGTTTATGGTTATATCAGACAGTGGGTAGATGATAATGTTCTCAATCATGTTAGTGAAGAGAAACATGCACAGAGTCTATGGAACAATCTCGAACAGTTATATGCTCGAAAGACTAGTAACAATAAATTGTTTTTTATTAAGAAGATGATTAGCTTGAAGTATCAAGATGGAGCTCCTATGACAAATCACTTGAATACATTCCAAGGTATTATTAATCAATTGGCTGGAATGAATATTAAGTTTGAGGAAGAGGTGCAAGGGTTGTGGCTTCTTGGTACATTGTCGGACTCATGGGAGACGTTTAGAACTTCTTTGTCTAACTCAACCCTAGATGATACTATGAATATGGATTTGGTCAAGAGTCGTGTTCTGAATGAAGAGATGAGAAGAAAGTCACAGGGTTCTTCTTCACAGTCAGATGTCCTAGTTACTGAAAAGAGGGGGAGGAGTAAGAGTAGAGGTCCGAAGAATAGAGACAGAAGCAAAAGCAAGACTAACAAGGTTGCCAATGTTGAGTGTCATTATTGCCATTTGAAAAGGCATATAAGGAAGTATTGTCGCCAATTGAAGTGAGATATGAAACAAGGGAAAGTGAAGAATAAGAAGAATAATAATAGTGATGAAGATGATCGAGTTACCACTACCACTTCAGATTTTCTTTTTGTTTATGATAGTGATGTTGTTAATTTTGCATGCCAGGAGACCAGTTGGGTGATTGATAGAGGTGCCTCAATCCATGCTACACCTCAGAAAGATTTCTTTACATCCTACACATCCGATGATTTTGGTAGTGTTAAGATGGGTAATGATGGCTCAGCTAAAAGCCACTGGTATGGGAGATGTGCGTTTGGAGACTAGTAATGGTACTGTGTTGATTTTGAAGAATGTCAAACACATTTCGGATATCCGCATGAATTTAATCTCCACAGGTAAGCTTGATGATGAAGGGTTCTGCAACACCTTTCGTGATAGTTAGTGGAAGCTCACCAGAGGTTCTATGATGGTAGCAAAATGAAAGAAGTGTTCCTCTTTGTATTTGATGTAGGCAAGGGTAATTGATTCCAGTATCAATGTAGTGGATGATGATAGCACAGTTGAGCTTTGGCACAACAGACTCAGTCACATGAGTGAGAAAGGCTTGATGATTTTGGCCAAGAAGAATCTTCTTTTTGGTATGAAGAAGGGATCTTTGAAAAGGTGTGCTCATTGCTTAGCAGGAAAGCAGACCAGAGTTGCATTCAAAACACACCGCCATACAAAAAAGCCAGGTATGCTTGATTTAGTGTATTCTGATGTGTGTGGTCCTATGAAAACAAAAACACTTGGTGGATCTCTATATTTTGTGACTTTTATAGATGATCATTCAAGAAAGATTTGGATGTATACCTTAAAAAAAAAAAAAGACCAAGTGTGAGAAGTGTTTAAGCAGTTTCATGCTCTTATTGAGAGACAATCTGGTGAAAAATTGAAATGCATCCAACTGATAATGGGGGTGAGTATTCTGGTCATTTTGATGAGTATTGTAGACAACATGGTATTCGACATCAAAAGACACCTTCTAAGACTCCTCAGTTGAATGGGTTGGCTGAGAGAATGAATAGGACACTGGTTGAAAGGGTGAGATGTTTACTTTCACAATCACAGTTGCCAAGATCCTTTTGGGGTGAGGCTTTGAATACTGTTGTACATGTTCTCAATCTTACACCATGTGTTCCTTTAGAATTTGATGTTCCGAATAGAATTTGGTCAAATAATGAAATCTCTTATGATTAGTTGCGTGTCTTTGGATGCCAGGCTTTTGTGCACATTCTGAAATATGAGAGGTCTAAGCTTGATGCTAAGACAAGACCTTGTGTATTCATTGGCTATGGTCATGATGAGCTTGGTTATAGGTTTTATGATCCGGTGCAGAAAAAGCTTGTAAGAAGCCAAGATGCTATGTTTATGGAAGATCATACCATACAGGACATTGAGAAGACTGATGCAACAGAGTTTCAGTATAGTGATAATCTGATTGACTTAGATCCAGTTCCTTTGACACATCTTCCTACACAGGTTGAAGATGAAGCACATGATGACCAACCTGACATTGGTGATGTTGAAACTCCCACACAGGTTGAGATGGATGATGATGTTCATGAACAGTCACTAATAGCAGAGGCTCCACTAGATATTCCACTCGGGAGGTCTACCAGAGACCGACATCCTTCCACACGGTATTCTGTTGATGATTATATATTAATAACTGACGGGGGAGAACCTGAAAGTTATGAGGAAGCCATGGGAGATGAAAATAAGATGAAGTGGGTTGATGCTATGTAAGATGAGATGAAGTCATTGCATGAGAATCATTCTTTTGAGCTTGTCAAGTTGCCAAAAAGAAAAAAAGCTTTGAAGAACAGGTGGATTTACAGAGTGAAGCAAGAAGAACACACTTCACAGCCACATTACAAAGCTAGATTGGTTGTCAAAGGGTTCAGTCAAAAGAAAGGTATTGATTTTGATGAGATTTTTTCTCCTGTTGTTAAAATGTCGTCTATTCGTGTAGTTTTGGGCTTGGTAGCTAGTCTTGATTTGGAGATTGAGCAGATGGATGTTAAGACTGCATTTCTCCATGGTGATTTAGACAAAGAAATTTATATGGAACGGCCAAAGGGTTTCATAATAAAAGGAAAAGAGGATTATGTGTGTAAGTTGAAGAAAAGTCTTTATGGCTTAAAACAGGCACCGAGGCAGTGGTATAAGAAGTTTGAATCAGTTATGGGGGAGCAAGGCTACCGAAAAACTACTTCTGACCATTGTGTATTTGTGCAGAAATTCTCTAATGATGATTTTGTTATATTGTTGCTCTATGTTAATGATATCTTGATTGTTAGAAGAAATGTTTCAAGAATTGATAAGCTGAAAAAGCAGTTAAGCAAATCCTTTTCCATGAAGGATTTGGGGCCAGTAAAGAAAATTCTTTGTTTTAGAGTTGAGCGAGATAGAGCATCCAAGAAGCTGTATATGTCACGGAAGCAATATATTGAAAAGGTGCTTGAAAGATTTAACATGAGCAAAACTAAAGTGGTTAGTTCTCCTCTAGCTAGTCACTTTAAGCTAAGCAGCAGACATAGCCCTTCTATAGATAAAGAGAAGAAAGACATGAGAAGAATTTCATATGCCTCAGCAGTAGGAAGTTTGATGTATGCCATGGTATGTACTAAACCAGACATAGCTTATGCAGTTGGTGTTGTTAGCCGCTTTCTATCTAATCCAAGAAGACTACATTGGGGAGGCAGTCAAGTGGATTATAAGATATTTGCGAGGCACTTCCAAGTTGAAACTCACTTTTGGAAGTGGGAAACTAGTACTTGTTGGTTACACTAATTCAGATATGGTAGGGGATATAGATAATAGAAGGTCTACTTCAGACTATTTGATAACATTCTTAGGAGGCGCTATGTCTTGGCAATCAAAACTACAGAAATGTGTTGCACTTTCTACAACAAAGGTAGAGTACATTGCAACAGCAGAAGCATGTAAAGAGTTGTTGTGGATGAAGCATTTCATACATGAGCTTGGGTTTAAGCAGCAGCGCTATGTGGTATACTGTGATAACCATAGCGCCATTCACCTTAGTAAGAATTCTACCTTTCATGCAAGATCAAAGCAAATTGATGTGAGGTATCATTGGATAAGAGATGCTCCCAATGACAACTTGTTTGA
This sequence comes from Vitis rotundifolia, assembly GCA_030254885.1. Classification (NCBI taxonomy): domain Eukaryota; kingdom Viridiplantae; phylum Streptophyta; class Magnoliopsida; order Vitales; family Vitaceae; genus Vitis; species Vitis rotundifolia. The sequence continues at coordinate 14,151,992 of CM058166.1, forward strand.
ACTTGAGAAGATACATACCGATCACAATGGCTCAAATATGTTAACGAAGTCCTTACTAAGGGAGAAGCTTGAAGTTTGTTGTTCAATCGCCTAGATGGCGAGTCCCTCCACATAATCGAAAAAGGGGAGATTTGTTGGGTTTTTCCTCATATGGAAGGCCCAAATTAAAAGCCCAAAATTTAAGGCCTCTTAGGCCTTTATATAAAAGGGCTAGAAGAAGAATCCTTCTTCTTTTTCTTCTTCTTCCAATTTTTCGCAACCACCAGAGGTTAGGAGAAAAAAAAAAGAGAATGGGAGAACCACCAATTTTTGAAGTTAGAGAGAAAAACTCAGTTTTTTCTTCACTGCCCAAATTTCATCAAAGGTCTGATCCTACTTCGTCTGTAGACTGATCGACTTGAAATTTGGAGGAGAGGTTCATGACTCATTGATCTTCAATCTGAACAATAGAGATCGGATTTAGAGATCCGGATGGTCGTCTTTCAGTCCAAGAATAGAGCCTCTATTTTGATGCGTTTTCTATCCGAATAGTTTTGATCATGAACTCCGATCAAGGTTAATCCGTGGTTCGATTGAGCCAATTTTTGGAGAGCAAGTTTAGAACTCATTGATCTTCATTCTGAACGGTGGAGATTGGATTTAGAGTTCGGAATAGTTATATTTCTGTCCGAGAACAGTGGTGTGTTTGGTGAGATCTCTCCATTGTTTTTATGTAAAGTTGTTGAAATTGTCAAGATTAATTTGTCTTGAGATATGGTTGATGTATGCCTCTAGTTTTATTTAGAGAGAATTTTGTAACCCATTAATTATATTAGTGGAGTTTTTAAGTGGCCTAAGGGTCCCGTGGTTTTTACTTCTCATGTTGGAGAAGGTTTTCCACGCTAAAATTATTGGTGTTCATATATTTGTTGATTGGGTGAATTCTTGCTGCTCTATTTGATTTATTCCTATTAGGTTCTCATAAGAGGGGATAAAACCTGGTTGTGCATTGTTTGTATTTATCCCATAAAAAAAATAATAAAAGAACTAAATAAATAAAAGTGATTGATAACAATAAAAAATTAATTTAATTAAATAATATAATAAATGATTAAATAAAAGTGATTGGTAATAATAATAAAAATAAAAATAAATAAATAAGTAAATGAGATAAATAAGCCATGCAACTATACAAGTCACACTAAGAATGTCTAATGAGCCAAGTATGTCTAAGTGGGCCTAAGTGAACCTAGACGGGCCTAAAGTGGTACCTAATGGGCTAAGTATACCTATACGGGCCTAGGGCGAGACTAGGTGGGCCTAACTAAGTCTAACCTAAAGTGCACCTAAGTAAAGCCTAATCTAAACTTGAAGGGTAGCCAAGGTCATAATCTAAAACCGGATAAACCCCTCAACCAAAGTGACTCAGAAAAAATAAGCTACATAAGTAGTAATGGGTCATCAAAGAACTACTATGGAGCATTGGAGGTGAACTTAAAGACATGTACTAAAAGGACAAAATGAAGGGTCTACAGATTCGTTTTTGTTTATATATTGTTATTCAACCGATTCAAATATTTTATAATCTGCGCAATCTTTTTATTTGTATATCCTGATTTAGATGATTCGCATCTAACAACCCACACAATTTTTTATCGAAGCAGAAGCAATTTAATTAGCTTTATATGTAATTTTTTGGTTTATTAAAATATATTTGAAGAGATTTTGAAAAATAAGTTATTTAAAAAAAAATTCATTTTTAAAATAGTAATATTAAAAATATTTTAAAATATTTTATATTATAAATAAGTACAGGCTGCACTTATAGAAAATAAACTAAGAAAAGTTTTTCCATTGTGAGACTACTTGTGTCAATCTTAAATCATTTTTTTTTTCAACTTTTCTTCTACACATCCTTTCAGCAGTCCCTGCATCAATTTGAGAATCTTTGCTTAGAGATTTTCGGCATGTTTTACTCTCAAGGTTAAGTTATTAGAAATTACTTATTTTTTGTTTTAAGAAAATTTAGGTGGTGTTTAATAATACTTATTATTTAATGACTTAAATTGACTTTCCGTTAAATTATCCTTTTAGTTGTTAACTTAAAACTTATTACTTATTTTTTTACTTTAAGTGTTAAGGTTGTTTGATTAAGCTAATTTAAATTTGAGATTTCATTATGCACTTCCTTTCATCATCTTTAATAAAAAATTTATAATATTAACATTATAATTTAAAATTTATGATTTTGGTTTCAATTTTAGTTTTAAGTTAAATAAAAAACATAAGACTATCCTAAAGAAAGACTAAGGGTCTGTTTGGTTACTATTTTTTAAAACTGTTCTGGAAAACAGTTTTTAGTGTTTTTAGAAAAAAAATTGTGTTTGGGAACTGAATTTTGGAAAACAGTTTTTGCTCTCAAAAACAAAAAAACATGTTTGGTTGAGTTAATAAAAAAGTTTTTTAGAACAAGTAAAATAAAAAACACATTTGAAAGATGTTTTTTTTTTTTTAATTAATAAAATATTTTCTTCAAGTAATTTTATATTATAAATTTATAAATAATTTTTAGAACATTCATTTAAATTAAAAAAAAAAATTATTTATTTTATTAATTTTAAAATAAAAATATTTTAAATATTTTTTAAAATAAATCAAACATGATAAAATTATTTTTATTAATATTTTTTATTTAATATTTAAATTTATTAAAAATTATAATATATTCTATTAAGTCGAGATAAAATTGTTCTCATGATTTGTTTACTTTTTTTACCTCTACTAAATCTAAAATTCAAAAGGGCACACACTGCTCTCAATCGGGCATCAAGAAGCCCTTTTCTGAAGTTGCCTTCCAGCCGGGAGAATCCCTAAAAAAGCCCTTCTCTCACTCTGCCACTCTCAATCCTCGCAGGTACTAATCTAATCATGTTGTTATTAGTTTTTTTGCAACCCCCGTTGGATTCCCAAGAAAATCCATGCCCCATTCGATTTCCGGGAAAATTCATCCTCGTTTGATTTCCGAGAAAATCCATGCAAAACCCCCAAGGAAAACCAAAAAAATTGCTTTTCTTTTGCTCCCTGTGTTTTCTGGATCCGTTTTAGGGGTCTCTTTGCTGTTGTGCCATTGGATTTAAATTTCACGAACCCAAAATCAAAACTGAGAAACGGGAAAAATCAAGAATTATTTTTTTCTGTCACTTTTCTCAGCATCCAAACAGGAAATTATAAACGGGAAAAATAAAAAAACTAACAACACATGATAAAAAAAAAAAAAAAGCTCAGATCTGAAAAAAAAACCACGGAGAACAGATGTTCTCTTTATGATTTTTTTTGTTCTGTAAATAGTGAAAAAAGGGGGAAAACACCATTTTGTTATTCTCGAACAAGGGGGACAACAAAAATAAAAACAACTTTCTCAATCAAATAAGTTTTTGGTGTTTTTTATTTTCAAGAACAGAAAACAGTTCTTGAAAACACTAACCAAACATGTTCTAAAGGTCTGTTTGATAACTATTTTTTAATTTTTATAAAACAAAAGTCCGTTTGAAAACCTAAAATGTTTTTAACATGTTTTAAATATATTTTAAAAATAATTTTTATATTTAGTATTACTTTATTTTTAATTATTTTACATATTAGTATAATTATGTCTTAAAATAATTCTTAAAAAATAAGTAAAAACAATAAAAAATAATTAAAAAATATTTTCCAAAAATACCGTGTTTTCTATTCAAACAAAAAATAGTTTTTGGTTATGACACATAAAACAGAAAATTATTCTAAAAAATTGTTTTCAAACATGCCCTAAAAGCTTTGTTTGATAACTGTTTTCAAAAATAAATTTGAAAAATAATTTTTTACAACAGTTTTTAAAAATTGTTCTGTAATGTTTTATATAACAAAAGTCCGTTTGGGAGTTTGACATGTTTTTAACATATTTTAAATATTTTTAAATATATTTTAAAAATAATTGTTATGTCTAATATTTTATTTTTAATCATTTTTCATGTTTATATAATTTTATTTTTTTTAATACAATCCTTAGAAAATAAGTGAAGACATATGAAAGTAATTAAAATATGTTATTTAAAAATATCATATTTTTTATTTTTAAAAATAAAAAATAAAAAATAATTTTCTAGTTATCAAACTAGGGGCTTGTTCGGTAATATTTTTTGAAACTTGTTTTTAAAAATAATTTTTAAAAATAAGTTTCTGAAAATATATTTAAATAGACCCATATTTTTCTTTTGTTTTTAAAAACAGGTGAAAACAACTTTTATTTGTTCTTCAAAAATTATTTTCAGGAAACAACAAGTGAAATGGTGTTAGAAATTTTTTAAAATAGTTTTCTATTTTTAAAAATAAAAAATTATTTTAAAATCACACCGCCAAACTTTTGTTTTTTGAAGAATAGAAAATTGTTGTGAAAGAGTTCCTAAATATGAGTATTTGGGAAACCAGAAGTCAAATAAACTACACCTTGCGACAGAGCGCTTTAGAAATGACTTTAAGTTTTGGATTTTAATGGACATTTGGTTGGGAGGGACCTATAGTATTCATAAATGTACCGTTTTTGTATAGTCTTTTTATCAATATAACTTCGTGAGTTTTTAGTTGGAACTTGGAAGTGTAGATGGCTGGTGGTGAGAGCATTTATAATATTTTTCAACAGCTATGTTTGGTTCCTAAAAAATAATATTTTTCATGTTTGAATTCAATATGAGAAATATAAAAGAAAATAAAATATAATTAAAATTAATTAAAAAATTATCTATTTTTTAATTATTTAATTTTTATAATAAATATGAAAAATAAATTAAATGAATTTAAAATAATTTATTGATTTTAAATTTAATTTTTATTTTTCTTCATTTTTCCTTTTATTTCACTTTTTTTCTCTATTTTATTTCTTTTATTTTCTTGAAAACCAAACATATTTCATCAACTTTCTAAATTATATCATTTTGCATCAACAATGCGAGTATATATTACTAAATCAGAAAAGTGGAATGATATGATAATCTTGATTTGAAAATATATATATATAGTGGAGAGTTTATTTATTAATACAATTCTCATTCTACTCTTATACCCATTAGTGCTTTTAATTAAAGATAAGTAAGTTTTATCAAATTATTAAAATATTATGAAGTGAATAATAATTTTTAATTATTTTTTATTCAAACTATTTAAGATCTTGGTATGGGCGTAGATTTAATTTGGGTTAGGTTCAAGTAAAGATTTACATAATTCAAGCCTAATTAAAATCTTATTTAATATTTTTATAATATTGAAATTTATATCTTATATAATAATATTTATTTTATTTAATTTTAAAAAAAATTAAATTATAATTTTATTATATACTTTGTGATTTTAATAGAAAGAAATATATATATTATTTTATTTTATTTTATTTTTTGTTATTATCTTGAAACATTATCTTATTTACCATGTAAATTTTAGTGTAAATATATAAAAAGAAAATTTAGAAAATATTGTGATTAGATTTTGAATTTAATCCAATCAATATGAGATCAATTGAAGTTTAGAAAAATTATAATGGATTAGACTTGAATTGAGTACCTTAATGAACAAGGTAGGCATAGGTTTAAATAATTAAAGTGAGTCGGGACAAAGGACCTACATCGTTACCATCCTTCAACGAAAGCATAACAACACAAGCATTGTTGGAGCTCAACTTAACTCCACCCAAGTATCATTGGAGCTCAACTTAACTCCACCCCGTTCATTAACGTGGTTGATGGAAGGAGGAAAAAGAAAAATATTACAAACAAAACTTAAAAAAATATAAAAGTTACAAACTAAATAGTTATAGAGATACATATTCCTAATAATTTTTATAAGGATACATATCGATATAAGAAAATTTTTGTATAATATTTTTAATAAAAAGGAATTCATACTAATTAAGGCTCTAAAACTCGTTCAAATATAAAGACTTTTATTGGAATTCTTTTTTTAGAGATATTTCTTAAAAGGACATAATAATTCTTATTTTAAAAAAAACTATCCCTATTTTTTTGTAATATGAAGATTCACCCTTTTATATATATATATACTCTTTATCAAAGTTGTTTATATCCATTTTTGACATCAAAATACTTCTTGTAAAGTAAGGTTTCTTTTTTTTTTTTAATATAAGATTATATTAATAATTTAAAAAATGTAAAAGTTATTTTTACAAAAAGATAAATATTTGGACCTTTTAGCCTAAATATTTTTGTTTTATTAATATGATTAATTAAATATTAGAAAAAGATTTTCATATTAATTTCTTCTTAATTTTTACTGAATTTTTTTATTTTTGTTAAAAATTCAAAAGAATTTTGATTGATATATAAGAACTTGTAGTTTAATTAACTCAAAAGCTGTGTATCATGGGGAATGCTGAAGATACTAGAATTAGAAAAATTAGACATACATAATTCACTAGTAACCAATGCTAATAACAAAAGCAGAAGAATATAAGGAAAGAAACAATATGTAAAAACTAATATATATTCATATATACGTTGTTCCTCGTGATAAAGAATAGTGGGGTAAAATTAAAATATTAATATTGTTATAATATTAATAGGGGCTAACCCGATCGTTAACTTCGGGACGCAGTGAGATTATCTATGGGATCGTTAACTTCAGGACGTAGTGGGATTATCTATGAGATTAGTCGAAGTGTGCGTAAACTGACCCGGACATTCACGGGTATCCAAAACAAAAACAAAAATTAATATTGCTACAATATTCATTCTTTCTATTATAGTTGGTCCCTTCCTTCCAACTTATCTGGCTTAATTAATGGAATCTGCTTCCTCAAAATCTCACGTCCCATGGTCTTATAGTCGAAGCTACACTCATGCTTTTCAGGTAAACGATGCTCAGCACAAAACCTACTTCCACATCGGCACTTGAATCCTATTATTCCCACTTTCTTCTTACATGTCTCACACCGCTCCACCTTCTTCTTTGTGGAAGAATCATCACTGATAGTCTTCTTCGTATTTTCAGAAGATAAAGATAATTGAGTCATGGAGGTAGCAACATCATCAACGGATGATGTTGACGCTACTGCTGGACCCATAGCTTTCTCCATGGACTTTGTTTTTGCTTTCGCGGCCTCTTCTTCTTCCTTGAGAAAATCCTTATAGCACTTAGAACATAGGTTTTGAGTGGCGGGTGTCCCGAAGAAGCCACAGCCATTAACGCATAGTGGTGGATCCATCTCTTTCTTCGTCTTTCGCTCCTGTTTGCAGTTGAGTTCTTGATCTTCTTGGTGATGATTGAGATGAATGATGATCGAGAATTTTCAAATAAAAAGATGGCTCTTTGTTCTCATATATAAAGAGGGAGGGTGGTAGAGATTGTGTTAGTTGTCTTCTAGGATTTGGAAATCTTGTAGTAATAGGTTTCTATTTTCTAGAATCTCGAAAACAGATTTCAATATTTGGCAATCCCACCAACGGGAAACTTCTCAATACACCTCCTCCACACGTGCACCAGCACACGTGTTTTAGAGTTAACTGTCTTTTAGGATTTGGAAATCTTTTGTTAATAGGTTTCTATTTTCTAGAATCTCAAAAGCTCCTAGGATTGAGCTTTACTTTTAGATTTCATCGTTTTGCTTTATATTTAACAATATTTAAAGAAAAATATGTATAAATAATATAACTTTATATGCAAGTTCACTAAATTGTGAGGGTTCGATTTAGGTGAGTTGGCTCAACTCAACCAAAAACTAATCCAATTTTATACAAATTTTGGCAATCATTTTTAATATCCGGATTGATCATAGATTAAATTTTTTTCAATTTAAACTCAATTTAAATTGGACTTGAAACAAGGTTTCAATCATAGTTTTAAAAGACATGCGTAAAGCGTGCCTAAGCTCAAAGCGTAACCACTCCCTAACTATAGTGTCTTGTTTGTCAAGACATACACCTTGTTGAAGTGGCATGCCTTGCTATTTTACTTTTCATTTTTAAACATTTTTATTCTTGAAATTTGAAATTTATATAATTTTATTATTATTTTTTAATTAAATTTTATTTTAAATATTTGAATTTTAAATTTTTTATTAAATGGATTAGATTTTAAGTCATATTTTATCAAATTGATATGCATACTAATAGTGCGTTTGACAATGATTCGGGGAAGTGTTTTTAATCTTTTTAACATTTAAAATTTTTTATTTTTCAAGTATTAGAAATGTTAAAAACACTTCTTAAAATTACTACCAAACACACACTTAATCAAGTTTCACTTCACTCAAAGGCATGCCTTGTGTTGCACCTTGCGCTTAAGCCATGGGATACTTTTCCGTCTTAAGTGCCCCTTGTACATTTTAAAACTATGGTCTAAATAAACCAACATAAACCCAAATCTCATTGTAAGATTTTATAATTTATATTATTTATTTTATTTATTTTCTTTTTAGATTTTTTTTTAAAAATATCAAATTATAATTATACTACACACTTTTATTCATTTTTCTAAAAAATATATAAATTTATTTTTATTTTTTGTTATCATCTTAAAATTTACCATCCTTAAATGAGAGCATAACAATAACACAAGCCCGGAGCACAACTTCAACTCCCCCTGCTGATTCTCCCTTGCCAATATGATTCCACCTGTTGATGGAAGGAGGGGAAACCAAAATATTACAAACAAAACTTGATTTTAAATTCAATACCAAATCTTGGCATATGACATCTTTATTCCATAAGAAATACTTTATCATTCACTTCTTGAAAGAGAAACACCGAGACTCGGTGTACTACATAATGGACAATCCAAAATTTCTCAGATTTTGTAGGTGATCAATGCGAGATTAGAGAAAGATTTTCATATTTCTTCTTAATTTTTACTGAAATTTTTTTATTTTTGTTAAAAATTCAAAAAAAAATTTGAATATTAAAAAGACCAAAAATATTTTCTAAAATCACTATCAAACACACTCTAAATAGATGATTTTTTAAATATTAAATATATTTTAAATTATAGTATAGTACCCGACTAATAAATTTTATGATATAAATCAAATTTAACCACCCATATTCTTTCAGTTTCCAATATTTTCAACCTTACCCGCCATTCATACTTTTAATAAAAGGCATGTCTTTAACACCGAACCCTCTCAAGTCTTTGAAATTCCAAGACAGGGAATGATATCAGTCGACGCTATAAGGGAAGTTGCCATTTCCTGCTCTAATTGCATATTAATTAATCTGCTATACCCAACCATGCCACATGCCTAAGAATGGGAGCCCCTTATGTATATATAATCGTTAGGCAGAGCACTGGAGAAGAACCAAACCCGCAAGACAGAGAGCAGTTGAGCCTAATCTCTTGAAGCACAGTAATGGTGGAGTTGGCAGCAAACATTTCTAAACCACTAGTGTGCTCAGAGTATAATAGTGGCATACTGCACCTGACGAATGGCTAGGCTAAATCCAGCATGACAGAGCAGCAAGTCTCTTCTTACAGAAAGCAAACCAGACAGCCACCTTCAGTTCCATTTCTATGGGAAGAAAAACCAGGAATACCTAAGAAAGATTGGAAACCTGAGGTAACTGCAGTTAACCCTGCTCCACCTCCACTTCCACCTCCACCTCCACCTCCACCTCCGCCGCCACCGCCGCCTCTGCCAATCAAGCTCATTGCCTCCATTCCTTTCACTTGGGAGGAGAAGCCTGGAAAACCACTTCCCTTTTTCTCAGGGACACCACATGATGATTCATTTCTTCTGTTCCCTCCCAAAAAGCTTGTGTGCTGCTCTTCATTATCTGAAGCTGATTCAAAGGACTATGAAGATGATGGTGATGATGAACATGATGGGATATTTGAATCGGATTACGAGGCATTTGGTTTTGAAACTGATGACTCCTTTAGTTCAGCTCCCTCCCTCTTAGCAAATCGGCTCATGTCAACAGTGGCTATTTCTACTACAGTTCCAGTGCAGAAAACTTCCTTGAATGAAGATAGCAATGACCAGCCAGAAAGCCCTTCCTCGCCAGCTTCTGAAACGAACAGCAGTACAAGCAGCAATGCAACTGGAACAACAAGCCTTGTCGGTTCCTCCTTCTTACATTGTCTCTTTCCATTGTTTCCACCAAATTCCGGTTTTCTTGCAAAGGTTGGGTGCCCTGAGGGCTCTCCCCCTCCACCTGAACTACAGAATAAGGGATTGGACCGTGAAACCAATTCCAGTGTCATAGTAAGAAGGGCTCCCACACTTGGAGAACTGATAATGATGAGCCGGAGAAGAAGTTATCGGCGGAAAGCAGTTCAAATGAGAAAGCACAATCTCTTAGTGGTAATTTGCCAGCTCTCATTTCTTTTAATGGCACTTATTTATTACCTACAACTACATTATGTCTCTTTATTCTACAAAAGGAACTGGGAAGTACATTCAATCAACAGCTAAAACATCTCCAAATCAAGAAAGCATAAATTAAACATTTCTATTCAACTCCTATGGCTCTAAGATAAAATAATAATAATAATAATCACACACCTAAGTATTTCCTATTTTGCACTAGAAACTTAGAAACAACTTTTACTCTTGCCTGATTGCAATGATGGCAGGAATTCACAAAGAAGAGAGCTTTTGGATGCTGGATCTTTGGAACTGGTGGCAGGAGGATTGGAGGATTGCTTGGCAAAAAGAGACAACCGAGACTCAAACTGGTGTAGACAAAACACCCCTTCTACCATCAAGCCACTCTTTTCACTCATTTCAATGTATGACCTCTGGGACAAGAGGATGTAAAGAATTTACAAGTCTGTCAATGCAACTTCATTTCAAAATATGCAACTTCAAGACAACTATGCTTGAATTTTTTTTCACTTTTGAACCTCAAGTCAGAAGCTGTGCATATCAATCTGCAATTCCAAAACCATTGAAATTTTGATCTCTTACAGACGAATCACTAGATCAGGGAGCTTAGTTTGAGTTCAAGTTTCAAGTTTCAAGTTTCAACAACTCTCTGAATCCGTTTGATAACCACAGGAATATCTTCCTCAGCTAACATAGTAAAGCAACACCTGAACCATCCTGGTTCTATGCAATGGCAGGCTGACCCAGGAGTTATGTTGATCTTACCAATCTTCAACAGCTTATCCCATAACTCAAGCTCTCCTTTCTCATTGTAAGGGCGAATTAATCCACTCATATCAGCCCAACAGTATAAACCAGCACTGCTCTTGGTGCACTCAATTCCCAATTGTTTCAAACCAGCTGCAAAAGCAACATACATTTTCTTTATCCTCTCTCTAGTGGTCTCAATATATCTTTGGATGAATCTTGTATCTGAAAGCATTGAAATTAGTATCCGCTGTGTTGGAGCTGAAACACTAGAAAATCTTGCTAACTTTTTAGCAGCAGCCAAAACACTGGTGTTGAAGGAATAGATAACCCCGACTCTAAAACCCGGAAGAGAAAGGTCTTTGGACAGCCCATATATTATATGAACCCTGTTCTTGTCAAAATCTTCTGACTCTAGAATCTCTGCCATACTAACAAACTCCTCGCTTCCATAAGTGGATCCGGCAAATATTTCATCAGAGATTATATGGATGTTCTTCTCTCTGGCAAAGTCTAAAAGACTGTACAGCGTTTCCTTGTTTAGCATATTGCCAATAGGATTTGAGGGGTTTGAGATGAGAATTCCACGGACTTTTTGTCCACGCTTTCTTGCCTGATTAAATGCTTGATCAAGAGCAGTAACACTTAAGGCAAAGTTGTCAGAACTGCGACAGTGAACAGGTATTAACTCCACACCAGTTCGCCATTTCATGTCCCTGTCAAAACTGCATAAAAGTTTTCTAATCAAGCTCCACAACAGAATTCTTTGTATAAAAAGTCAGAATCAAAAATTGGCTTAACATGAGATTAGATACTTTGGTTTATGAGTTGAGATGACTTAAAATGAAGAGAACATAAATTACCCTGGGTAATATGGAGTGGGAACAAGAAATGCATTCCCTTGGTCAGCCAAGCAGAAGCAGAGTGTCTCAATGGCAGGAGTTGCACCAGATGTTAATACCAGTCGTGATGGATCAAATGAGACAGTCGTTCCCATGACCTGAGACATGAAACCTGCCACAGCCTGTAGAGCGAAAAAAATAGAATAATGCAAAATAAGGACACAGAATTGATGTGATTCCATGACGCAAAAGCAGCTTATTCAGGCAAACCAATATAAATCTATAGTTTCAGGTTTGAAAATAAAAATGAAAATAAGCTAGAAAGGAAATCTGGAATCCTTCAGATTGAAAAGAACATAATGATAAACGCCAAAATGCACGTAACTAACACAATTGCATCACCAAAACAGGCTATAACAATACCTGCATTGCTGATTCATTGAGACACGTGCCTTCTATCCACTATTTCAAAACCAAAGTACTTCTCAATCCCAAAGATGGACTCTTGGGATGGAGGGATAACAAAAAACCTAGCATAATGTGAAAGAAGGCTCGTAGCAAGTGTTCTTAAAGGCAGGAGGCTTATGCAACTATGAATCTCCTGTGGCAGACAGGTCGTAGATTTTTCATGCTGCACCAACAGAGCATGCATTGTAGCCTTGCGACTTAGCAAAAATTATCACTTTAAAACAGACTCAACATTTAGAATGCTTTGTAGTTTAGAGCCAAACCACATGGAATTTTCCTTCTTTTCCATTCAAAATTCTGCTTTTGATGCCTTTGCAAGTAATCTTTTGAGCCTTACACTGCTAATTTGAAGATCTAAAGCACCCCTTCTCCTCTTGTAATAAAGCAAAGAATTCCAATAGACTAATTAACAACAAATACCTCAACCTAACATCTTCACATGGTGCAGAAAATGAGACTATAATGTAGAAGATTTGGCATCAAAAACTCATCTTAATAACGACAATAAAGTGGGAGTTTCCATGAGGATTACAGTGACAAGTATTGAACTTCTTTTCTTTTTTCATGATGATTTTTTTTCCCAACTTAAAAGTATTCTATCAATTTTTTTGTTATAAAAAACAAACATTTTATTTTCATGGATTAATAAAGTACAAAAAAGGACAAGAAATCTTTTCCCCAAGCACAATGGCTACATAGTGTTGCTCAAAAGTGGGGAAAAACTATCCACTCTAGATATTATTAGAGGTGCACATCTAAAAATAGTTACAAATATGAACTCAAGAACTTAGGGTGGTAGAAAATCCCCTACAAAAAGAATCAATTACTTAGATCCCTGTTTTGCTAACATATTGACCACCTAGTTAGCTGCCCAAGGAATCCAGAAAAATAAACACCCGAACTCTAGAATAACATCAAAAATTTGGTGTAGCCATCCATCAATCCTCCATGAGCTTCTCTCCTTCTTATTTACCCAATACATCACTACTGCAGAATCCCCTTCCACTAGAAGGTTAGATAAAATCTCTGCCTCAATGGCTAGACCCACTCCAACATTCTTAGAAAATGCTTTAACTAATGTTCCATTATTTGAACATTATATCAATATTATGCTCATTATTTGAACAAATATGTACCTAGATCATGCTGTAATGTCAACGACGACAACAAATGCTCAACTGACTATTAATAATGAAACTAAAACCAGTTGGTCTGTGAACTAGCACAACCAGAGCTTCTTCTACAAAATTATCACTTAATGCATTATCATAGCACACTCACAAACAATATCAAACTTAGCAGAAAATGATTAACAGGCAAACATGCACTCATCAAGCAAATTTAAACTGAAAATTAATAATGGAGTTGGGATTGAAACATACACCAAACTCACACAAGCAGGGATTCATAGCATACTGAATCAAGATGATTCCTTGTCCATTTGGTTTCACAGAACAATTACAAAACTGAAAAGAAATGCTTTCACGCCTCTTATTTATGCTTTTAGATTCTTAAGAAAATTAAGACCGGTAGTATGCAAGCCTTGTAACTGTACTAGGCTTCTTCGAGATAATGTTTTCAGTTGCTTGCAAACCAAAATATTAAGATACCAGATTCAATCAGTCTCAGCTATCCTTTTTCGTTACTTTATTTTTTTTCTCCCTCCACTTTCTCAGCAACCAAACAGAAGAAATGATAGTCAAATTACAATTTTCATCTCCATCATTCCATCCAACGGCTGGTACGTCGCGATTCCACTAATATTCAAATGTCCGTCAGCCCCTCCAATCATGGAGCGCTCCAAATTCTCCAAAATCCATGTCTCAATCAAATCCAACGACAACTGAAACCACCACAAGCCAATCAATAACACAGACCCAAAAAAAAACAAAAAAAAAAACGAAATCAACAAAAACACTTAAAACTCACCCTATTCTCCGACAATCCAAGCTGCATAATACCATCCGGATTATCGAAACGATCGTATGGATCCTCGGAAGCCATCTCCAACCCAATGTAATACGGCGAAGCATTTGGCTTGGCAATCGAATTGGCCCTAGCCGAGACCCGAACCGGGCCCACCGATCCACGGCTAGACAAATTGGACCGCGACGACGACCGGGAGAGGTCTGCGAGCTGCGCCGAGGAAGACGACGGCGACGGTGGATTCGAATTAGGTTTAGCGGAACGACACCGTTTTAGATAGAGTTGGAAGAAGTAGTATAGGGCACCGGGAATGATAGAGCCAAGAATAAGGCCGCCACGGCCTTGGACCACCCCTTGTAAGGGGACTATGAGCCTCATGGCTGCGCCGGCTCCGCCGCTGGAACTGCCGCCTGGAGAGGGAGGTTTGACGGTGGGGAAATCCGGTTCGCGGGTCGGATTTCGTCGGGACCGGCTATGGTTCATTTGGGTTGGCGGGAAAAGCCCGCCGTGGTCGGAGGAAATGGTGACTGTGGCCCGCGAGAGGCTACGGAGGTGAGGTAGGAGTCAGAGAGAGAGAGAGACTGCTGTGCAGGGGTGAGTTTTGGGCCGTTGCTTTGATTAGGAGGGAAGATTGATGGAGTTGTGGTCGATTGACCGAATTGCCCTCAAATATATATTTTTCAGCGTATGGTTTTAACCCCGCCAACTTATGGCATATTTGAAATTTCATCTTCGGTCCAAATTTTGTTTGGACATGTACAAAATGTAAATTGAAATAAAATCAGAATTATTTGTACAATATCTAAGTTTAAAAAATAAATTAATAAATAAAACTTTAAATTTAAGTGAAATTAATTTATTGACACCAAAAATATGAATTTAATATCTTCAAAATGCAATTAAATATTATAAAGTAATTAATTTAATAACATAATTTCAGAATAATTAGAGGATTGCGTGTGAATACGGATGAGAAATGAAGTGGCCCTCGGTTACTCCGCACAAGGAATACTTTATAATAAAAATGGGCCGATTGGGCTTGAATTCTACGAGGGTAGCCTCGAAATCTGCAACCAATTATTTTTTAAATATTATTTTTTTATTTGCTATTTTTTATTTTATTTTATTTTTAAAAAATAATATATGTTGGTACGTGGAATTATGTGGGCAGAGGGGTGGGCGATGCCCTGGCTCAAAAACTGGCAAGGGCTCGACGCATTATGAATCAACCCACCACTGTGCACGGACTTGGTTTGAATATTTGGCATCGTTCCTTGATAGTTTCCGCCACTTATAGAATGCGTTTGAAAATAATTTTAAAAAATATTTTTAACATTTTTAATACTTAAATGATAAAAAAAAATTTAAGTATTATAAATATTAAAAACGCTTCCTAAAATCAATACCAAACAAAATCTAAGTCTTGAGATTTGACAGCGTCTTAGAATCAATACTAAATGGACTCTAAGTCTTAGGATTTGACAACGAACAAGTAACAAAATTCATTTATTTATTTATTTCGTACTTGTACTTTTTATAAAAGCTTAATTTATTTCTGATATTTAATTGTGATTAATTTTTGTTTAGAAATCAATATAATTTATAACATTTTAATCTATTTATTATTATTATTATTATTTATTATTTATTATAGTTAAATAGTAAAATATAAATCGAAATTTAAGTTAATAAAATATTTTTATGAGGATAAAATGATCATTATGAATAAGATATTTAATAAATGTTTTTATAAAAAGGAAAAATGACTTTTCAGACACTGAATTTTTTTGAAAAAAATACAATTCTACATATCATCACTTGAAATAAAAAATTATGATTTATGATTGAATTTCCGCTTCTAATAAAAGCACAGATAAAAAAATTATCCCCAATCTTATAAATGTTAGCATGGGAGCACATTAGGGCATGCATGACAAGTTGCTTCCTAGCCATGCAAGCCTAAACCTACGTGTTTTTGTTTCTTCAAATATTTCCCCTCGTCTATGAGTTCTTAAACCTGTGTTGACATAAAAAAAAATTTAGTGAATTAAATTATCATTAAATTTATCTTCAAAATTATAATTTCCCAACTCAATATATTTGAATTTGATAAGTGATAAGTCATATATATTTAATATGTAACATATTTTTAAAAGGTGACAAGTGGTAAAATTTGGAAGATTACAAAATTTGGTATTACAAATAAAACCAAACTTTCCCATTAAAGTCAAAAGATTGTTAAAAATAAATATTATGTTAGCAAATTTCTTTAATGAATAAAATAAAATTGCTAAAATTAAGGAATCAAATTCTTTAAATTAAACAACTAACCTTAAGGAATTCCAAATTTTATTTCTCTAATCCTCTAATCTTATAAACAAAAGTGTGATACATATAATCTTTGTCTTTTAACGAGTTCATTCGAGAATAAGCCCTAAATTGATTTTCGAAATTAACATTAAAAAAAAAAAAAAAAAAAAAATAACCTCTTTATCATCGTTTTTCAAATTGTTATCAAAATGCAAAAATTAAAAAGAAATATTTTTTTGTAAAATAATATTATTACAAAAATTGTATCTCCATAACAATTAATTTTAATAAAAAAATTGTTTCGAGCATTTTTCTATTTGTTTGCTTACATTGTAGAACTTCATGATATGTACACGTGCAACTTGGTTTAGATTGTAAAAAATATTTTCAGAATATTAATATACTTGTTTAAAGATTTATATATTAAAAAAAATGTTTTCTAAATTAAGGAAAATATAATAAATGAATTTTGATAAGTATATAAGAAAATTTTTTCAATTCTTTTATTCCAATTTTTTCACACTGTTTTCTTTCCCTCAAGCTTTTCAATACATAGAAAACAAGATTTAGACGCTTTTTTTTTTGTTAATGCATTAATCAAATGATTTGGTAAATGTTTGTAAAATTAAGGAAATTTCTATTACATTTTTTTATGAAAAAATAAAAATAAAAATTCAACAAGCTTGTTTAGCAAAGGCTAACATTAAGGTGGTGTTTTTCCTTCTTCTTTTTTTTTCTTTTTTTATTTCTGGTTAAATGGAAAAAAAAAATATTTGAATTTTTTTATTCAGATAAAAGTAACTTATTATTGATATCAATCAACTTAACTAAACTAAACTTAATAATAATAAATTTATTTTAATTATATTAATTAATATTAAGAGGTTACTTTTAGCTAAATATAAAAATTCAAATATTTTCACTTTTTCTATTTAATCAAAAACAAACACCTCCTAAGTTAAGTACGATGATAGTTTGGAGGAGATGAAGTTGTTATCTAGGATTAAATTCTTTTTGTGATCAGTGATTTGTAATAATCATACAACTAATATTTGTTAAATTATAACATATTTTTAAGCTTTTCATTTTACTAATTTACTAAATACTTGTTTGGGATATTTTTTCCTTTCTTCTTTTTAGTTTTAGTCTAAAAATGAAGTAAATATTACAATTTTTAAAAGACGATATTAATTTTATGAAGGTTTTATTAAATATGCAAGAATTTATTTTGCACAAATCAAACTAATTTTGGATTTAAAAAATAGAGTTTAAACGATATTTTCCTTATTTATATTAAGTTCTTTTTTTAGTCATAGACTCTTTGAACAACTTCTTGATCTACTTATAATAATTATTATATTCAATAAAAATTATCCACAAAACTTATATGGTTATTATATCATGGATTATAAGAAATCATGATAATTAGATGACATTCAAAAGGAATTACTCCGCCTAATCTATGATTAATTATTGGTAATAGTAGTTATTATTTTATTGAAATTAGTGGAGGTAGTATTAATCATTTTGAGTAAGCTTTAAGAGTTGGTGATGATTATAGTCCTGGTATGAAAGTGAGTGAATGGATTAAGTACAACCTTCCCAAGGATTAACCTTTATACTTATAATGTGATTATTAATATTTTTATTGGAAGTAATTCTATCTTATTTCCATCTCAAAAACACTTAAAAATGTTTTTAAGGGTAGAAATACTTTTAAAAATCACTGCCAAACGGGCTCTTAATCTTTCTAATACTTGAAAGATAAAAATTTTATAAGTATTAAAAAATGTAGAAATATTTCCTAAAATCACTGTTAAACGTTTAAAATTACTTCTTAAAATCATTATCAAATATACTCTAAAAGTGTATTTGATAGTAATTCTAAGAAGTATTTCTAATTTTTTGAAAGATAAAATTTTTAAAAAATTAAAAACATAAAAAACATTTCTTAAAATTACTATCAAATGCAATTTAAAAAGCATTACAAGTGATTTCTCAATTTTATAAAAATATTTTCTAAATTTTATCAAATACCTCATTTTTCTTTCAAAATACTTTTGATGCTAAAATTGCTTTTATAAAGCTAATGAAATCGTATTCTTAATTTTGTTGGCTTTGGGTTGCACTTGTTTATTATTAGGAGAACATTTGGTTAATAATGATTAAGTTCAAGAATGTTATGTGCAAACATATTTTTAGGGAAGGAAATATTATGTTGTTTATCTTAGTCATATATTAATAATTAGAGTTCATTAACATTCAAGCCATAATATATACATATAGATATAGATATAGAATTAGAAATTTATATAATTTTAAATTATTTAAATTATATATATATAAAAGAATAAATTAAATTAAATCAAAAAGATATATAAAAACAATTAATTAAATTTCTTTTTAAAAAAAAAAAAAAAAAAAAAATCTCTTTGTTTTCTTTTACACCAATTTTTTTGGCAAAATTTTCAATAACCCAACATATCCTTGTGCATTTGCTTCGTCCTCTCAATCACTTTGGCAGCAAAAGGAAAACTAATTGCCCATTATGGTACTTTTGTTTTTTTCTTTGAAATTTTCTGACAATATTTTGAATATTGGAAGTGTGGAATGCTTGAGCCCATGTGATTTTCTTTTTTCCAAAAGACATGGAATCCTCAAACCATGTACTTGGATAAGTTTCCAAGATTTGCAGGTGGGCATCTTCCTAGGATTGGGGGCCATAATAATGTATATGTTGATGGTGTTTGGTCAGTTCTTGTCACTTCTTCTACCCATTTTTCACTAGTGGGTCACACAAAATGATATATTAATCTCATAAACCCAAAATTATTATTTGTTTCCCTCAATACGAAATGAATAAAAGTCATAATAAGTTATAATAAATTTATTTTTGATATTTTAATTTATTTTTTAGAGTATTCTAAAGCCTCTAAATATGATTAATAGATATAAAATAGGATCAATGAATAATGATAATAAAAGTTTATTTGATAGTAATTTTAAAAAATATTTTTAATGTTTTTAACACTTAAAATTTTTTATATTTTAAATATTAAAAAAATTAGAAACGTTTTTTGAAATCAGTATTAAACATACTAGGTGTTTGTTATCATATCTTTTTAATTTTTGAATGATGATCCATTACTTTTCTTTGGGTGACACTCGAGAACGCCTTAATGAAACCTTAGGTTTGCTCTCTTTCTTCTTCTAACCTTTTTTGTTTTCTATGTTTTATTTTATTTTATTTTTTAACATTATTATAATTTTATTAGTATTCCCTTCCTTAAATCCTAAAACATTAAAGTTTTGTTTGGTAACTGTATTTAAAAAATAATTTTTCAAAACAATTTTTGAAAATTATTTTATGATATTTTGTAAAACAAAGAAATTTAAAATGTTTTTAACTTGTTTGTAATATTTTTATATATATTTTTAAAATAATTTTTATGTTTAAAACTTTATTTTTAATCATTATACATATTTGTATAATTATTTTTTTAAACAGTTCCAAAAAAGCAAATTAAAATAACTAAAAAATGTTATATAAAAACATTATATTTCCTTTTCTTGAAAACAGAAAACCAAAAATGATTTTCTGGTTATCAAAAGTGTTTTCCAATTTTTTTGGTTTGAAAAACAAAAAACTATTCTCGAAAAAGTTTTCAAACAAGTCTCAAAGCTCTATCCTACCTATTGGATAGTAGAAATCCATCCTACGTTGTCTTATATTAAGGAGTATAGAAATCTTGTCTTTAACATTATGATGTAGTCACTTCATTATTTTTGTCATGATTCTAATTCAAAAAGAGTAATCATCGATTACAAACAAGTTTGAATTAACTCGATTTAAAAAAAAATGAAACTCAAACTTTTTCGATCTTTTGTGGATGTTTTTGTCCTCTTATATATGTTTCATGTATCTATATATCTATATAGGTTGACGTCATGTATGCATGTTAATTTGGCATGTTAGTACTTGTCTCACTCTCATCACTTGTTTTATGTTATGTAATTTAGTTATTAAATCAATTATTTTGGTTGTCCATTAATTGACAATCTTTGTAATATTGACTATTAACAACAGTGTTCTTAAATTTCTATGCAATGAAACCATGTTGATTTAGCTATTTGAAACATTTTGATGTTCAAGCTTATAATTTTGTAAATACATTTGGTAACTTAGTATAATTTTTGCCATATTTAATTAATTAGAGCATGTTAAAATTTTGAAATTCATCCTTAAAAGGATAGTTAAGGATAAATAAATAAATTTCTTTTGTAATTTGAAACTTCACTTGAACTTCTAAATGTTGGGATTTTGGCTAATTCTATCTAGATTGACTTTCGAATGTCAAAAGTTTTCTTTTTCTTTTAAAAAAAAAAATGATAGAAAAATCTTTTATTTCTATCTATAAGAATTTAATATAGAAGTAAGAAAAAAAATGTTACTTCATATGGAAGTTTTATTTTGCCTTTTACAAGAAGTTCTTTCCTATTTCTAGCTAAAACTAAAATAGGAAGTTATTTCGATTAGACTCTAAATTAATATTTCACCTATGAGACTCTAATATCATTGTTGTAAATAAAAAAAATAAAAAAAACCTTGATTGGAATGAATTCACTCATTAATCATTGCATGCACATGCATGAGATTACTAGAGAAGCTTAAAATTTGTGAAAATGGGACAAAAGAAGTACAAAAGTCTAGAAATTCTAATGGATCCAAATCCATTTTTCATTTAGTTAAATTTTAAGGGCACATTTTAGTAGTGAGTTATTAGAAGTGTTATAAAAAATGGTTAATTCAACTTAAGGTAATTATCTTAGATGGAGGTGGATAGGGTGATGGTCTTTTTTTACAAATTTAAACTATGTGAATGTAAGAGACAATTATATGTAAATATATAATAAAATCAATATAAATACAATTGCATCTAAAATAAAAGACTATGGAAGAGACAATGCAAATACAAGATTTTTATAGTGGTTCGGTGCAACCTGACCTACGTCCACTCTCTTCTAACTTCAATCCCAAGCTTGAAGCTCTGCTAATTCATAATTTTTTAACCAAGTCTTCAAGTAATATAATTGTCACCAAATTTTAGTCCAAATTTAGGCTCAAATGATATAAGATAAATTAAGATTGAATGGTGCATTCAAAAACACTCTCCCAATACCCAAATATTTAAAAAAGGTTTAGGAAGGTTAAGATCTTAAAACAATAAATATTAAAGTCTTTTTATAGAGGAGAAAGGTCAAACTAGCCGTTGGGGGGTACATCCAGTTGAGCTCTTATTCAATCGGTTCACTAGCTGTTAAGCATTTAATGCATGACAGGTGACCGTTAAATCTTAACCACCTCTTGACTGATACTCGTCCGGATAAGGTTCAACCTCGACCAATCAAATAAGTATTCTAAAAGAGAGAGAGAAGATTTTTGCAGCCTTCAATCAATTGAACTAAATAAGTTAATCGGTTCTTAAGCCAATTCAACCAGTTGAGCCATTTTTGGCTCAACAATTATTTTTTTCAACTTAAAACCTTTTAAACAAGTTTGTAAAATATTTGACTCAAGGTTTTAGTTGAAAATATGAAATCATCCAATTTAAATTTTTTTTTTTTTTTTTAAAAAAAACTTTTAAATGATTTTAGTGCATAAGTAAAGAATGTAATACATGAAAAACCTAATATATCAACAATCTTACAAAGAGATTATATGAAACTTAGGTCTTGAAAAACACTTCTCTTTTAAGGTCTTCTTCTTCTTATCGATTTCTCTTTAACTTGATTTTGTCTTTGTAATTGCCACTTTAGAAATCATCTTATCTAGTCATACTTGAAATATAATCATTAGTTTCAAATCTTATTTTGTTATCATTAAAACCGAGATTAAAAACCAAACCTTGGTTTCACAAAAAGATACGTGTTTATAACTTTACAACTTTTGTAACTTATGAAGATAATACATATAAATTTACAAAAAAATTATGTGTATAACCTTTTATAGTTTTTCTCTTTCGCTTTATATCTTTCAACTAGCTAACAATTTCTCAAATGTCTGTATTTTAAAAAAATTTCTCTTTTTGTACAATAAGCTAAGGTGCTGTTTGTTTTTTTACTTAATTTTAAACAAAACTTAAACTAAATAATACTAAATAGTATTAAATATCAAATCATTTATGTTTTCAAAATTTTATTTATATTAAGTATTGAGAAGTAAAGAAAAACAAATGATTATTTTTCGTATTGAGAAAAAGTTAAATATTTTAACTTATTTTATTATGTTAAAAAACTTTTAAAATAAGTAATAAATTAAGAAAAAGTAAAAAATAAAATAAAAAGAACCAAACAATCTGCAATTTGAAAGCAAGCAAAAAGTTAAAAAAATAAATAAATAAATAAATAAACAACCCTTAAGATCTAATGATATCTAGAAAAATTAAAATTTTATCCAAAAAAAAAAATATATATATATATATATATATAAATGAATTTTTTATTTATATATTAGTCAATTTATTATTACATGTAACTCGTGATCTTAGGCGGATTATGTGTTTATATTGCCCAAATTATCCTTCCTAGCCAAACAAAACTAAAACCATATAGTAATCATTTTTGGACCTAAGCCTAAGCCTAAGCCCAACATTGTTTTGGCTAAATATCGGGCTTTCTATTTTCTAAAACAATTTCAAGAATTGGGCTTTCTATAATTCTAAGCCCAATCCAATGTATTTGCTTTCATTCGCGGCTGTTGCTTTCTCAACCCAATAAATGAGCAAATATAACTTCTAAGGCCCTAACTTATAACCTTTTCAAAATATGTTTATTAAATTATTTTAAATTAAAAATAAAAAAAAATATTTTAAATTATATGTACTGATATCATTATCAAATTATTAATTTTTTTCTATTTTTATTCTCACTATGAATAAATATTTAAATAAAATAAATAATTATTCCAATTCAAATATAATAACGGTAATCATTAAAATTCTTTAAAAATAAAAATAAAAATAAAATATCCGTTCTCATTCTTAAGAGACAATTGTTGTTTGGACCTAGTTAGGATCAAAAATTAAGTTTTTGTCCATATAAGTTATATAATCGATGGGAAATATATAAAATATGAAGAAACCAATATACCTTTCAAAACCATTTTCTATTACAATATTTGACAAACTTTTTTATCTTAAATTTTTTTTTAATAATTATTCTAAAAATTTATCATTTTTAGAAAACTAATTTTTTTAAAAAAATATATCATTTAAAAAAAATAAATTTGACACATTTTTAATTATTTTTTATATACATAATTTTAAATATATATATTTTTCAAAATGTTTAATTTTTAAATAATAATAATAATAATAATAATAATATATTTTTATTTTTTTTTAAATGGTATAATTTTTTTTAAATCATTGAATTATATTAAATTTTATTAAGATTTATAAAATAAATAAAATTTAAATTAATATTTTTTTACTCCTTTTTTTTTCATAATGAGCAAATATTATTTCTCAAAAGATACAAAATTTATATCATTTTTTTTAATTTTCACTTTTTTTTTTCTAAACCTTAAACTCAAATGATAAATTTAAATCCACCAAAGCTTAATTTTTTTTACCGAAGGAATCAAAACACAATTTTCCCCATTCTTAATTCGTACGAAGACCGAAAACTCCGTTAATAAACAAAGTTTGTTAAAGGTTGTAGAGAATCGACAAAATAAGGACGTTCACGTGCATCACATTCGTACAACAATGAAAAGGTGTCGTTGACTATTCCTGTCAAATAAAGAATCCGATGTACTCATACAACCTAAAAGCATTCTTAATGCTTAATTTTTTTATTAGAAAAATATAAAAATCTTTGATATTATCTTAAAATAAGATCCTTAATCTCCAAATCTTCCATCAAAATCTTCAAATTAAAAGCCTCTAAATCTTTGTATAAGATATCCAATTCTTCAATTTTTAATGAAAGCCTTCAATTCTTTAATAACAATTTTTAAATCTTTAATGTTATGTTTGATTTTCAAAAATACAAAAGAAAAAAAAATATTAAGGAAAATGATTTTTTCGTGTTTGATTATCTTATAAAATATTTTTAAAAAATTAAATATAATTAAATTTAGTTAGAAATTTATGTATTTTAAAATTATTTAATCTTTATATTAATGAGTTAAAATAAATAAAATAAATTTAAAGTAGTAAATAAAAATAATCTTTTATTTTTTATTTATTTTTTATTTTTTTCATTTTTTATTTCTTTTTACTTTTTTTTTCTTTTTTTTTTTCTTTGCATTTTTACCCAAATTTTTCCAGAACCAAATATAGCATAAGGCTATTTTTGGTTGTTGAAAATTTTATAGGATTAAGTTTCAAAGACCCTTTTATTCAAATAACCTTGTTTTGATTTGATTGAAAGACTATTCTTCTTTGATATGAGTCTTGACTCTTGAATGTCTGTCGCATGTCCTTATCCTATTTGAGATGTGAAGTTTAGGTGACAAAATTTGATATGTATAAGAGTCATATCATTGATGTGTGGCAAAAAATATATGTTGTAAAAATTTTAACCCTCTACAAATGTCCTCTTTAAAATTTGTTTATAAAAACAATTTTAATATATTAAAAATTGAACAATTTTTTTTATTTTTTTATCATCTTTTATTTCTTTTAAAAATGTTATATATATATATATATATATTTTTTCTTCAGAGAATCTCAACTATATTTGGAATAAATTCACGAGTTGTATGAGCACATGGAAGAATCAAGTTATAACAAATTTCTTTTTTGGTGCTTAACTTAGGATCAAATCATTACGTAATTCCTTTTTTAGTATTTAAGTTTTCTAGCAATAAGAAGATTTTATAGTAACTCATGTTTGATAACTATTTTCAAGAATAAATTTTTATTCTTCAGAATAAAAAAAGTAAAAAAACATGTTTTGTAATCAAAAACTGTCTTTTTATTTTTTGAGGACATCTTTTAATTGTTTTTTATTGTTTTAACTTGTTTTCTAACGGGTTGTTTTAAAAAATAATTTTACAAACATATGAAGTGATGAAGAATATAACATAAGACATAAAAATTATTTTTAAAATATATTTAAAAATATTATTATAATTGTTTTGAAAATATTTTTTTCAAAATAACTTATATTTGTAATTATTTAAAAATAATTAGTTCTACAAAATATTAACAATTTTCAAAATCTGTTGTTAAAAACTATTTTTTAAAATTGTTTTGAAAATAATTATCAAACAAACCCTAAATTTTCTCTTTTTGGTTTTTGGCTATTGTCTTAGTCTCCTCTGTTGTTCATATCTTGATATATTATTTGTATCTATTCCATTATTTTGTGTCTTAATCTCGTTGTTTATACCCTCATCCAATGACCTATATTTGATCATACACTTTCAATGATTGATATGAAAAATTCGATACCATAGTGTGGACCTACATTTTTCACGTGTGGCCCACTAGACGAAGAGACTCACTTTTTATTTATGAAAATTTGACTTTTAGAAAAAAAAAACTTTGGAGTGACTACTTATCTTTGTTTTATTTTTTAAAGGGAAAACAAAATAAGAAATAAAATCATGTGTGACTCTTTATTTGGAAAAAAACATGTTTACAAATTAAGAAAATTGTGACAGTTAATTAATTAATTATAGATATCAATAACTGAATGATACAAACAAATATACACAAAAATAATGATGAAATCAAATTACAAGAATATATAAAATAAATGACAAAAGAATTACGCAAATTGATTTATTAAACTGATTACAAAAAATGATATTTCAAAAAAATAGTTTTCAAGAGATTTTAAAGGATTTTATTAAAAACGATTTTGAATTAATGACTTCAATTTATTTATAAACAAGAAGGTTTTAATTTATTTCCAATAAATGATTTGATTCAATTTAATTTATATTCAATTTTTAAGAAAGTTATTTACACTTATTTTATTAAAAGAATTTAATATAAATTTCAATTGGGCAATAAAAATGATTTTTACTTATTTTTACTATAAAATAATGAATTTTTACAACTTTATTTTAAAAAAAGTATTTCGATTTATTTTCATTTAAGAAAATTGATTTATACAAATTATTTAAAAGATATAACTTTATTTGTAAAGAATTTTTAACTAAAAAAAAGACTTTTATTGCTTTATTTACAAAAATGTTAAAATTCAATCCAAGTTTATTAAGAAAATGACTTCTACAACTTTAATTTACAAAAATAACTCTTATCCTATTCTCATTAAAAAAAAAAAAATGATTTAAATCCTTTATTTATAAAACTTACCTTTAATCTCATTAAAAAAAAAACATTTTTTTGGATAATCTTATTAAAAATTAACTTTTGGGACAACTTTATTTACAAAACAAATTTCAAAAAATTATTATTAAAAACTTTTTTTTTTTTTTTTAATTTGGTTAAAACAATCTTATAGATTTTCTGAAAAACACTTTTTTGAATTTTTATTAAAAAAAATTTCTTCTGAACTATTATTTTATTAAAACATATTTATTGAATTTTTCTTTTTATTCAAACAAAATTTATGGTTTGTTAGATATTTAATTTTGTACCCAACGAGTAAGTATATACAAATAAATATTTACAGAAACTAATAAAAATAAAATCAAATAGTAGTGGGAAATAAAACATGTAACTCAATAAACTTATAACAAGTTCAATACTCCATTTACAGCTTTTGAGTCTTATTTTCTTTCATGAAATTTCATACTTCAAGTGTTATAAATTCGTACTCAGCCAATAGAATTATAGAATGAGTCAATGCAAAAACAAAAATAGTTCAAATTTCATATTAATTCAATGACAACAAATTAACTCAAATTTTAAATTAATTTAATAATCCAAATCTCAAAAGGTGTCAATAGGGGTGTTTGGAGATGGAAGAAAGGAAGATAAAGAAAAAAAATAAAAATAAATGGGTGAGGTGATAAAGAGAGAGTGAGGAAAATGGCAGAAGGAGAGAAGAGAGAAAGGGGTTGCCCGTCGGTAATGGCTCACTGGCGACGACTGACCGATGATCTTATTAGCCACGTAAGTGTTGATGAGTTTTTGTGAAACAAAATAATAATAATAATAATAATAAAGGAAGGAAAAAAAGAGTAAAATATATATATATATATATATGGAAAAATGAAATAAAGAAGATGGGGGTTATCGTTGGAAAGAAAAAGGGCGGGAAAGGAGAGGGGGCCGGTGCTGTCGAGAATGGGGGAGGTATAAGTGACGAGAGAATGGGAGAGTTGGTGGGGGTAAGTGGGAAAGAGACAGGAGAGAGGTGAGAGAAAAGAAAATGAAGAAAAGAAAGAAAAAAAAGTAAAATATAATAATAAATAAAATAAAATAATAATAATTATTACTAAAAAATAAAAATAATATATAAAATAATAAAAATTAATAAATTAAATAATAAATAGATTAAAATTATCATATATAATCGAGATTTAAGTCTAAAAATAAAATAAAATTTAAAATTAAATTAAAACAAATTTTAGGGTCTATATATAATATCCATGTCTTAATTTTTTATTTATTTATGAATTATTGTAAAATTAAAGGGAAAAATAGTAATGTTATTAGAAAAGAGTGTTTAAAATTTTTCAAAAAAACATCTAAATTATTGGTTTTGTTGGGAAGCTATTGTCATCCAATAAATTGAAGTATTTGGAAGCCAGCCCTTGATGAGCCAAGTGTCAACCCTCCCTCAATTTTGAATTTTGCAGGAGCGTGCCTCCTTCCTGTTCTTCTCTACAAACGGACAAAACTCCTACCTCTAATTTCCAACAAATATATGAAACATCTGTTAAGGTTAACCGTGTAATTTCCTCGTTGGCTCCCAACTACGGAAACCGCCGAAATTGCAGAGCCTTTGTCAGAAGTTGCGTTCCCCGAAGAGCTAACTCTCTGTTCGCGGATAAAACAAATTTCCTAAAAAGGACAAACGTATGACACTTATTCCCTATATGCCAGCCTTGTTTTTATTCGGTTTAAATTTCAAATATTTTTAAATTACTAGGCCAAATCATTTGCCGTATGACCTATGTCAAGCCCCGAGATTTTTTCCCACTAAAAATCAAAATTATAGTTTTTTTTTAACAAAAAGAAAAATAATATAATTACATAATATATTTATATATATATATATATATAAATTAAATAATAAATTT
The DNA here is from genome assembly GCA_030254885.1 of Vitis rotundifolia. Classification (NCBI taxonomy): domain Eukaryota; kingdom Viridiplantae; phylum Streptophyta; class Magnoliopsida; order Vitales; family Vitaceae; genus Vitis; species Vitis rotundifolia. The sequence goes on from CM058166.1 coordinate 14,180,859, forward strand.
TAAGTTAAAAAATTTAAATTAAAGTCAACTTAAGTAATTAAGTAATAAATATTAAGTTTCACCTAATATGGATGAATCGCTCCCGAAAAGGAATCTTAAATTAAAGTCAACTTAAGTAATTAAGTAATAAATATTAAGTTTTACCTAATATCCCATAGGATGAATCACTCCCGAAAAGGAATTTATTGATTCTCTCCCAATTGGTTGGATCATAGGTGCGATGATTTACTTCACGAAACAGGTCTCTGGTTCAAGTTTAGAATGATTTAACTGTGTCAAGAAAAAGAATAAGAAGCATCTAACTCCTTCATGAAAGCTCCACTTGGCTTCAGGGATATAGCTCAGTTAGTAAAACTCCACTCTCGCAATTGAGTCATTGATTACGAGTTGGATGTCTAATTGTCCATATGGTAATGATAGTATCTTACACCTGAACTAGTGGCTTGCTTTTTTTTTAAATAATAGGGAAAATAATCAAAACATGTCATCTAAAAGACTCTACTAAGACTATTAACATTTTTATTTTGGTAATAAAATTAATAATATCATTGGGATTAGGATGCTTAGTCTAATTTAGGAAAAATCAATTACTTGAAGGTAGGATTAAAAAAAAATAGTTGGCATGATTAATATTGTAAATTTAGTAATTAGTAATGTTAGAAATAAATGCTTTAAAAGGATTAAATATTAAATTATTTATTTTTATATTAATTCATCTTTTAATCTTAATTTTTTTAAAAGTGTCACGCTGTAATATTGAATTAGGAATTACCCAAAAAAACCTAGACGTATTTGTCATCGATGTTTGTGATGTTAAAATAAATTAAAAATTAAATTAGGAATTTTTTTTTTAGCATTTTGTTTAAAAGGAAAACAAAATTCAGCTGCGTTTGCGTAACCAAAAAAGGCCAGTTTTATCCAGAATTTCAAAAAAAGAAAAAAAGAAAAATGTGAAAAAAAGGGAGAGGGGCAAAATGGGGATAGACAAAGAACAGCGGGGAAAACGGGACCCATAGTTTCAAAATTCGGATGATCCGTCAGTTGACATTGTTCTCTGTCTCGGCTCTGCTCTTCTCTTGTTCACGAAATTCACGGCGTTCTTCGCTGCTATAAGTCTCTTACCTCTCTCTGAAAATTTCTTATCTTTCCTTCTCCTTTTCTCGAGAAAACGGGAATCGCAGAAATATGACATCCTCTGGTTTCTTCTCCTGAAATATGAGAGTTTTTTCTCTCATTTTCTAGAGAAAAAACTAGAGAGGGAGGGAGATGGTCAAGGTCGCGTTGGCGTCTCTCTCTTTTCTTCGTTTGAGCCAGAGAACAAATATCCGAAGAGATTTCTCTCTCATTTTCCTCAGAAAAGATAAAGAAAAGAAACAGAGAAATCAATGATGGCTTTTGGTTTGGCGGTCTGATACAAGGAAATAGTTGTTTTCTTTCTTGTGTTATGAGGGAATGTGAAAGTGGCGGCCACTGGTTTTTTTCGCTTCGAGGAATAAACCAGACCGTTGTTTCTCATTTTATCCGAGAAAAAGCCAGAGAGAGAAAGAGAGGGAGAGAAACGGAGGAATTGATGGCGTTTTGTGATATTTTTATTTGAAAGCAAACAACTGAGTCTTTCTTTTCATTTCTGAGGAGAACTGTCCACCGGAATTCTAAAGAGATGGATGACGCAATGACTGATGTTCCTGAAGTTCCATTTGAGGCTCAGGAAATTGATCTTGACTACGAGTTCGATGCTCCTCAGTTCTTTGATTTCACCCGGCCGGAATCATCGGAAGAGGCTCAAGAAGCCGAGTGCTGGTTTGAATCTGCCGAAAGCTATTCGCCTTCGCGTAAGCATTTCAAGAACAAGTTCTTACGTTTAAAAGTTGATTTTTTTTTTCTTTCAATTATTGTGTCATTTTCTGTTGATGATTTTCAATGCATATTTAGACTTTAAATTTGAATTTTCAGTTTTAATTTAGGCTCAGTGGACAAAGAAGTTGAATTGGAGATTGTTAGGACAAGTGGCGGACGGGATTTGTGCGAGCAAATAATTTTTCATAGTTGAATGAATCTTTACCACCAACTTAGAAATTTTCAAATGACATTAGATCTTGGTAACATTTGCACGTATGCAATTGAATTGGTTCACAACATAAAAAAGAACAGGCTTCATATTTTCACGGCTTAAGTTTTAGTTTTGATATGAATGAATTGATATTACTTGGTGTAATTGTGAATAACTCTGTTTCCTTTTGTTAATAGGCTTCCCTCTTCCATTGATTTGGTTTTCATCATTTCCATGAAAATAAATAAATAAGATAATGAAGACTATGAAGTTAAATTGGCAATTGTTTTTTATTTTTTTTGCCTCACAATTTATTAATACTGAACTTCAATGTGACATCCCACATTGCATAGGGGGGAAGTTCCTGGCGCTGTATAAGAATAAACTTTTCTTAACCCTGTAGATGTGTTTTAAAGCCGTGAGGGCCACTTTAGGTCCAAAGCGGACAATATCTACATGGTTGGTAGCGGGTCGTTACATTCAAAGCTGTGGAAATTTGGATTATGTTTCCTATATCATGGGTTTGTACTGTAATTATAAATATAATTAAGTGAAACGTGCTATAGTCTTCAGTCTGGCTAAATTCATTGATTATCTGTTACAACAATTGATTTCTTGTGGAACTTTACCATGAACTCTTTATTTTTATTTTCAATCTTACAGCTTTTATAGTAGAGTTGTGTTGGAAAGAAGACAGTTCTTTGGAAAATGAAAAGACCCATCCACAATGCAAAGATGTCAAAAATGTTAATCTAATCAACGACAACTCAGATGCTGGCATGGACACTGAAACTTCTGCGTTGGATGAAAAAAACAGAGGTAGAATCTGGTCTGTTCACCCTAAATAGTTGTTGATATTTTAACATTCCAATGCCACTTCTGTTTTTTATTTTTATTTTTTTATGTTTGATATTATGCTATAAAAGTGCATACCCAGATAAAAAATATTTATGGTGTATTTTGATGGCAGAAAGAATGACTGATTGATACATAATTATGTATTTTCCTCCATGTTCTGTGCATTTTTAACATTAAATAGGTTTAGGGTTACAATCTTCAAACTTGGCTCCAATAACAAAAGCCTATATTTTCATATGAAACATGGTTAAGTTGTAATCAATATTGTGATGTATTTGAGTTCGTGGAATCAATTGCAGTTGGTCTCAATACAACACAAAACCATTAAATTGTCAAACCTCCCAAAGTCTACAGAATCTTGTCAAAACTCCTTTGGTGAAGGATAGAACATGTAGCCATACCATATATCTAGCTTTAACAGCCTCATTTTATAAGAAAAGAAAGGAGGGACTAGGTGGTTTATGTCGCCTATGCTCTTCTTTCCCCCCTTTTTCTTGATAGGAAAAAAAAAACTTTTTAAACAGAGTTCATTCTTATATTGTATCAATAATTTAATTTTGAATCCTTGGTGAAATTTATTCAATGTTCATGGGAAGATATTGCTTACTTCTCCATGATGTGATCCTTGATTAAACCTGATCTGTACATTTTGTTTTATATATTTATGCCAAAATTCAGCTCATTTTTTACTTAAAGAGTCTCAACAGATTTTTTTTTAAGAAGAAGATAAAGTTGGGCACAATAATGATTTGGTAAAAACCTGCAGAAATTAGGTTGAAATTGATAGGCCAAAGGTGAAATCTCCAACCTCCAAATAGATAGTATGGGAAGTTTTTCAATCTTTACCACTTAACGCAAATGAGATTGGCAGGTATTTGCATGTTCATGATGCTATTCAACTTGAGAATGGTTTCCTCAAGCAACTGACTGTTGCATTTGGTCTGCGTCTTGGCTTGTGTATGTTAACCAATATTCTAGGTCAAGCTAATAAGAAACCAAGCTCATGCTGTTGACAAGCATTTTTAATAGAGGATGACTTTAAAGTTCTTGTACAACTATGTTGCATGACCTCAGAGTTTAAGTTTCTATGCAGCTGAACGTGCTATATATTTTTTGGCGATTAACATGCTTCATCTCTCTCTCTGTGCCCCAGTCTTTACCCCTTTCCTTCCTTTAAGTTTGGTATTTTGTTTGTTCTGATTGTTTCATCTCTGCACATTCAAAAGTTTCATATGTGTGCGTGTGCCTTCTGCAACTGGTAAACATTTATACTCTGTATAAAACCACATTACATGAACTTCAGCAAGAATTCTACAAGTGAATCTTTATAAATTTCTTGTAGTCCTTCTATTATACCTGTTTCTCTATTTATGTAACTGGCTACTTGTTTATACTATTCTATGATTCAACCATGTGGCTAAAGATATTCCAAAAGCTAAAGCAAAATCCCTGTTCAAGTCCAAGTCATGCTTATCAAGAACTTCAACTTTCATGAAACCCACAGCAAGTCATTTGGCCAAACAAAATCAACTATGGGAATTTCATTCCAGTGAATTTATGAGAAGGTATGAGTTCGTTTCTTTAAAACAATATGAATAATAATATTGGCTGGTCTTTAATTTAATCCTTAAATTTGTTATCCACAACATGAGTTATGGACAGGGTTAGAAATTTCTTCCAAAGATTAGTTAAATCATTTGTAATTCTTTTATTTGATCTCATAAAACATGTTTATGCCTTTTGAGATTCTAGTTTACCCTTTTAGTTAGGAATTTATGTCTGCTTCTTCTATGTCTTCCTTTTGTTCCCACTTTATTTATTCCTTTCTCTGTTTTTCTTTTCTTCATTCATTTGTTCTTACTCAACTACTAGGTTGCGGAAGCCATTACTTGGAATTGATGAGAAAGGTTCAAATAATCGTTCTATGATTGAAAACCAAGCTACAAAGAGGCAAAAGATTGAGGGAGGTTTCTTGCATAAGGTGAACTGAAATTATTAATCCCTATCTTTGTGTCTCTGATTTCTCTATATATGTATTTTTATGGTCATAAGTCTTGTATAAATTGTGTGAATATAGATGTTGTCCACACATTGAACTTTCAAGTACATAAGCATTATAGTTTGATGTACTTAAAACATCAATTGTCATTAATGCTGTTATATATAACACATTTGAACCTATTAAAAAAAAAAAAATACGTTTGAAATCTTCAGTAGGTTATGTGCTTCCAGGAAGCAAATGCAGTGAATTCTAGAACTGAAAATTTCTAAAAGTTTTATATATATATATATAGATTAGCTTTTGGAAATTGTCCTCAGTATTGCAGACAAAGAAATGGTTGGAACTGGAAGGAATTTAAGATTATAAATTTTTGAATTGCTATCTGCAACTTCAGTATGCTTTGATTTTTGACATTATGTCTTGTAGCTAGAACCAATATATCTCAGTCGACATGATAGCCCATAATATTGTTCCATATGACATTCAATAGATTCTTTCACTTCCTCGTGCAGCACCATAATAATACTTTTTATGATCATGCAAAGCAGGTTTCACATTTGAAGCACCAAGCTTTTTTGGTACATAAGATACCTAAAAAGGTGAATATCTGCATCAAGAAGTACATACTAGTCTTGTAATGGATATTACCTTTTTATTTTGGATGTTGGATTGCTGATAGCCCATGTCTAATGTCCAGTTGTAGTTACTCTAACTTGAACTATTTAAGATTTTTATATATCTGTAAATTTACTGAGCATTTCTTGGTTTGCTTCTGCAGGCAGTTACTATTCCAAGAGAGCCTGACCTGGAAACTGCACACAGGGCACAAAGACATAGGTATACTCTGTTCTTCTAAGATCTATTGATCTTTGTAGTCATATAACTTGAGTAAGGAATAGAAATATTTTACTAATAAGCTGTAGAGAAGATGTTGACTGTTTTGAATTTCAGATTGAAGAAAGATGCACTGTCAAATGAACCTGTGAAATCAAATGCTCGTTCCTTTAAAGCACGCCCCTTGAACAGAAAAGTTGGTACTTGCAATGAATAAAAATGAGTTCTTTTGAAAAATCTTGTTGATTAAGCTTAATATGCTAAGACTTGTCTTCTGGGCTTTGCAGATTCTCGAGGCTCCTTCATTACTCCTCACAAGAAGAAGCAGAACACCGTTGCCAGAGTTTAATGTAACATGTTATTTTGCTTGTGGATCTTTTTCTTTGGAGCACCTCATCATATGGTTTCTTGAAGGAAATAAGTCTGTTTCTCAATCCTCCTACTCATTATTTCCCTTTATTTTACTGGTTCTTAGGTGCTTCAACTGAAGTCATCACAAGGGACTCTGAAACATACATCTGATCATGTAGGTTAACTAAGCACTACTTTACCAAATCCATATTTGGAACTGGATAAAACATTTTTGAAATTTGATTCTTCTAAGTTATGCCATTTTCTAAGATATTTGTTCTGTATGTTTTTGCAGTGCCACTCTTAATAGTGGTAATATCCTTAAGAGATTTTTAATGTTTCCAATTGTTGGAAGATAATAATATTTTTTATTTCAGGGAGTGAACCCACCTAACTCTAGTTCTATTTCACAAAATCCAACCATAGACTCCAAAAGGTAATGCATCTGGGCTTTAACTTTTGTCAGTTTCACTTCAAACTTGAAATTCCTCTTCTACAGTTTCCTTATGTATTCTGTTCTAGTCTTCATTTTAATGTTTTAGCTTCTTGAGCTTTCATATTTTGTCAAAGATCCAAAATCTTCTTATCTCATGTAGTAAACAGTCATATATAGACTTTCCTTGTTAAACTTTACCAACATCTTTGGTTCTCATATTCAAAATTTTTTTATTTATCAAGTTGGTTGTGGTTGCTTTCTTCAATGATTATATCATCCTTGTGCAGACCAGACTCCATTAATGCCTCAAAGCAGGAGATTTGTGATATAGTTCACAAAGTCAGAGTTTACCCTCTGAAGAAGAAGGTATTTTACCATCAACATTTCTAGGCCTTTTGTTTAGTTTGTATTGTTAGCAGTTCCCTGATCAGGAGCCGTAGTATTTGATATAGATATTTTCAAGCAAATTGGGCGTTGGTGTCTTCCGCAATATCAAACAAGAAGCCATAGTACCTGTGGTAATTCCTTGAAAACAAATTTTATGCTTGTTAATACTATTACTTCATTATTTGGGGTAGTTCATTTTTTTCTTTTGGCCTCTTGTGTTTTCTTAACATGTTGCTTGCATTGCTTCACAGGAATTCAAGTTTCCAACTGATGATGGGCTTCAACATGATCCTCCAATAGAACTATTTAGTAAGGTAGGATACAAATTGAGTTGAGCAAGTTCTATTTATTCCTCAAGGTTATGTTTGGTCGGCGGGATAAAATAGGATAGGATTTGTATATCCTAGGATATCATATCCCATTGGGTAGGATATGCATGGATATGATTTCCAATGGGATATAATATTTTAAAATAACATATCCAATGGGATATGCTATATTATATTATATTTATATTTAATTTATGAAATAAATAAAAAATAATATGAAATATAATATTTTTCCACGTTTAAAATAAAAATTATATCACATTCAAATATTTTCTATTTAAAAAAAAAAGAAATTTCATTTATGTTTAACAATATTTATCATTAAAATATTTAAACTTTACAAATATTTTTTTTATTTTATGTTATTTAATATATAAAAATAATTTATATATCATATATTAATATTATATTATAAATATTTTTTTATTTTTTCTTTTTTAATCGTAAATTTAATTTATAATAATTTTTTTATTTTATAAAATAAATATATTAAAAATAAAAAATTGATAAAAAGATAAATTTTTGAGCATGGGATATGTATATCCCATATCTTACCATGGGATTAATATATCCCATATGAAATGGATGAAAAATAGAGGGTGGATAATATATCCCACCACTTTTCCTATCCCATGTTTGGTTAAACATAAGATATGATAAGTGATGAGATAACTTATCCTATTCCATTACTAACTAAACATAGGATAAGATACACTATATCCTATCCCATGCTATATCTGGCCAACCAAACGTAGCCTAAGAGTGGATCTACAGTCTTTTTACTAGAAGTATTTATTCATTTTACCCTGCATTTTTGTAAACCTTATCTCACGATATTTATCACAACTCTTATTTGGTATCTTCTTTTTTAATATGATTGTCAGCTCTCTCTGAAGTCTGAAGTGAAGTCTTCCCAGCCAAAAATGCTTCATCCCAATAAGGTTTTGTTTAGGAAAATTGAAAAATATCAGTTGTGGAGCACAGAAGCTTTGTTTTGTTTATACTTGTATTCTTATTATCTCTGAATGCATTCATTGTTTGAATATAGGGCTCAAAAGAGAATGTAACAGGTCCCTTCCATCAAGAACATGGGGTATGTAACTGTGAGAACTTTTACTATGTTCCAGTTTAATTTTTATGTTACCTCTGGTTTCAATAGTTTCTAAGCATTTAAAACCAATGGTAAGGTTTTTAAGACTAGAACCATTTTAATATTTCGAGTGACAGTTCAATTCTTACTCCTTTTTATGTAATGGCTCATAACCTCAAGAGTCCAACTTGTAGATGATAAAGGTGGTTAAAGAAAATCCACAGAGGTCATGGGGGAATCAGAATCAATGTGGAACTGGCATGAGGATTCCCAAATTTGAAACCTGGACAAATGTTAACAGGTAGAACCTTATGCATTGTGGTCTAAATTGGTTCTTCTCTTTTATTTTACTTTCTGACATTACCTGAAACTCTTAGTAGCCTTTTGTTTTGAATATATTCAAAATCTGCATTTAATGTCTAGTGAAGTACAAAAAGACGTTGAACATATACAAACTGCATTAAGTTTCCAATTTCCTGACTAAAACTCTATGATGTCCTTTCTATTGTGTTAAAACTTTTAAGTAGGTGAATTTCAGTGTAGTATTATCTTGATATCCAAAATTTGACCTAGGTTCGAAATCATTGCCACTAAACCTAATTCTGATGCCATATTAGATAACTATTTTCTTAAGACTGTATTTGGTTTTTGGACAATTTGGGGAAAAATACGAGAGAAAGAAAATAAAAAAGAAAAATGGAAGGAAAATAAAAAATGGATATAAAATAAATCAATTATTTTTGCATGGTTCTTTAAATTGATTTCCCTTATTTTCATCTTCCATTTAAATATTACATAATTTGAAGATATATAAGTTTTAAACTACTTCTAATTATATTTGATTTTTTTCATAATTTTTATACTAAAACCAAATATGAGAAAATCATTTTCTTTAACATTTTTTTCTTTTCTTAATGTTTTCTTAGAAAATTTGAGGAAATATGCTCGAAAAAAAATAAAAATTAGAGAGCACAAGTACTTGGTAGAAAGGAAAAATATTTGTAACTCTTTTGTAGTGTCTAAATCTATATGAAATGTGTTGGCATGCACTTGGCATATTATAAAATACTTTGCAAATTAATATATGATATAAAATTTATGTGATAAGAGTCCACACAGAGTCTTGCAATTATATGTGATGATGCTTTGAAGCACTCTTTCAATTTTCATACCTAATATCTTTTTGGGTCCATCTATAGTATTGATCGGTACTTTCTTTCGGTAGGTACCGAAAAGGCACCACCAATTATGTGGTGCCACGTATATATTTTCAAGTTTCATGATTCTTTCCTTAATCTCATTTGTTTGTATCTTTGTATCTTGATCCTATTTATTTGTACTCGTATTCAATGACTTAGATCTCACCATACATATTCAATGGTCCACATTTGGACTTCAGTATGTACCACTACGGTACCTTAGCATTTTCCATCTTTTTGTCTTTCTTTTTGTCTTTGATGTATTTAACCTGACCAAAAAAAAATTATTACAGGAGCTTAGACATCCACTGAGAATAAATGAGGTCAAAGTTATGGAACTCACATGTGAACTACTGCAGCTTATGGATGGTGGGCAGTTCCTGCATTTGTGGATGTAAGTTTTACACCCCTGTGATTGAGTCTGTTCTTGGGACTAAATATTGTGCTATTTGTAAGTGTTAGTCCCGAAATCATAGGGCATCTCTTTATAAAAATTTTGAAAGATCGAAGTTGTACAGCTTTCAAGATTTCAAAACTTCAGCCTTTTCTCTGTTTCATTAGGCAGCAATAATGGAAAATTTCCTTCAAATTCATGCAGATGAGGGACATTATTCTACATATCAAAATGATTTGGACTGTTTCAAAGACTTCTTCATTGGACTCTTTCATTAACTGATCTAAATATCAACTAACCCACCACATTTTTTTCTTGATAAAAGCATAGTTTTTGAAGGAGATGGGATCTTTGCTTCATTTGGAAAACATACAATATTAATGCTAAAATTATTTATATATAAACCCATTGCAAATAAATTCATGAACTTTTGTTGAAGTTTTCAAACTAAATTGTCTTCAAATAATGTCCTTTTTGACATTTGTGTAGTAGAGGATGTAGGTTTCTTGCAACCGCCTTGTGTTCTTTCCTGGAAAAATAGTAATTAGGAAGAAAAAGCTGTATTTATTTATTCCCTCATTCTCTTCCCATATTGTCAACAAAGGGTAAATTTTTTTGCATGGATCTCTTGAATAAATACTCACAAGTCCAGTGCCATATACATCCAATTGTACAATGTAAAAATCTGAATCCATTAGCTATTTCAGATTAAAGATCATTTACCATCTAGCATATTAGTCAAAACTTATTGCAAATTGGAAATTGATATTTGAAATATTTGGATGTCAATTACTTATCCCTTGGTCAATTAGTGAACTATCATTGAAAGAGTCTACTGAGACAAAGATAGGTTGTAAAGAACGTAAAGGAGGTAGTATGGATAGTTGGTCAGATCTAGTATGGATTGTATATGGACGGTAATTGGAGTCGATGGCTTTCCTAGGATTCTCTTATCTAAGATCCGTGGGGAAGATGATTAAGTTCACCCTTGGAAACAGCTTGATGCATGGGAGCTAGTCATGCTCAAAGTCGTTACTTTAATTGCAAGGAGAGGGATGTCGAAAGCAAGGCTAGTGACTAAAATAAAGTTGTAACAAGCTAACATTATTGAAAGGTATGATTGGATCACCTCCTTTTCAAGGAGAGCTAATACTTGTTCGATATTTGGTTTGACACTCTTTCACACCAAAAAGATGCAAGCTAACACTTTTTTTTGTTATTATTTAGTAAAATTATTTAATTAACAAACCATGTCTAATACAGTAAGTGCCAATACGTTATATGTGAGCTCAACCATTCCTCATACCGAGCCAAGCCACACACTATATATCATAGCAACCATGTTTCCCAATTGATCAGAAGAGAGATTGTCCGCATTCTTTTACAAGAGTGAACTAATTTTTAGTTTTGAAAGGATTAATAACCATGAACCCTTGTACATGTCAAATGCTATGCACCATGGTCACCTACAATTTAAACCCGAAGACTTTAATATAATGCCCATGTAATAACGAGTAGTGACTTTCATCATGATACTCTACTGCTAAATTATATTACTTACCTACAAGAAAGGCAAAAATCAAGAAAATAATAGCACTATTTTTTAACTTCTAGCCAAGCCTTCTTTTAGCACTATTCACAATCCTTTAGAAACCCACAAGCCCTCTTGCATTCCCAACCAAACCAGAATGTTGTTACCTGGTCAATAGCAGACAAAATTTGTGGGTTTTATTATTCCACTTTCTTATGAATAGTCCCTATGGCAACTGAAACCCAAACAGCCAACTGTGCCCTCTGTACCCCTCTGATGGATGATCTATACTATTCAGAAACAGAGAAACAGGCTTTCAGACAATGATTTCAGTGACAAGCATTCAAGCAAGCAATAACTGAATACCCTTTCCCACTGTAATAACTGAATACCCTTGCATTCACTCTGTACCAAAATATTTACTGACACCACTCCCTTTCCAACTTCACAGAATTACTTGTACAAATATGTTGACAATAACCAGCTGCCTTTGCCCATTAGTCCTTCATTTCTTTCTTTTTTCTCTTTTTTCATGTTTTCTACATCCAACACAATTGTCTTTCACAATCATACATCTGATAAAATCTAAGAGCTAAAAACCAAAAACCAAAAACCAAAAGGGAGTTTATACAACTCCATTTAGCCAAAAGAGAAGCAACCCATTTGAACCAAAATTTTGGATTTTCTCCTTTCTGATGGTGGATCCCCAAAATGTTATAGGGAGTTCTTGGATATGACCTCATGGAACCTGACAAACCATTGGGCATCATCATCGGAGGTATTATTGTCTGGTTTGACATGGGGCGGTGGCTGGACATTTTGCTGCTTCTGGCCTTTGTCCATCACAAAGTGGGCATAATCAATAGGCTTTGGAGGAGAGGAGCAGGGTTTAGCTGGAGGAGCTGGAAGCAAAGAGACCAACACCCTGGCAACTTCATGCATGGTTGGCCTCTCGGATGGATGGCGCTTTGTGCACAGAAGAGCAAGTTGGAAGGTTTTCCTGACATGAGCCAAGTCCATGCATGTAACAGAAACCTCTGGGTCAACTGCTTCCATTACAGTGTTATCATCTGCCTTTGACAATATCTGAGCAGCAAAGTTAAAAAATCAATTACTTAACCATTTTCATAACAGAACCCGAGAGATGTTTGAAAATCTAAAATTATTTAATAAAGTTTACAGCAATCTATTGCAAGTGAAACTTAGCACTGAACCATGGCGCCTTGGTACATACATATATGAATGTCACCAAGTAAATATGTAGAGAGAAGCGACCACTTTCACTTAATCAAACCCCACCATTTGAAGCTGATGACAACTAATTTCAACAAAGCAAATCATAAACTATAGTTTGGATCAACTGCAAAAATCCTACCTTGCCATTCTGCCTTTAAAGGTTATTAAAGCATAAGCCAAACAAGTAATAAATAAAAGCATAATTGCTCCATTCATCTGACTCAATGGAACAGACTAGATTTTCTTGCATGGCACTTGCCTTTCAAAATAAAGCCAGTTTGCCTGACATAAACAAATCAAGTTTTTGAACAAAATATATAGCACAAACATTAGGGTTAGAGTAACATACCAGTTGATGCAAATTTGATTCATTGTCCACAGCTTTCTTCCCTGTCAGCAGCTCCAGAAGGACAATGCCAAAACTATAAACATCAGATTTTTCATTGAGCCGCGAGGTACGGGCATACTCTGGATCAATGTAGCCAATTGTACCAAGAACATAAGTTGATGCATGAGTTTTTGCAGTAGGAATGCATTTTGCAATCCCAAAGTCAGAGAGATGAGCATCAAAATTTTCATCCAGGAGGATATTTGAGGATTTAACATCCCTGTGAATGATTCTAGGATTGCAATCATGATGAAGATAAGCAAGTCCTTGAGCAGCTCCAACTGCTATTTTCAGGCGGGTTTCCCAATCAAGTTTAACCTTCTTTGATGGTCCTGCCACATATATCAAACTGAAAAGCATTAGTAATGTCAAAAGTATATGTTGAAATCCCTTTGGGAGGTTGAGGCTGGTACTTATGTTATCACATTCATTATTATAAATATGTAAGTTCAAAAAACATTGTTCTGGAGTTACTATTAATGCATAACATTTAGCTGATGTGATAGACATCAAAACATGTTTGCATTATATCCAAACTTTCATCTGGACATAGAATTTATTTGAAAAAAAATACATAATGCCTGCTCCCAAAATGCTATACCTAGACAAGTCCTTAAAAATAGTTTAAAATACTCCTAATTCTTTAGTAGACACTACTACATAGGTATATCTGTATAAACAGAATCAACTCAAAATAATCAGATCAACTTTAGATCAGATAATTTACCATATACATTTCCAAGGAAAATAATCAACTAACCATGAAGAAGATCCCATAGAGAACCATTTTCCATGTAATCATAGAAGAGCAGGTTTCCTTTGGGAGACAGTGAGTAACCATGCAAGCTAACAAGGTTTCTATGTTTGATGCTGCCAATGGTTTCAAGTTCAGTCTCAAACTCTCGTAAGTTGTGTGCATATTGGGAATAGATTCGCTTAATTGCAATAGGTCGGGAGTTCTTCAATACACACTTGTACACTGTGCTAGAAGCACCATATCCTATAATGTACTTTTTGCTTAAATTTTCAGTGATTCTCATGATATCCTCGTAGGTGTGAATAGCCATATCCATGTGCAGAATTACAAGCTTGGGAGGACCTGGAAAGAAAACAAAGTGAGGACTCGAAGTGAATTAGAATAAATTATAAATGAAGCATCAAGGAATGTAAATACCTTGCACAATGTTAGAACCATTTATCTGTTGCTTTGGTTGGTTGGATTTGTAAATTGCAACAACAACCATCAATAATAAAGTGAAGAAGCCCAAAGCTAAACATGCAACTGCAGTTCTCGAAAAAATAGCTGGTGCAAAGATTATAAAGAGATGGTAAACATTAGCACCAAAATCCTGATCACCACAGAAAAAAATAAAAAATTATATCCATCAGAACTAAAAAAAACTGAAATTTTAGTGAGTACCTCTGGATTTGGGAACATATGGGCCACAGATTGATCCCAACCAGTTGCCACATAATAATGGGTTTCCAATGAAGCTGCACGCACAAATATGTTAGTACAAAAAAATTTGGTAAAACTAAAAAGGTTTTTGATGGTGTACCTGTCAGGTGAAAATCGTGAGAAGTTCCGAATTGGAGGTACAACCCCTGAGAAATTGTTGTAGGAAACGTTCCTGAAATATACAAGAATAATTATGCAACAGAAAGAAAGAAAATACAAAGGCTTTAGAACACAGGCAGATAGATGGATAAGCAGAAGACTTACAAAATGGTGAGGCTGAAACAATTGGTTAACTGATCAGGGATTTCTCCATCCAAATTGTTGTTGTTCAGTATCCTATTAAAGTAATTTCAACAAGACCCAGAATGATCATCACAACTCTATAAAGCACATGTGACAGAATTTGTCAAATCAAGGAAAGTGTTAAAATAGTCAAACATACTTACAAGGACACAATATTCTGCAACTGACCTAACTCCCTAGGGATACCACCAGAGAGCTTGTTGAATGACATATCACTACAAAGGCCGGAATAAATATTGGCAGATCAGAATCAGCTTACTTGGATATCATAAGCAAAACTAATCATGAATCTTGATTGTAACTCACATTGTCTGTATGCTCCTGAGATTCCCAAATTCTGCTGGCACTGGGCCATCAAGATTATTTCTACTCAAATTCCTACATTTAAAGGCTTTTCCCAAATCAGGCATCTCACCACCAACATAATGATTGGGCATTCATAAGGCTTCACTTACAGTGTGAGAAGATGCTCTAGATCACCAACAGAAGCAGGCACAGTTCCCAAGAAACCATTGCTAGATAGATCCCTGAACATGACAATCAAAAGAGCTCCTTGTTATAGATCGAACCTAAGACGTGTAACACACAATCTGACAGAACTTACAAGGTATCAAGATTGACAATTCGTCCCAGCTCAAGGGGTATCCTGCCTTTGAAATTGTTTGATGAAAGATTTCTGGCAGTCCAACAAAAATAAGTTCTTTCAGAACAAGGCAGTTGTATCTGCGACATTGGGCATCAAAGTTTAAAATAAAGTAACAAGCACTTAAATACTCACAGCACAAAACTTACAGATAGGTCAAGCTCTCTAGATTCTGGAAGCCTGGAGGAATGGATCCACTTAGATGATTACCATGCACATTGCTTTGAGAAAAACAAAAACATGAATAAAAAAGCACAGTTAAAAACATTAAAAAGTGGAGGGAAGAATATAAAAAATTGATGAGTTTGCTACTCAGAAATTTGATAGCCTACAATTGATTCAATGCTGTGCAAGAACTGATGTTATGTGGAATTGGTCCTTCTAGATCATTGTTAGCAAGATTCCTGCACACCAAGGATGACAAACTGATTAATACTAGAATCGATTGATTAAAAGAGAAAATAATCCCAAATTTGTAGAAATAGTCTCTTTCATGTTTCAACTTGAGAAGAAGTATTCCGTTTTTTGGAATAAATGCCTTTCAACATTTGGATTATTTTTATGTAAGTTTTGGAAGAGAAAGTTAACTTGACAAAGAAGCATGAAGGGTGTTTTTGTCAAAAATGGATTATTATTATTAGGGGAAATATGTGGAGGGTTAGATTTGGAAATTTAGGATTATTCCATCCCTAATAATCAAGTAACCCATAATACTAGTACTGCACAAGAGGATTGCATGTAGAAATAAAAGCATACAGTTCAAACAACTGCTCCAGCTTCCCAAGCTCAGCAGGAATAGTGCCAATCAATTGATTGTCATTCAATTGCCTGAAAAAAAAAATTATATTCCCATGAAATACATGCACAGAAAAACAAAATATTAGAGCCAAAAGTGAATGACAATTCTTACAAATAGCTAAGCTTTGACATGTTGCCAAGTTCTGGTGGAATTGGTCCAGTAAGCTTGTTGCCATGGAGGTACCTATATTAACAATCCAATGCATCAAGGCACAAGATAAGAAAGCAACAGCAGCATGTATCACTAAAATCTCAATACTCACAGTTTTCCTGTATAACTTAAATTGCCAAGTATTGGTGGTATGGGCCCAATAAGGTTATTCTCACTTAAATCCCTGTAAAGAATAGGAAAAGAGAGATAAAAATGTTCAGTAATTTATATGCATAAAATATTGCTAAGTCCATTCCACTAGAAAGATTTTTTTTTTTTTTTTTAAATCTCACTCAGAAGCAAGACTACTTACAAAACAGCAAGGGCTTGCATTAGACCAATCACCTCTGGAATCTTTCCTGTTAGCTTATTTCCTTGGAGTGACCTGATTAAAGAACCAAGAGTACTATCTTAAATCATGTCACCAATCATTTCACAACATTGATCAATGCTCTTCCCCAAGTAAAGAACTTTCATTTGTCCAGTTTCCTAAAGAATGATCTAATCCAGAAAGCTTACAGTGTAGCCACTTGTAGGAACCCAATATTGTATGGAATCTTCCCGGTTATCTGGTTATATGATATGTCCCTGAAATTCCCAATCAATAAACATTTAATCAAAAGTTTGCAAGATATGGAAATATAAATACTTAAACGACGGTCATCCAAAAGAAACATACAGGATTTCAAAGCTTGTACAGTTACCGATGCTATCAGGGATTGTTCCAGTCAGATTATTGCCTCTTACATCACTGAAAACAATGTAAACAAATAAATGCAGTTTCACAATAAACAAACAGCCATTTGAAAAACCAATGCAAAGACAAGACGGCATAACAAGGAAGTAATATCACTCACAAATACCACAGGCCTGTTAATTGGCACATGTCAGGGGACAAGGTTCCAGTCAATGAATTCCCCCGCAACCCACTGTGAAGTTCCAACAAAACAAATGGATAAAGCAGCACAGTTGTATAGTCAATATGAGAAACACTGAAACATATCAAAGGCTCCTACTGTAACCTAAACTCCATTACTGGTGGAATTATAGAATCAAGGTTCTTAATTCTGACTATATTTGGATTCGGCTATTACTTACAGGTATTGCAATACTTCATTCCAGTAGATTAGCCTTGGTATCTCGCCCGTAAGCTGGTTTCGAGCCAGGTCACTATATAAAGACAGTCACCAAATTATTTGTGATCAAGAACACCATAATAAACAATCCAAGGATATTGATTAGGAATTCACTTTTCCAACATCTACACGCTAATTTTTATGCTGAGTAACATTTCATCATCATGAAACCCAGGCTGGGAGAATATTAAATTTAATAAAAAAAAAAAAAATCACTAGCCACAGTTTCAAAAGCTTGATCACACTCTACAAAAGTCAAAATAGAGTCAATATTTACATGGGCAGAAATGCATGTAAATATCACAGAACATGCATTGAAAGGAGCTCACATAGTTTTCAGGTTGGGAATCTGAGTCAATGTTGATGGAACAGGCCCAGTCAATTGATTGTTCTTCAAATTCCTACATTAAAACAATTTATTCAATTTCCTGTCCAACAGAACCCAAATCTTTCTCAAATGAAATATATCATGAAGCACACTTGATGAGCATTACTTACAACAGCTCAAGTTTCTTAAGCTTGGATGTTGAAAAGGGTATGTCCCCATACAGCAGATTATCAGACAAGTCCCTGCATTACACATGCAAACCCTATGTAAACCACAAAACAAGCAACTCTAGTGCGAACAGAAACAACCCCAAAAAAAAGTTATTTAAAAAATGAAAATAAAAAAGAGACAAAAAAACAAATGAGGGTGAGAGGACCATACAAAGTTGAAAGAGAAACACAGTTGCCAATCTCATCTGGGATTTGACCAGTTAATCTATTCCCCTGCAGGTCTCTGCCAAATTCAAACAAAAAACAATAGCCTTAATCATGTGTCATAAGAAAATGGGTTGGCAAAAAGCTTGAAAGCAATCAAGTGAAATAAATACATGGACTGCAGATTCTTCAAATCGCCAACTGCTGATGAAATCTCCCCACCCAAGTTCAAATTTGACAAGTTCCTTCAAGAGACCAGCAAAATGCATCAAAAGAGACCCATTTAGATCATGCATCAAGATACAAAAAGTGAAGAAACTATGAAGCACCCATTGGCAGTGGGTAAAGGTGAAAGAAAAAGGAGGAGACAGAAACTTACAGAGAAACAACTGACAAGCTGACATTGTCACAGAAAACACCTCTCCACGAGCAGAAATCAGCATTATGGACATCGTCCCAGTCGAGGAGTGCGTTAGCCACGTTGCTAAACGACGCCTTAATGGACATCAAGGCTTTTCCTACACCACCATCTTCTCATTATACACCACTCAACTAATTTAACCTGTTTGGCTGCTGAGAAAATGTAAAGAAAGAAAATGGGTGCCATTCTGAACATGGCATCTTCAGCATTCGCGCTCAACTCTAGGAACTAAATCTAATGAACTACTTTTAACTGAGTTGACTCAAAATGGGCGTTTCTTTGTCATTCCTATTGGAAACAAACAAACAAGCAATACAAAATTCCATTTTCTTTGGTTTTCGCATGATTTCTCTGCAATCAAACAGTAGGTCATATCCAATACAGTGGTTTGAGCTACAAAACAAGGTTGAACTTTCCCAAAAACCAAAAGCAGGACAGCCCCAAACATAGCAAAAGCTTAGAGTCACAGTCACCAAAAGAGCAAGCTCAACCAAGACAGGGCAAAAGAAAAACTAAACGTAAAGAGAAAAAAAACATATGAACAAAATTACCTTCATCATTGAGCTGGAAAGCAAGAGAGGAGAGAAAGAGGAAAACCCAGATGAACAAACACACAACAACCCTCTTCTTCACCTCTAACAACAGTTTCTCACCCATCATGGAATTAAAAAAAACAAATCAAAACAAACGAGGCAGAAGAAGGAAGAAGAGAGAGAAAGAGAATAGAAAGTAGGAAAAGAAGAAGATGGAAGAAAACAAGAAGCAACAATGGTGGGGAAGAAAAGTGTGACTGAAAGAGGCAGAAGAAGGCTAGCTGGAAGTGTTGGTGAGAGAGAGAGAGAGAGTAGAGTAGAGAGGAGTAGAGCAAATGGGTGAAGGAGAGAGAGAACAAATGCAGGCGTTTGGCGTGAAGAGTAAGGAAGTGGTTTTATGAGTGATAAATGAATGAAGGAACAAACAAACCAAAACCAAATGAGAGAGCAAAAGAGAGAGAGAATGCAAACGGCGGTGAAGGGACGTTAAACAGTAGCGATAGCGGGGTCAAGTGGCAGCGGCCGTCACCCGTACCACCCCCGTTCCCCATGTCCTTTCATCTTTTCTACTTCTTCCCCCACGCGCCCCGTTCTATCGCGTGAGGTTTTTAGAAAACATTTTCAAACAATCTGTTTCGGAATATTTTCTTCAGAAATAATTTTGATAAATAGTTCTATGATGTTTCTAATGTTTAAAAATATAAAATATTTTTCAATCTATTTTTGTGTTTTAAAAATATTTCTTAAAAATAATTTTTATCAATAATATTTTACTTTTAATCATTTTTTACATGTAAATATTTATTTTTTAAAACAAATTTAAAAAAATAGGTAGAAATAATTAAAATTTATATTTAAAGCCAAACATATTTTCATAATTTTTATTCTAAAAAAGAAAAAAGAAAAATATCTCCATAACATTCCTTCCTATTAAAAGCATTCAAGTGGCCAATCACTACTAATTATTTATTTAATGCTCTTTATTATTCCCTCCGAAAATTTCAACAATTACCACTAAAATATAATAATAATAATAAAAATAAAACATTAATTCATAAAGATACCCGGCCGAATTGTCAGAAAAGGACAATAATCATTATAATAATAATTATTATTATAGTATTTTAATTATTAAAAATGGTTTGACTTGGTAGGAGGCGCGTGAGGAAAGCGCGTATGAGGAGAAAAAACAAAGAAAAGGAGAAAATGCAGCGATCACAGCAGGGGGTGGCTACGTATAAAGCTGCCCTTGCTCCTTCTATTATAAATTTTAAAAATTAAAAAAAATAATAATTTTATTATTATTTCATTCTTAATAATCATAATATAATATTATATTGGGATTGGAACCCAATATTGAACCCTATATGCTTTTGGTTCAATGCCCAACGCGTATCCCCAGCCGTCGGATCATCCTTCTGTTGGTTCCCAACCAAACTCTAATGGTCATTCGGTTACCTCGATTCGTCTTTCCCTTCTTTTCTTTTTCCCCTATCAATTTATTTATTATTATTATTTTATTTTTCATTTTATTACTTTCTTTTTTAACCTCTTGATTTTCAAAATATAAGAGACATATAATATCGAATATTATAAAAAATTTACTCTATTATTATTAAATATTAGTTATTTTTTAAATAAAATAATTAAAATCCGATTCAAAAATTGATATAAGAGTTAATAATGATAATTTTCAGAATTGGTGTTAGGGCTAAGGGTTACCAGTTTGATCATACTTGGGGTGTAAAAATACTGATTTTAAGTCGGAGAGAGGTCACCTAAATATAACTTTTATAACAAACTTGTGTGATGTCATTATAAAAAGGTTTGGTCTATCCTTACTAAATATCAATTTTTTTTTTGATAAGATAGTTAAAACCCGATCAAAAATTGGTATCAAAGCCAAGGGTTATGGCTTCGATCATGTTTGGGGTGATAAAATGTCGTTTTTAAGTCTAGAGATAGGTCAGCTAAATTATGATTCTTAAAAAAGTATGTGAAAAATATTTTAATTTTTTAATCAATGTAAACTTATTTTGCATAAGAATTACCATTACTTTTTTTTTTTTTTATTAAAGATAAAATAAAATATTATTTTTAAATTTAAAATAAAAAGAAAATAAGAAAAATATAAGTGATATATATTGCCCCCTTTTTCCCATTAATTGGATTGTATTTTATTTGAAGTCTCCGGGTCCAAACTGCAACCTGTTTTGACAGAACAAATTTATTGCATCTTCATTTGATCCCAGTACCATGTTACGGCAATTATGACTTAAATTTATTATATTTTAATAAATTATTTTAAAATTATCATTTATGCAAATTAAAATTTTGGACTAATTGAACAAATGAGTGACTCGGATTAGTGTTCTCCATAAAATAATTTATTTGTGCTTATTTTAAATAAATATAATATATTTATTAAAAAAAATTTTATTTGAATTAAGAAAAAATTTAAAGTATCATTTGGACTGAAAATGGATTGATATTTGGGTTCTAGTGAAGTGATGTAATTTGATATTTTATATACTTTTTTAGGACTATAAAAATTATATTGTTTCAAATAGGATGAGTTTTTTATTAGAATTTAATGCGGAAATTAACACACAAATATTCAAGATCATTGAATTCAACACATCTCAAAATTTAAAGAATTGATTACATACCATTTGAAGAACACGCAACCATGTTAAATCGAGCAATCCCCTTTAATTTATAAACCTTAAATTCTTGATCTCTTTTTCTCCTTATCAAACTTTAATACACAGAATTATTTCATTTAATTGATGGAAGAGAACTCACTCAAAAAAAGGGTTCTGTATTATTCTTTTATTGATAGGAGAAGAGGGCCAAGAATAACCGTTCAAAACTGTTCTGAACGTGTTATTCTAATAACTGTTTTATTCTTATATGTATTTTAATTTACCCACTCCATCAAAGGGTAAATATTCTTCCTTCAGTTATTAACTATTTTGGGCAGGCTAAAAACTTTTATAAGTGGATAATGTGGATAAAAAAATTAAAACACTAGGTTAGTGGCCCACCCACTTAATTTTAACGTGGAAGTAACATTTTTTTTTTTTATATCCATCCGAACTTTGAAGAAGAGAGTTTGGAATAAAGATAAATGAGTTTGACACGAGTTTGGGTATGATTTGTCCTACCTAATTATATATAATTTTAAATAAACAATTATTTTAGTTGATTTTTTATTTTTTAAATATAAATAAAATATTACTTTTCATAAAAATAATTATAAATATTTATAATTTTTTATTTATAAATTACAATTATTTTTAATAAAATTTTAAAATTAAAATAATTGAAAAAGTTGAAATTTTTAAAAAAAATTCAACAAAGAGTAAATATTAAAAAAAAAAAATTCAGCAAAGAGAAGATCTTGAAAAATTAATTAAAATTTTGAAATATTAAAAACAAATTTCCATCTTAAATTTAAATTTTTTAAAAAATAATTTTTAAGGATATAGGGTAAATTTATACTTTTTTTATATAAAAGTTTTTATTTTTATATAAAAATTTCTATTTTAAGGGAAATATATCCAAACATAGAGTAAATAATTTAATTGTCTTTCCCTGAATTTTTTAATAGATAATTAAACAAGATAAATGTTTTATAATTTTTTTCTTACTTATTTTCCTTATATTTTTATCTCTATTTTATTATTTGCAAGCATTTTGAAAACCAAACATAGTTTTAGTTGTTTTTTTTCCTTTTCCTCACTTTTCCCTGACATCCAAACATACTTTTTAAACATCATGTACAAAATTTATAAATTTATTTTATATTTTTAAAAATTATTTTTAGGAATTTTTAAATTAAATTTTTTTTAATACCTCAATTTTTAAAAAAAAAAATTAAAATAATTATTTTTCCAATCTAATGATATGAGAAGTCATGCATTTTATATAAAAGTTACTCCTATTTTCTAATTTTAAAAACAAAAAATAAGAAATGTATTATGAAATACCAAGTTGTCATTTGTTTGCTAATTCAAGGCCTTAATGTCAATAGAAAATTCATTCAAAATGCTATTGTGAAAACGAATAATTTAATTAAGTAAATCATCGAAAAAGAGAGGGGTTTGAATGGGATGTTTAAAACTTTTTCCAAATAATCAACCAATGACGAAAACAATAAGAAAATGAGAAGGCAATAATAAATTAAAGTGATTGAGATGAGAGATATGAGCAATGACGAGGTTTCCATTATCAAGACTTCTAATAGAAGCATTTAAATTTTACACTTGGATTAATCAATTTCAATGGACACTTACAATCTCTTTGAGTACTAAAGGAATTTGTAATTGGAAAATCATTGTACCTAGAATAAAAGCTCTAAATAAGAGTAAGAATATTTTTTTAATTGAATGCAGTTGTTGTTGTTGTTGTCGTTTTTTATCAATAAATACTCTAAAACCCTTAAATTTATAAAGTTTTAACTCGGGAACCCAAAAAGCCATAAAAGACCCTCGATTGGTTGACCACCGGTTCAATCAGTTCACCAGTCATTGGGACTGTTGGGGTTTTTGAACTCAATCAAAGGTGCGACCAATTCTTGACTAGCCCTTGACTAGTCGAGACTATGTCTTAACCTACTATACCCTAACTACTGGAAGAGAGAAAAAATTAAGAGCACCATTGAATAACCCTCAACTAGTTGAGTCCAATTGATTGAGTCGGTACCCAATTGATTTAACATGTTCCCAATCAGTTCAACTGGTTCTTGACCTTCTCGATCGATGGCACTAAAATTTTGAGATATGAAACTTTTAGTAAATTGTCTACACCTTCTTATTACTTTTTAGATAATGTTAGAAACAGTTTAACTCAATTGAATTAAAACAAAAAATCATTTATTTCCTTGATAAAAAGACTATTTTAAGCATAAGGAACGACAAAAACAAACTTTCAAATACTTAAAAAAATAATTTAGACTTAAATGCACCAACATATACCATCTTATAAATTGTTCTAAGGTTACTTCCAAGTCTTCAAGAGTTCTAAGACTTCATGGTATTGATGTTCTTCCATAGTTGTTCAAGTTTTCTTTAGATTTTCACAATTCAACCTAAAAGCTTCACTTGAGTTAAATCATTAGTAAACTTAACTTTATTTTGTAATCATCAAAGCCTGATTAATAGAACCTTTGGAATAATAGTTATGATTAATTTTCTCTTCTTTTCTTTCCCTTAAGGATAAAATTTCTCTTATAAGCAAGATCAAACAATCCCAAAGATAATTACTAAATAATCCTATATAATAAAATACATTTCCTATTTAGTCTTAATTATATTTTTATTATATAAAGCAGTCTTAATTAACCTTAAATTATTACTAATTAAAATCACCAAATAATATTAATACAAAAAAACCCAAATATTAAATAACAAAATCCAAAATCAAATAAAAATCATTTCCTAATTAACTTTAGTTAATTTTTATTAAACCAATTTATTATAATTAATTTTAAATTTGGCAATTGTAAATGTATTACTTTGTTGGCAACCTCATGGCATGCGTATCTTGTAGGTCTTAGTTATTTTTAAAGCCAACTTCAGCGTCCATGGGAGTGTATTTGAAGACTTTTGATACAATGGGCTTCGAGTCCTGACTTGGAATAAATATGAAAATATTAGTTTTTATGGATATATTGATTATGAGTGACAATTCATGTTGATGGGTCGTATTCAAATAGTGTCAAAGCCTACATATGCTACTACATAGGTTAACCCAAACTCGACACGAATAATAATCGTGTCAAAAACATAAACCTAAATACTACCTAATTATTAAATAGGTAAAACGTTGTATAACCCATTTAACCCATTTGATAGTTAAGTCATTCGATTTAATAATCAGGTTGAGGTAGATCTTATATAAGTCTATATAATTAATGTCACAATCAAACATATTTATGACTTAATTAACCTATTTATTTTAAAAATATTAAAATGAGTCAAATATATGTTAAATAATTTAAAGTTATAATTAAGTTAATCAACATGATTATTAAATTGGTCAATTTAGCTCAAATTCGTGTTATATAAGTTGACCTAAAAACTATCTATTTATTAAACGAGTTATATTGGTCAATACGAAATTGACACAAACTCATGAAAAACATGGTAGGTTTGAGTTGTGTTGGTGAATCGTATCAAACTTTGTTACCTCTAATATTATTAGTTGGATTTTACGAGTATATTGAGATATATAGAGAAATATCGGTGAAAATTTTGACAAAAAAATGGTGAGATGAAAAATCATAAATTTTGAGGAAAACTTCAAGAAATAATATACATATTCAAGTTGTTGTTTTTTTTTTTTTTTCAAATAATGTATGTATAATATATTTTGTGACATTATATAATAATATATTAAATTTGAAAATGCATTAATATTTTGTGCATATTCCCAAAGAACAAAGATCCAAACCTGATGATAAGGTAGTTCCACATGTCTTTGTTGGGTATGGTGATGAAAAGTTTGGATTCAGATTGTGGGATCCAACTAAGAAGAAATTGGTGAGAAGTAGAGATATGGTCTTCCAAGAGGATCAAACCTTGGGAGATTTTGATAGAGCTAATCAATCCAGAGGTACAAGTGATAACCTCATTGAGTTGACACCTATTCCTCTATCATTAGAGTAGTTCATAAATGAAGATGAGGAAATTGATGAGCTACTAAGAGATGATAGTGCAAGTGACATACTTGCACAAGAGCTAGTTGAGCATGAGAAGCAAGGGGGACAATAGGATTTGATATCCCAAGCTAGGAGGTCTAGTAGAGAGCATTGTCTCTCTATTAGATATCCCTCTTTAGCGTACGTGTTAGTAATTGATGAGGGGAAGCCACAAAGTTTTTAGGAAGTTATGCAAGATGAGATGGATTCCTTGCAGAAAAATGAAAACCATGAGTTGGTACAACTTCCTAAATGAAGAAAATCATTGAAAAACAAATGGATGTTCAAGTGGCTAAGAGATATGGTTGAAAAAAATGCAGCTAAGTTGAAAAAGATTCACATAAATAAGAATGCCTCAAACATGTTTGACAAAGGTTGTTCCTAAACATAAGCTTTAGTTGTGTATTGGGACAAGAAGTTTAAACTTCATGTTGTGGAGGAGGAGATTTTCGGGCTATGTTTGTCCAGCCCATGAGCCTATATATTAGGTTATTTTATATTTGGGTATTTACTAAGCCCAAATATGGATATATAAATAGCATTAGGGCTTTGGTATTTTGAGAGAGAAGGGCATTTGATTGAGAAAATGAAAGAAGATTAGGATTGTTTTTCTAGGCACTGTTCTAGGGCTCAAGGGTGAAATTACATGTTCCTTTCATTAGCCTTTTAAGGAATTTCTGTGGTATGTATTCTCTCTAATTTCTTTCTATTCATGTTTCCTGGAGTGATGGATTCCACCTCAAGTGATGACTTAATTATTGTATCCCCATTTATTGAAGTGAATGAAATTTTCTGTGGTTTTTTACCTCTATTTCGAGGGTTTTTTCATGTTATATTTAGTGTCATTTTTTGTGATTGAATGTTTTTTATTGTCATTCTTAATTCTTGTTAAATTGTTATTATTATTGAAAGGTGGTTATTATAGTTGAGTGGTTGTTATTCTTGTGGATGAATTTTTTAACCTTAGTAGGTTAATACTCTAGATTTCTCTCTTATCTTCCCAATAGGGCAGTTATAGGAAATTCTCATACCCACCCCATCCTACCCTATTTAATTTTTTTATTTTTTATTTCAAAAATTTTCAAATTTTTATTTTTAAAATTTAAATTTTATTAAAATAAAATATAATTTATAAATAAATAAAATATATGAATATTTATAATTTATTTTTATGAAAAATAATATTTTATATGTGTTTAAAAAGTTGAAAAGTGAAAAAAATCAACTAAAATAATTTTTTATTTAACATTATATACAATTGGGACGGGGTGAGACAAAGTCATAATTGAACCCATCTCGATTTTTTAAAAATTTTCCAAACTCATCTCGAACTTGTTTATCTTTATCTCAAACCCATCCCATCAAGGGCAAAGTGTGCCCCTTTGCGATCCTTTGTTAGTCTCTTCCCATTTCACACTTAAGGACTAGGTTCTTTTCTTTGGCTTTAAGAAGGAGCCATTACACATCGGAAATTTGAAGGAAAAAAAATAATAGATTTAATAAAGAACCTTCCATCATTTCATAACAGTTATTTCTTAAAGGAGAAACGTTGATGCGTCAAACCCTTTAGATACATGATATTTCTTGACATTTTCATCATTGGCCAAGAAAGATGGCAAAAAGAGTACATAGAGTTGAGAAAGAAGTATGGTGGTCAAAAGGTGGAAAGCATGTTTTTGGAAATATTAAGTTTTCCATCAAAATAAGGTCCATCTTCAATGCAAAAATGTACTTTTTTATGTAAGTACTGAAAAAGTACCACCAATCAGGTGGTATCATGTATATATTTTCAAGTCCCATTGTTTATATCTTGGTCCCATTTGTAGAGTCTACTTGCAGTACAAAAAGGAATGTTTTTTTATAGGTAGTGAAAAGACACCACCAATTAGGTGGTGCGACATATACATTTTCAAGTTTGATTATTCATACCCTAGTCCTATTTGTTTGTAGTCTTATACCTTGATTTAATTTCTTTGTGTCCTCATTTGATGGTCTAAATTTGTCCATATCTATTCAATGAAGTATGATGAACAAAAGGTGGAAAGCATGATTTTGGAAATGTAAAGTTTTGCATCAAAATAGAGTCTACCTAAAGTACAAAAATGTAATTTTTTATATAGATATTGATCCACATGGTTAGAACTAGTTAGTTTAGTACTTGTGAGAATGAGAGTGATTGGATTATACAACATGATTGTTGTAAAAAAAAGAAAAATAACATGCATTAATTATTTAGCTTCATTATAAAGCAAGAATATGAATTTAGCATGATGTAGAACTCTTAGTGTTAAAGATATTTGTAAGGAACCTCCAATTACTTTGTTCTTAAGCTTTGAATCATTAGGGTGTATGTAATCTATTCCTAAGGCTCTTTAGATCTAAGCGTAACAGAAACATGACATTTAAAACCAATAATAAAACCTAGATCTAAAGATATAGTTACATACTTGTGATCCATATGTTCCTAAATCCATTCTTGTTGGTGTAGAAAGTGCCAAACTTATAAAGAATCCTATAAACATAACAATCTTCCACCTGATGACTCCTTGAGTGTAAGCATTGAGATGGTGGAAATCTTTAAAGTAGATGCAAGGGTTCTCTCTCTAGATTAAAGGGAAAGAGTATCAAAAGTTTGAAGTTCTAACCCCTAAAGGGTATTTATAAGCTTCAAATTAAGCTTATGTAACTTGAGCCAATCTTAGGCTTAAGTCAATTAATCTAGTTCAAAATGGTTGCTAATTGATTACTTAAGACTCCGATTAATCAATTAGCCCAATCTAGATATACAATTCACTAACTCTTGTGCAACCTTACATTTTTACTAGAATGCCCTTATGCACATAAGTGAACCAAGAGCTAATATAACCTTCATAAATCGTACTATCAAGGTCTATGTGCTCGAGTAAGGGCCACTGAGACACATAGGATAGTACTAGCTCCCTCAAAATCCAACTTTGAAGTTGACTCAATATTCCATTATAAAGAGTCAATTGTACTCCAATACCCTATGTATATTATGACGATACACTAAATGTTTGAATTTATGACCTGTTATCCATTTTATGAAGTCTCCCCATGAATTGTTATTTGTAATCTAACAAAGTGAAATTTATCAATCTCTCAAGTTTACCTCTATCATTTTTGAGTTACAAATCCTCCTATTGTGTGATCAAATGACATACTCTAGCTCAAGAAAAGCATATGTCAAATTCTATTAAAGGAATTACTAAGATGCCTCAGATTTCATGATCATACATCCTTAAGATTACTCGATGGGACACACTGTATCAAAGTCAATGAGATATCATGGTGCCTTTATTGAAAATACTTATTACTACTGACTTTCATCAATAGTGACCAAATCCATAAAGATATACGATCACTTTAGGATCTTAATGTCAAAGTCATTCCTAACTTTGACACAAGCTCAATATTTTTTCAAGGTTGAGAGACGATACAATATAAGAGCTTGGTGAAGTCGTGACTACTCAATAGCCTTATGTCATAACTCATTGTAAGTCTTGTCCAATTTGTAACCATACACATTAATGCACTTACCATGGGAACTCATCCTGATAGCTAAGACCAGTTATCCCTCCAATTAAAAAGTAGTGTACTACAACCTTAAATGGATTGCTTAAGTCCATAAACCAATTGTGAGTAATTTTTTTACTTGTAAGGAACCTATGATTTGAATCTTACATGCAACTTTCAATGCACCTAAGTCATATACAATGCAAAAGATGTTAGACGAGAATGCTTATAAAGTATAATACATGGAATAAGGATTAATGGAAGTGAAATTGAAATATCATTAAATAAATAAATAAATTCTAAATTTGTTACATTATGTCATGCTTTTAAGGTCTTTATTCTAATAATCTCTCACTAGTCTTCAAAGCATAATGCTAGCATACTAGATAATCATTTGACACCTATGTCATCCTTATAACCATAAAAATAAATAAATAAATAAATTAAAAAACTCTTTCCATTAATGTCTCGGCGAAGGGATTCGCAAAATTTATGCATAATGGAAAACGTGACATTTAAAAACATAGATATATAGATTAAAGGTGTTTACTTTAAACTTGGATATTCCCAAATCAATTCCAATTCGATAAAGAGGCTCCATAAGTGTCCTAGATCTCATAAACAGAATAGTCTTCCACTTGATCACTATTTTTCACGGATTTAGACAATAAAGAAGCATAGTTTTCTCTCGAGAGGGAGAATAAGGTTTTTATCAAGAGTTTGAAAATTAAGAGCATAGAATGAAGCCTTAACCCCTTAAGGGGGTTTATAAGCTTTCTTGTTGACTTAAGTGACTTAAGCCCAACTTGGGCTTGGGTCACTTAATCTAACTCACTTTGGTTTTAATTAATGGGTTTTAGTTAATTAATTAGTCTAATCTAGAAAGATCATTCATAAGATCCTAACGTTTTTACCAAAAAGCCTTTATACACACATATGAATTAGGAACTAAAAATTCTCTAAAAAACTATGCCACCATGAATTAGGAGCTTGAGTGGGGACCATTAAGACTTATAGGAAAATATTGGCTCCTTTATAATTAAATTATGAAATTGACTCAACATCCTACTATAAAGAGTTAACTGCACTCCAATATCCTATGATATTATAACAAGATATAATTTGGATCTATGACCAATAATCCGTTAGATGCAGACTCTCTATAAACTAATGTATATAATCTAATGAAATATATGCTATCAACCTTTCAAGATCACCTCTTCAATCCTTGAATTATAAATCTTCCTATGATGTCATTAACTAACATAGTCTATTTCATAAAATAACATATATCAAATTGCAATGAAGGAATCACTATGACCATAATTTTTTTTTTATCACATGTCCTTTAGGATCGCCTAAAGGGACACTCTATCTCAAAGCCATGAGATATCATGATGCCTATATCAAGAATACTTATTGCTACTTGCCTTAATTAATAGTGACCTAATTCATAAGAAATATATAACCACTTTAAAGTCTCACCCATATGTCAAAGTTACTGGTGACCTTGGCACTAACTCAATATTCTCTCAAGGTTGAAAGTCTATGCAACATAGTGGCATGGTGAACTATAACTACTTTATGGTTAATGGCACGATTCACCATAAATCTTGTTTAATGTGTAATCATATACACTAGCATACTCATCACAGTGGAGGTAGTGCACTAAGATGGTAGTGTATTACAGTCTTTGATGGATTGTCCAATTCTATGAACTAACTATGAATTACTTATCATCCTATAAAAAAACTCATAACTTGGATCTTATGTATAACTCTTAATACAACTAAGTCATGTACAATGTAAATGATAGAGGTGTGAATGCTTAGATAACAATTAATGCAAATAAGGTAGCAAAAGGAATTAAAATATAAATAAATAAATTTATTAATGAAACTATATTTTGTTATATCATATCATACTTTTAATAACTCTATCCTCACAAGTTGTTTTACATATTACAACTTTCCTAATCCATAACCACATACCTCCTTTATTCAATATCCACTATCTCGTGTATGGCAACAAATGACAAACTAACATTAGTATGATTGCCTTCATCATTAGAAAATCATCCATCATATTGAATGTCCTCACCTTCCCTACTTGGACAATCACCTTCTCTATCTTCATCTTTTCATCGGCATTATCTTCCCTATACCTTAAATTGATGAAATAGGGACACTATTAGGCGCATGCTCATAATTTGATTTCTTGACATCCCTGCAAGTAACAAATGTATGAAGTTACCAAATGATAGGTTCCTTGGAGGCTCAACCAATACATTTGCAACATATAATTCAATTTCATTCATCCTAAATTTATCATAATTTCGCACAAAGTTGAAATATATTTTCGCTTTTCATAAGATCCTAACAATAAATGACAAACTGGAAATGTTTTCTCCTAATGCTAGCCATGGAGTATATAATATTCAATAACTATTCAGATTTAGTCCCAATAGGCACATTCATAGGTGCCATTATAGCCTTGCCAAAATAAAATGTCACATTTTCACAATTGAAAAATAATTCTAATAGAATGAAATTGTATCTTAATCATATGATTAAAAGAATCAAAATTAATATTACAATTTTGAGGATGACACATCTTAAAATAATATTGAACTTAAAATATAAAATATTTTAAAATACGAAATGA
The DNA here is from genome assembly GCA_030254885.1 of Vitis rotundifolia. Classification (NCBI taxonomy): domain Eukaryota; kingdom Viridiplantae; phylum Streptophyta; class Magnoliopsida; order Vitales; family Vitaceae; genus Vitis; species Vitis rotundifolia. The sequence continues at coordinate 14,212,991 of CM058166.1, forward strand.
ACTTATTAATTATCATTTTTTAATTTTGAAATGCATATAAACCATTCATATTAATTATATTTAAGATATTTTTTAATAAATATAAATATGTCTTAATTTTATTTGATCATCTACATTAATCCAACATTTATGCATATAATGGCCTTAACCGGAGAAGGAAACCCTTGGTCTACAAAAAAAAAATTTCCTAGAAAGACGAACTACTTATGTAGTAATATCACCCTTTATAGTCTATACAAGTGATCACTTAAGACTTAAAACAAACTTGTTGGATAAATTAATATAAGATTCTTTTGAAACCATTGAATTTGGCACATTTACTATGCTTCAGCGCTACTCATTTCTCTCTCCTTCCTAATTTCTTCTGTTTGATCTCGATATTAAATATTTGGATACAATAGATAATAATAGTGGGTGATGTGAATTTTTCGAGACTTTGAGCCTAAAAGTGTGATTTTACACATACAATTGACAAATTTTACAAAAACTTTTAATAGTGCGGAAAGTTCGGTTTTTAAAATTGTGTTTTAGGATCGAGACCATAGTTGTGTGACTCACAATAGTTGGCTAAAGTCATTTTCTTTTTTTGTTTTTAGTTCAAAATATGAGAATTAAAGATCTTACGAAACTCTTGGGCTATGTTTGATTCCTGATATAATATGAGAGAAAATGTGAGGAAAAGAAAATAAAGAGAAAGAGTAAAATAAAAGAAAAAATGAAGGAAAATAAAAAATAAATTTAAAATTAATATATTATTTTATATGTTGTTTCAAACTCATTTTACTCATTTTTTCTTTTCTGTAAAGGTCAAATAATTTTAAAATATATAAATTTCTAACTAATTTTAATTATATTTATTTTTCTTTTCTATTTTTCACGTTGAAACAACATATGCGAAAATAATTATTTTTAGCATTTCTTTTTCATTTTTTTTAGTATTTTCCACTAATAAGATATAACATTATTGTTGATCAATACTATTTAGAGTAATGACATTTCCATCATTGTAACAAAACAAATCTGAAGAAGAAGAATAAGCAATGCCTTAAAATTTAATGGCGTACCAATTGCCTTTGTCTCTTGATATTAGGCGTAATTTATTTCCTTAACCCAAGTTTTGAGATCAAACAACTATTATTTCATTAATGCTTCATTGGATTGTTCTCATAAATAAATACACATCAAGTCAATGTAAATCAGCACAACCTATTATTACATAGGAAGAGATAGGTGCCTCATTGTTGTGGTCACCATCATCTTATCATCTTCACCATTTTTACTTGTTAGTAAATATGTCATTGGTGGATTATGAGAGAGATTAGGGGTTAGGGTTGTAAATTGGTAAAGTTGAAAATGGAGAGGGAAGAATGAAGGGAAAACAAGACAAAAAAGTGAATAAACATAGCTCTCAATGTGCCTCAACCTATGAGTATGTCCTTTTGGCTAGAGATGATAATGGGGTGAGTTTTTTTGGTACTCGATCCGCCCTATTCCTAATAGGACATGGTTCAATTTTAATAAACGGGTGTAGGATGAATTTGAGAATTTTTTTTAAAACCCAAGGTAGGTTCGGATATTGCCCCACCTTGTCCTAATTATATATAAAATTAATTTAATTTAAATTTTAAAATTAATTTAATTCAAATTTTATTTTACTATTTTTAATATACAGATAATAATAAAATATTTTTAATAAAATAAATTATAAAAAATATAATAATTTTAAAAATATTTTTATTTTAATGTAATTAAAATTTTTAAAAGTAATTTTTTTTTAAAAAAAATTAAACAGGGCGGGACGGGGCAGGTTCGGGAACTTATCATACCCGCCTTGCCTCACCTCGCCCCATTTAATTTTTTATATAGGATGGGGATGAGAATTATTTTAAATAAACGGGACAGGGTTGGGATGAGGGCGACCTGTCCCAAATCTACCCCATTGTCATCCCTACTTGTGGCGAAAACACATTAGATAGATTTTTATTTTTTTTAGTTCTAAATTATATTAATAATTTTTTTTCTTCAATGGCCAAAACTCCAAAGAAAGGTCAAGTACTTGAAGCACCATATGAAAGTGCATTTAGCCTAGTATTCATCCTAGCAAAGGCACCATCAAGTGGCACTTACCACCTAAAACACTATTTTAATCTTCTTAAAAGTGCTAAGCCTTTCTATGGGTAGAAAGGTGGTACAAGTCACTCTTTCCACTAGCTTTTGTGATTTTTGACCAAGAAAAGTTGCTTCACGTATCTAATAACCTCGGGGAACATGTTTTGAATTTCCCAATCACTAATAAGTTAGTACTAAATGCTCTAACTATCAACAAACCTCAAGTGCCAATATGTACTCATTGGAGAATAGTTTCAAATTAATTTTCTTGACGTTCAAAATTGTGTAGGGCTATGAGGAACAAGATCCCACATCGAGTTTCGAATGATGGTGCTAAATTTATCACTTAATATTAAGTAATGTAATAGAAGCAAGATCCCATACATCAGTATAAACTAGATCAAAAGGACCACAATTAGAAAGTATAAAGGCATCAAATGATGGTCAATGGCTTTAAATTGCATAGGCAGGAACTGCAATTACTGAAGCAAAGAGGTTGAAACAATCATATAGCTTGAGTTAGAGACAAGTTTTTGTAAAATTGTGATGGAAGGGTGACCTAGCTGATGATACTAATCTTATAATGGAAGTTGTGTCATGTGTGTGGGTATTTGGATAGGAAAGAGGAATGGACGACCGTTCATACGTGCTGCGCTTTGCTTTATTGCTTGATGAGAGATGCCCCCCCTGCTCAAATCATTCAAGCATGAGAGATGCGAAACTAGAGAGCAGCTAAGCCACAATAGGGGGCGTGACCATCTGACAGCAGTTGTTGAGGCAGGCAGCCCTAAAAGCAGCACAGAGCGGCGGCACATCCGCCGGTAACGTGCGCCGTCAGTTGTACCTGACTGTACACCCCAGGGCAGCCCTATAAGAGCATACGCGTGAGGCTTGTGTCCTAAGAGGTAGGACCCACACTGGGCATTTAATATTGGGTCTCTTTTGATGTGATTTGGGACACACCCTAGCCGAAATTAATCTGTTATTTTCAGATTCTTAAAACATGCTTCCTTTCTTGTTTTTTCTATTTCCCACATACTAAAGCTGATTTGTAATGATTAAGTCAGATTCTGAGCTGTCCTTTTTTGCCATGCATGATTGCCACGTAGGAAATTGATATAGGGTTGAAATTTGTTTAAATTCAACATAGTTTGAAAATAATCATTTGTAATAAATTAAAATTAATTTTTTTTCTTTTTACACGTAATTACAAAAAAAAATAAAAAAATAAAAAACCCTCCCTCTAGGATATTGAAACTGACCCTATTCCAAATAAGCAAACAAGGCAAGAAGCGCACAAGACAATGTGATCTAAGTATAAAGTTTTAGAGCATATATTATAAAAGTAGTATTAAAAAAATGATGGGAGTAGTAAAAAAAGATTACTTGTGCAGTGTTTAATGAGACATCACGAGTCCCATGATGGGTTCAATCAATCTCCTCATAATTTCTCAACCCCACAATTCCTTTTTTTAACCAAATATTAATGATTCTTTTTGGGCATCATCATTATTCTTTTCCCCTTCGCTGTTGCAGAAGCATTTACACCCACCATTCATCACCCAACATGGCCAACATGATGTAGGGTGTATGTTTAGAGTGTTTGTAGTAAGGGCTATTTCATCAAAATGGTTATTGTAAATTTACCCGCCCATCTTTTTTTATCTTCTCATTGTCAAAAATATCTTTATAAATATTTTTCTTGTAAAAATAATTATTTTTTAAAAATCAATTATTAAAAATAAGTTATTTTTCAAATAAAAATATAAAAATGATTAGATTCACTTATTTGAGAATTATTTCATTATTTTTAACAAATTAATTCTTTTAATAACATTATTTGTAACATTTTTATCAATACTTTTAATAAGAATTAGCAAATATTTGAATAAAGATAAATAAATATTTTTAATGATATTTTTTTATCATATATCACATAAAAAAAAAAAAAAGAAAAAAAAAAACATATAACAACATATGCGACATTTTTATTCATAATCATTAGGGTTATTTTGATTAAAAAGTTCCTTGAAAACCCCAAATTTGAAATTTAACCTCTATCATTTTTTTTTTTGTCTCATTTTAACCAAAATACCCTTATTATTTTCTTATAAAAATAATATTTTCTTTAAAAGCCTAATGGTAAAGGAAATTTATATAAAAAATAGATTATTTTTTAAATAAAAACATAAAAAATGTTAAATTCACAATTTGGGAATTATCTCATCCTTTCTAATTAAACAAATATTTTTAATGCTATTTTTTATAATATATTATATAAAAAAATCATTTTAATAAGAAATCCTTATTAGTAAGTAAAACTAAAAATCACATTAAGTGGTTTTATAAAAATATAAAATTTTGGCAAAAGCCTAATTTTGGAAGTAATTCCTAAGTTCCAAATGAGACAGGACATAAAAAGCCAAAAATGATAGTTAAAGCTCCATCCTTCCCTAAGAAGATAATCATCCTTACAAATGTAATTGTTGGGAAATTGGGAAGGAAGAGGAAAATGGCCAAAGGAGTTTTCTAGATCCAGATGGAACAATATAATCCCACCTTGTAAGCATAACTACCAACTTTTTTTTATTTTGAATTGTAATTGCAATGTTGATAATTGTAAAAATAGAAACTAGGACTTCGAGTGGAAAGTGTTTTTTAAAATAATTCCAAACAAAATATTTTTTTAAAATATTTTCTCAAAGGCTTTTTAGAATAAAAATTTGATTCAGAACTTAAATTGTTTTTAACATGTTTATATTTTTAAATATGTTTTAAAAATAATTTTTATATGTATTATTTTATTTTTAATCATTCTTTGCATTTTTATAATTATTTTTTAAATTAAAAAATAAGTAAAAATAATGAAAATATATTCTTTGAAAACAACTTATTACATGATCTGGTGCAAAAGCATTTGGATCTTCACTGATATTACTCCTTCCTTGTGATGCAAATAGATAGTGATTCTACAAGAGCTATCACTTCTTTTCCAGGGTCTTAAGGGCCCTCAAAACACTGAGAGATGTTGGGAAGAGAGGGAGTCTCACTACAGTCTCTTCTAGTATCACAATAGTAATCAACCACTACATCCATGAAATTGATGATCCGAGATGAGAGGCCTGGTTTCATTTTATAGAGCCAATAAGATAAAAGGATGAGGAAATCAAATAAACTCTACCTTGAGATATAATAATTAGATATAAATAATTTAGTTACTACCTCAAATTTAAAATTTTTTTAAAGTAACTTTTAAGGATTTAAATTTTTTTTAAAAAATTTTAAAGTAACTTTTAAAAAAATTTTGCATAAGTGTTTTTACTTTTTATATAGAAATTTATATTTTTAAAAACACAAAACAGAAAGTATATCAAAGGAAGCCTTAATTAACAATCATCATCTTTGGGTTATTAGATGGAATCTACCCTGTAGAATCTCATACTTCTAACTTGAGCTTAATAAACATCTCTAGGTATCATCTTAGGAAGAGGATCCACTACCATGCGACTCGTAGAAATGTGTTCCAAGACCACTTCCTCCCATGCAACCATATTTCAAATAAAATGACATTTGATATCAATGTGTTTGGTTCAACCATGATATTTAGGGTCTTTGCGTATGCTAGGGCTATCATGCTATCACAATAGATAGTAACTAGCTAAGAAGCGCATGCATGCAACAATACTAAGATCATGAAAGAAACTCCTCAACAAAATACCCTTATAAACAATAGCTGAACAAGCAATGTAATGTCAACTCTATAATAAAAATGCTATATATAATTGTTTTTTATTGCTCTAAGATATGACAACATCACTGAGCAAAAAAAACATTCCCAGTCAATTTGCACTCATCCAAGTTGCTTCTCCTATTAGCGTCATTTTTTTTTTTTGATAGGTAAAGCAAGTTCATTAAGAGCCAATAGGCTAGATAAAGGGTATACACGGAGTATACCAAATACAAAGAAGCAAAAAACAAAAGGACAAACAAGCCTGACCCTTACTTGGTGGCTAGCCAATTTACGAAATCTATCAAAGACAAAGTGTGTTCCTCTATATACACCCTAGCCCAATTCACAAAAGTGTACAAAAAAATGGATTTAATATCTTGATTGTTCCTCTCAATATCATCGAAAGCCCTCTTATTCCTTTCTTTCTAGATAGTCCACATCAGGCAGAGGGGGGCAACTCTCCAAGCTTTCTCCCTTTTCTTGCCCACAAAAGAACCATGCCAACCCAGGAGGTTTCTTTTCACAGAGGAGTGCATCACCCATTGCACCCCAAAAAGGGAGAAGATCAGAAGCCATAACATTCTGGCTTTCTCGCAAAACAGAAGAAGGTGATCTGTGATTTCCTCCTCATGTTTACACAAAAAACACCTGTTAGGGATGCTCCAACCAAATCTCTTCAAGCTGTCAGTGGTGAGTAGCCTGCTCTAAGCCGCCTCCCACCCAAAGAAGCTAGCCCTAATTGGAACCCAAGGCGTCCAAATAGTTCTAGCTTGGTGCCCCTTGAGAGTGAACTATAAAAAAAGTTGACAGAAAAGGTCCCATTCTTGTTCTCTTTCCACTGGAGCAAGTCATCCACACCTCTTCTAATGGTCAAAGGATGAAGCTTGCTTAATAAGCTTTCTACTTCTCCCACCTCCCAATCATTAAGGTGTCTATTAAAACGAAGCCCCCAGTTACCCCCAACTTTGTCTTCCTCCCAAGCCTCAGCAACCCAGCCTTCTTTGTTGACGGAGCTTTCTATTAGCGTCATTGTAACCAATCAAATACAAATTTGATCCCTAATAGCAAAGAATGTAGTTCATTGTGCCTTTAAGATATTGAAGTATACGTTTTATTGCTTTCAAATAAGGTCGGTCAGGATCTAACTAGAACGTGATAACTAACCCAATTATGTAACAAATATCAAGACGTGTACACATCATGATGTACATCAAGTTCCCAATGATGCTAACACAAGGAACATGGATCAACTTGTCCTTTTCATTTGGAATCTTAGGATTCATTTTTAGGCCTAAGGCCTTCCCTTTCTCACCATAAATGTCAATAGGTTTGCAATTTTGCATTTGGAACCATTTAAGAATCTTCTTTATATAATTCTGTTGAGATAAATTGAGAAGTCTCCTTGAACAATCCCTCAGATCTTAACTCCAAGCATATAGTTTGCTTTACCTATGTCCTTCATCTCAAAAGTGGAGAATAGCCACCCCTTAATAGCAAGAATCATCTCCTTCCCATTTTTAGTCAATGAGTTGTCATCAACAAACAAAGATAGGAAGAGGAATTTATTTGTGGATCATTTAACAAACATGTAACGGTCTTCTTTGACCATCATTCTGATTATTTGTGAAATAGAATATATTGTTGCCTAAATGATTTTCAAGCCATAAATGGATCACTGGAGCTTCCAAAGTTTGCACTTTTCCCCATTTTCCATGAAACCAATCAATTGATCCATCAAACTAACCTTTTGTAGTTAATCTCATCAACCCCAATAGGGTTTGCTTATAAAAAAAATCTGCTATTCTTAAATTCAAAAGCAAAGTAAAATTGACAACCACGATGAACAAGTGAAATAGATGGAAGATGAAAGAAATAGGCAAAACGTCTAAGGTGATATTTGTTTTTCCCCTCAAAATTTAAATAGGTTTGAATTAATTTGAAATCATTAAAAATTTAAATATTAAGATAAATTTGTAAAGGCTAATGAATGTTACTAATAGTTTTTTATTTAATAAATATAGGTCGATCAATAAAAAATTTAGGGAAATGTATATATTTAGTTCATATGATACTTGATCAATCCATCAGTCCAAAAATATATTTGGGTTAATCAACTTGGGTTGAATCTAGAATTTGGCTGGACTAAGCAAATGAGTTTCATGTGTTAAGCTTGGATTAGTTGTCAACCCAACCCACTTGGTCAGACCACCAAAGATGAAAAGTGGATGAGATTGGCATACATGAAGGTTGGTGAAATCAATGAGGCCTGGATAGGTGGATGAGAGGATGGTGATGGAAGGCGAAAATGGAACAAAAAGATAACGAGGAAAGAAGCTCAGAATGGTACTAGGGAAAACTGAAATGCTATAAAGGGAGTCATTTTAGTTAACAGTGTGCACCATGTGGATACTTCCAGAGAAGGTTCATCCTCTACTCTGTTCATGATTTGGAAGCCAAGAGGTTCTGTTTAGTCTTTTCGGAGGGAAGAGGGATCTTGGGGGGGTGGGTTAAGCTGGCTGGGAAGCTGCATTCTCTTAGTGTTGTCCCCCCTGATGAAGCCAAGGTGGGCTCAGGCCCTATTGGCAATAGAGCAGGCAAGAAGGGTGAAGACCAGGTTGAGGTAGAGGATGAAAGGACTTTTGTTGAGGTTGCAAAGGTAAAGGCTGGAAGATTAGGAGACATAGTTTGGCTTCAACTTGGGGGCAAAGACTTGAGGAGTCAGGAGGAGAAATTGGGGCGCTGTTTTGTGGGATGGTGGGGAGAAACAACAGCTTCGGTCCCGGATTTGGCTTTGTTAAGGAGATGGGGGGTGCGTCATTGGAATCTGAAGGGGGGAGTAAGCGTTTCGAATTTGGGCAGTGGGTTCTTTCTGGCAAAATTTGAGGCTGCAGAGAAAGTAGAGAGGGTGTTGAGAAGGGGGGTTCGGCGCTTTGAGGACAAGGTGCTTCATTTGGAGAAGTGGGGACCTAAGGTAGGATGTTTTTGAGCCGAAGTTCAATCTAATCATTGTTGGGTGAGGGCGATGGGTTTGCCATTACACTTCTGGAACCGAGAGGTGTTTAGGAAGTTGTGGGATAGCTGTGGAGGGTTCGTTGTTGTGTACGACGACATAGCTAACTTCATGCAGCTTCAGTGGGCCAAGCTTTTAGTGAGGTCAAAGGGGAAAGACCTACTTGGGACATTATAGTTGGTGGTGGGATCTTGTTTTGCAATCCAATTGTGGTGAGAAGTGTCACCATGGGTGTTGGTGGTGGTGCCAATGCACGAGAAGGAGTGGCCGAAGGTTACAGATAAAGGAGAGGTGGATACATGCACAGGAAGGAGTGTGGGGCCTTTGCAAGCAGAAGCACAAACTCCAGGGGGTGAAGCAGTGTGCTCTAGTGGTGAAGTCAAAGCAAGGGAGGTGGATGTTGACTTTGACTAGCACGATTTGGGTATGGCCAGGGGTGCAAAGGCAATTGCAGGAAAAGATGGAAGGGAGAAGGCAATTGTTGAGGAAAGGTGTTCTTTTTTAGTTGATGGAGAGAGGTTAAGTGGGGAAGGGAGTGGGCCCAAAGTTTATTGGGCTGAGCTTGGCAAGGAGAGGCGTGGACTAGCCTTTGGAGCCCAGGCGCCCAAGTTGTGGTACTCAGACAAGTTTGGGGCCCATGGCCCATATGGGCCTTAAGGTGGGCCAAAATCTGGTGGAAAAAGGATCAACTCAGTTCTTCAATGTTATGTCAAGGGGAACCAACCCAAGTGTTGTTACTGGAGGTTTAAAAGAGCCTAGGGCTCCAAGAGTTAAGGTTTTTGTTATGGAGCAGAGCCTCGACGAAGTGATCCTCAGTGTTGTGTCGACTACTGAGGCAATAGGAGTGTCTGTAGCGGATGAATCCCTGTTGGAGGAAGCTTCCAGGTACTCCTTTTTTGAGCCTCACTCTCTTCTACTCTTAATAAGGCGCTTTTGTGCAAATGGAGTTGGAGGTTTGAAAATGAGAGAGGGGTCTTTTGGAATCAAATGATAAGGGAAAAGTATGGGGAGGAGCAAAGGGGTTGGTGTTCTAAGGAAGTGAGGGATGGGTATGGTGTAGGGTTGTGGAAAGCAATTAGGAGGAAGTGGCATGTTGTAAGTAGTAGACTCCCTTTTGTGGTGGGTAATGGATAGAGGGTGAAATTTTGGAAGGATAGATGGTGTGGGGCTTCACCTTTTTGTGATTCTTTTCCTACTTTATTTGCTCTAACTGTTTCCAATGGCGCTTGGGTGAAAGATGTGTGGAGTTTCATTAAGGGATGGAAGAGTTGGAGCCCGCATTTCTCTAGACCTTTCAATGATTGGGAGGTGGATGAGGTGCACAAGTTTCTATTGGGCCTTAATAGTGTTTAGCAGGATGTGGAAGATAGGATGCTTTGGACAAAGACTAAATACGGAAAGTTCTTCGTTAAGTCTCTCTACAAAGCCTTAGAATCAGGCCCTCTAGTCTCTTTCCCATCGAATGTCACATGGAAATCTTGTGTGCAACCCAAAGTGAGTTTTTGGGTGGGAAGCAACGTGGGAAAAAACTCTTAATTTGAACCAACTTCAGAAAAGAGGATGACCTTTAGCGAATAGATGCTACCTTTGCCAAATGCATGAAGAATCGATAGATCACATACTCCTCCATTGCGCCAAGAAAAGGACTCTATGGGCATTGTTTTTCACGCTCTTTAGGGTTCAATGGGTGCTGCTTGATTCAATTAAGGCGACGTTTTTGGGTTGGCACAGGTCCTTTGTGGGAAAAAAGAGAAGGGAAGTTTGGAGAGCAGACCCCTTATGTATTTTTTGGATGGTTTGGAGGGCAAGGAACATTATTGCTTTTGAAGATGATGTGTTGTCCATCCAAAGACTTAAGAGTTCCTTTGTTTATTTTCTTTGGTCAGAGATAAAATTGTTCATAAAAGATAGTCCTTTGACTTTAGTTGGTTTCATTGATTGGGTGGGATCTCATTGAGGGTGGGGTTTTTTTTTGCACCTCCGTTCTTTACAGGTGGGGGTGGGGGTGGGGTGTATCTATTTTGCATACTATGAGCCACTGTTTTGGCGTCTCTTTTCAATACAATCTTATCTCTTTTAATTTATCAAAAAAAAAAAAAAAACTCTAAGCACCCTTCCCCCCACCCCAACAACCAAACTACTGTATATTCAGCCTCATTCTGAACCCAGGTGTAGACTTGAATGGGTCAGGCTATGCGCTTCACTTGGTTTGAACTGTTACATGACACAGCTGCCTACAACTAGGTGCTCCATGGTTGGGTTTATGTTTTCTAATCCAAGCTTAACCCTAAAGAGAAAAAGAGTCTCTTCCCTTAAATAAATGATATATCTCATACAGTTATAATAAGTAGTCTATTGGTGCATATTTAACACACAAGCAGAAGAAAAGACAGCCTTTATAGTTTAGTTCTCACCCTCATGAATCAAGTTTATAGCCATAGAAGATTCTATCTCAATGAGAACATAGTCAATACCATTTATCCATAAATTATAATTTGGGAAAACTGGGTAAGAAAAGAAACACCTTGTACGAAAGCCCATGTCTGCTGTTTATGACACTGAGTTAGCATTGTGCCATCCCTTGGTGCAAGGTGGTATACTCATGAATTCATCGAACTCCTTCACATGAATGTCACAGCATTTCCACTACAAAAGTTACACATCATAGCATTGTATTCAGAAGTCAGGAACCAATCAAAATAGAAAGTAACAATAAATGAAACTGAATTTAAGATGCAATGTCATAAAACACATATCCCACCCCTCTTAGCCGGTCATGGAAAACTGCAGGCCCAGGATGATAACTGCAAGCAGTTTCATGATTATCCTTTTCTTTGAAAGTCATACCACATCCCTTGTTTCCACAGGTTTGTGGCTGGTTTATATCAACAATCTTCTTTGCAGGAGCAGCCAAGCCCTCCTGAACACCTGTGTTGTTTTCGGCTGTCAAATCCGTTTGCAAACTCTTTTCTCTGGCTTGTGAACCTAAAAAGGAAAGCATGGTTTAACACATAAAACACAATTAATTCCTACATATTCAATAGGGGAAAAATCAGTACTAAGGGGTTGTAAAAGAAATGGAAGGGATGGAAAAAGTTATAGATAAACACTGGGCATACTATGACACTATGATCACTAGAATTAGCTGAATTGAGTACCACATTCTCCACAAACCAGAATTTAAGACAGATTAAAAATGTTTTCTTCTTCCATCCTCCCTTTTCTCTGCAACCATAAGGCAGGTTGAAGCACTGAGATTGTGAAAATCGATTGTTTTACTATATTTCTTTAGCACCTGGAATGAATTAATATTCTTAATAAATTATAGCTATTTTAATGAAAAGGATTTTTATTTTCATTTTTTGAATTTCAAGCAACAAATACATCTTCATCTTTTCAAAATAACTCATGTCAACAACTTTGATTTAACTGGAACAACTCAAATTTTATTTCATAAAGTTAAAATAATTTTCTCTTGTAAAGGTTTAATGGCTCAGTAGGTTACTTCAAATGTTACAGAGAACTAAATGAACTGATTTGATTTCAATGGGACACCTAAGAAGCCCCCATGTGAACCATAAAGAGAATAAAGAGCAGGCACACAACTACAGTACCATGTTCTGAGCAAAAAAATCCCTGCTGACACCTAGAGCAAGTTTGTTTTGATGATGCATCAGGTGCAGGAGCTGGAGCAGGAACTTGACTCTTTGGAGGAGCTGGCTTTGCTAGTACTGGTTTCTCAGTTGTGTGCTTACCTGTCTTACATCTTCATTAATAAAAGAAAACCTTGAGCAACTAACATGACAGAAACTTAAAACAAATATGATTTTTAAGAGATTTCCATGGCCCAAAAGGGTTTAATCATGCAAAAGAAAAAAAAAAGTTCAACTATCAGTACATGATATTAGCCATTTGAACTGATTTGGAAAATCTTTTGCAGTTGGGATGTAAAAACTGCACTTCTCATCTCCTAATTTCAGCCTAACATGCAGGGAGACTATAATAGAGGAGAGGAAGATGGCTACTTAGGTTAAGAGAGCATTAGATCAACCGAATTAACAACTTGATTTAAATCATTAAGCATGCCAAACGTTTTTCATAAAATAACTTAATAATACTATAACTCAAAAGATATCACCTTCTTTTTAATCTAAAGTAGTATTGTACTTTTGTTGCCTAAAACTCTATTCTTCTGATCAACCCTTGCTTGCCATGTTTATCTCTTATAAATGCATTACTTAATATTAATAAGGGTAAATATGTCAATTTGATAGTTTAAAAAAATTAAGTTAATCTTACCAAAGAGTCTTTAATAGTTAAAAAAAGAAATCCATAATAAGTTCTAAGTCAATAAATTTAGCAAAATTCAGATTAAGTCATTTTAAGTAATTAAAAAGCAAGTCAGTTTGATCAAATGCCACAGAAATGTGTTTTTAAACATTTTAGAGTGCCCAGATCCAGAGAAAATAAAAGGCAAATCATCCTTCAAATCACTAGATGCCATGCAGCAGACTCAAAAGTTTTTGTTTTGACCAGAAGAAAACAATGGAAAAAATGTTGGGCAACCAGAACCAAGTACTGTTAACCATTTTATGTAGTTGCTTATTTTCAATAGAACCTAAAAACAATTTTTGTACTGCAAGGGCAGAGAAGTCGTAAATTAGTGGAAACCATACAGTCACAAACTGAGGAACTGTTGATATGTTAGGTGCTCACTTATATCCATGTATGTTCATCAAATCCTAAAACCTTAAAGAGGGATATGGATGAAGTATTGTCATGCCTGAATATGGGCAAAAGGTTGCATGCTCTTCCGCTATTTCTTTTATAGCTTAAATCTTGAAGCGCCCAAAGAATTTTAGTTAGGTAAGTGTCACAATGTACCCTTGTCGGACAAGTATCTTTTAATTGCATCATCCATTTCACATTGAATTGAAAGTGATGCCCCCAGCTAACTTAAGTGGTCATGTAACAGAACACATCATAATACCCTAATTTCATAATTAACAGATCCTAATCCTTATTAATGTACTATAGAGAAATCATAAAACAACATAGGAAGTGGAAAATAGACATTTGAAATGTTCAAACTCATTCTTGCACAATACACCAAAGTCTGATTGATGCAAAGTTTAGCTAGATTTTGTGGACTTCAAAGAGGGAGTTCTCTTGAAGTAGGACAGATGGAAGTCTAATATCCCACATTGGCTGATTACTAACATTGGTTGGACCTTATATGTGGGGTTACCTCTACCCCCCATTAGCTTAGGCTTTTGGAAGTGTACATAGTCCCACATCATTTGGCATCAAAATGAGGTTTGGCCTAGCCCACCCTGTACTCACTGATGTGGGCATTGGCAATCGAGTGGGGGTGTTTGACATAGGATGGACGGAAGTCCAATGTCCCTCATCGGCTGATCAGTAATGTTGATTGGGTGTTATATGTGGGGCAACCTGTAACCCCCATTAGCTTAACATTTTGGGAGTGTATGTGGTCTCACATCATCTCTTATAACTACTTATTTCAATGACAAGGGGGCATTGACACCTTTCATACAGTCTATTTTTTACATGGCAATATGAACAAAATTGTCGTGTCTAAGCCACTATGATCACCAAAACACATGAAGTAAATCTAATTTTACAAAAATCAACATTTCATAGGCTAAAATTGACATTATTTACCAAAATCATATAACACTTTTTAATCATCACCCAGAAAAATATGAGCAGACTCATCTAAATTCTTGATAGGCTTCACAGATTGAGCAGCTGATTATACAAACATAGACTGCTGAGACATATATATTATTAGTGAGATTTTTAACAGGCTTAAAAGGAATAATTGTAGTTTCAAAATAAAATATGAACATAACATACCCTGGAATTGCTAGAAATAAGCTGAAATCATGACTTCTTTTCTTGCAACAACTCCACTCTTTCATTCCATCATGAAAAATAGGCTGGAAATACAGCATGCAAACTTATTAGAAATATCAAATCAATTATACATAGGAAAGCTGAAAAAGAGTATACAAACTAATATTAAATGCAAAAACATAAAGTTTGACTTACTCCCTGATGAGATCCATATCCGAGCCCGGTCAAAGCAAGCCCAAGCATGCAAGATTAGAAATGAATTAGTAATTAATACATGATGATATGCTTCTAGTAAAAAGTTCATCACAAAAAAGAATGTCTTATCACTGCAAGAATTTGGCTTCCCACATGACAAACAGCATGAATGATGGGGATGGCAATCAAGAAATTCTGAATGCTCTTTTATTATATTGCTCTTTATTCATTAAAAAAAAAAAAAAAAATTCTGAATGCTCACATGCCACTAATGATTGATGCTTCCGCACAAGGTGCCACCTAATTGAGGAATACAAGGCATATTGTTGAACCTGCTCAGTTCTCATCTCCTTGAACATGGAGAAACCTGAAATCTCTAGTTAGGAGTAGTATGGTGATTCTAATATTAGGGGTGTTTAGTGTCAACTTAGTAGGTGCTTGGTTATAGGTTTGGGAAAATCTTATGCTTGTTTGAGTCAGTTTAGGCTATAGAGTTTTTTCTTTGTTCTAGTCAGAGTTAAAAACTAGGCCTTGTAATCTTTGTTTCTATAAGCCTTGTTCATAGAACTTACCCATCTGCTTGAGTGGTTTTCAAATTTAACTCTCATCTATCAGAAAGTTTTTTCTTCTTGGTACAGGTTGAGTTAGGCTTCTGTTAACCTTGCTTCACCATAAGCAAGTATAAATTAAATACTACCCTTTTAATGAAAAATAATAATTTACAGACATGGATTTGAAAGCACAAGACGGATGATGGGTTCTTCAGAAGGATCATAGAAACTGACAAAAAAGTACACACAAATTAGGAACCAGCAAACCTAAAGCTCTACCCTACCCTAGCAATGGACACACTGTTTTTTTTTTTAAATCAGAAACAGCGATGATTTTATTAGCAATGTTAAACCGAGAAGGATGAGAAATCCTTCCCTAAATACAAACCTGATCAAAACAAAGGAAAAGAAAAAAGAACCAAAAGCCATCAAAACATCTTGGCATTACTATTTTGACACTTTTGAACTACATATCAAAATCCAATCAAGTTGAATAAGGCTAAGAGGAATGCTCTTGCAAGCATTACTGGTTGATGCCCAAAATGATGAAGAGAAATAGACAAGGTGCCATAATGTTTCAGTGGTCCTCCACTTGGCCTCAAAAATCCTCACATTTCTTTCCTACCATACCATCCAAATCAAAGTTAGATAAGCAATTTTCCATAGGACTTTGCCCCAATTTGTGCTCCCCAACCCCCTACAAGAAATGGTCAACATGTCACATACACCTTTAGGAGGAACCCAAAACAACTTGTTTATTCAAAAAGCTCGTGCCATAACTCCATAGTCATTGCATAGTGTAAAAAAAAGGTGATCTATCAATTCTTCATTACCCATACATAGGGTGCAACAATGTGGAATAAGGGCCTTGAAAGATCTTCTCACTTTAAGTACATCATCAGTGTTAACCTTCTTGTTGGCCACTAGCCAAGCAAAGGCCTTGACCTTTGATGGGGCTTTCGATTTCCAAATGAAATTAGTAGGAGAGAAGGGAATTGAAGTTGATTGTTTTGATTTCCAAATGGACACACTGAATTTCCCTTGCCATGTATAATTTGCAGTAAGTTTTTTCTCTTAATTCCAGATGAAATCATATAAAACAATAGCCTCTCTAAACCTTATTCAACCCATGAACTATAATTCCACCTTCCCCTCCATAATCCCTAACAGAACTGAAACCCTAGCATGTGTGCATGCCGGCACACACACACACACACAATTACAAAGAATTTCCTTTTATGCATGGTCAAGAAGTGTAGATTGAAGCAAACTAGCTTAGTTTAGAGGGGTAGATTGGTCTAAAAGATCTTCAACTTCTTTTAGTAGCATTTTAAGAAAATATTTGGTAGTGGATATTTGGGGGGGTAAGACTTGCTAAACTGTGTCTCCATATCAACACAAGATCTATGTTATGCACAGATGCAAATGGGCAATGTCAAGCAGAGATAAGTGCGGTAATGGGGTGTTTGAGATCAAACAGCTCATTATACCTCACAGTTCAAGTGTGGTTCATGTAGCATTATACAAGTTCACACCCATTCACAAGTTGAATCATGTATTCATTAGCTTAACTTAGAATTCATTTTGGCTTTTAGAGTTCAACACACCTATCTTAGGAATCACTACATATGCCCACAGTTTACTCAGATCTTTGTCATACCCACAGGCGGAGCCAGCATATGCCCAAAAAATACCCTAGACAGCACCACTTGGTGATCTTGATTGCTTTCTCTAAATATAGACTAAATAAAGGTAATCAATTTTACCTATTATATGCTATTAGTATATAGTATCCATAATAACATATTAAGATACTGTATACTATAGCATATAATAGGTAAAATTGATTACCCTTACTTAGTCTATATTTAGAGAAAGCAATCAAAGATTCAAAATCACCGAGTGGTGCTGTCTAGGGTATTTTTTGGGCCAAATGCCCCCCTGAAAAAACAAATTCCCACTAAATTATCAGATTTAAAAGGGAAAAAAAGGCTTAACCACTAAGCCAAATTTACATCTTGATATCACATTGCCCCCTGAAACAATTTTCTCCCCCTTCTGGCTTCACCAGTGGTCATACTTCACTGGCCTTTATACAAATTCATATCACAATGCCTACCCTCAGTTGTTCATCAGCTTAATCATTCTTAAGCTTAATAATCACATATTCATGAAATGCGGCATAACCATAAAATAGGGTTTTACAAAGTTTTTCAAAATTCATGTTTCATTGCATTAGTAAGTACAAGAGGAACAAAAATTCATACTTCAACGTTTCAAGATAACTAGCAATAGTTTCAAACCATATCAAATTAGCTAATGAAAAACTCCAATCTGAACGATGTCATGAGCAAGATATTATACAGTTTTTTCCGTTTTATTCATTGTTATATACTTAACCCTTTTATCTTTATGTTTAATTTGTTGAATCATTAATCCCAATTTTTTTCTCAAAACCACCAAGGCACTTCCCCCAATCACGAGCCAAAAACCACAATTCAGAATCACAGTCATCTATTAGTTCAACAGTCCAATCTCCCAGCACCAATCAAGATTTAATTGCACGCAAGCACGAACTGATCACTAGTGGAGTGAAGACCAAAACGCCAACTTAGAAAACAGAATCAGTTCGGCTCCATTCAGTGACATCACATTAGGTTTGCGTAAAATCCATCCAATTAGTAACTTCCGCAAGGAAAAGTTTTCAATTTTCTCCTTTTTCCCCAAAACGAGAAAAGAAAGAATGAATTCTCACAATGATTTTCCCATGACACAAACAAAGAGAGTTGGATCTGAAAGAACTCACAGAATCGTGATATCGACAGGAATCATCAGGATTGTCATCTGGAGAGAACGTGGCATCGCAACCCATTCGCTGGCATCTAACCTTAGCCGCCTGCTCCTCCATTCCCTCGGTCGCCTTCTCCTCCACCGGTAGCGTGGAAACTTGATACAGCTGGGTTTCAGCTTCCCAAATAGGAATTTGAGTTCGGAGTAGATGCCTCGCGTCTAGGTTTTTCTAGAAGTAAACGTGTCCCTCTTCTAACAGTAACATTATTTTTTTATTTTTTATTTTTTTAATGCTTTTGAATTTATTTCAAAATTATCCTAATGCTTTAAAATTTATTTCAAAATTATCCTTTGATTTTCGAGAAGTAACAGGGAAAGAAAAAAAAAGAAGAAAAATAATTTTTTTATATTTAATTTTATTATTAAAAAATATGAAAGAAATTTAAATATAATTAAAATTATTAAAAATTTTATATATTTTTAAATTATTCAATATTTACGTAAAAACTTTAAATATTTAAAAAAAAATTAAAATAATATATAAAAATAATTCATTAATTTTGAATCTATTTTTTATTTTTCTTTATTTTTTTTTTATCTATTTTTCCTAAATTTTCCCCTCCCAAGAACTAAACATACCTTAAAATTTTCTATGACAAGTACAACTATCTTATTTTTATTTTGTTTCTCTTGCACTAAATCTCTCACACCTTCTCCAATTGTCACCTACAATCTTTTTTTTTTTCTCTCTCTTTCACCATTTTATCTATTGTGGGTTATGATGTTTCCTTTTTATTATTTTTCTTTTTCACATTACTTTTTCTTTGCCTCTATTAATATTTCTTTTTAATATGTTGATGTATTTTCTCATAAAACTTCCTTAATTTCATTTTTTTACTCTTTTATCTCGCAATCTTTATTGATTTTAATCATTTTTGGACACATTAAACTTAAAATAATAATATATAATAAATAGTTAATAATAACAAATTAAGTAAAAACATAAATATATAATGAAAAATATGAAAATATTATCCCACAAATAATATAATTGGTCATTTCAAATATTAATTATAATAATATGTTTCATCATTTAGGGTTTAAATTTTATTATTTAAAGGTTTATGATATAAGATTTTTTATATTAATAATAAATAAAATATTTGTTTATTTTATAAATCTTATACCATATAATAAAAGTAAAAATATCTTTATAATACTATTTTATTATTTATATTATTTATATTTTTTCATATCAAAATCATAATAAGTAATGGTTTTAGTGTTTTTTATTTATTTTTTTTTTATTATTTTATGGTTTTGACTTCATCATGGTTCTAACTTTTTGTTTTATTTAAATCTTTAATTTTTTTCATTAACATAAAATAGAAAAAATATATTTTTTTCATAAAAAAATATATTTAACATTTTATATTAATTATCTTCTAATTAATTTTTTATTACATTTGTTAAAATACATGCATCCTTTATAAAAATACATACATTTTTTAAAAAATATGTACATTATTGAAAAAAGTACGAACATTTTTTTTTAAATCAATCAGGACCATTTGAGTTTGTTAAGGACAACTCAAACCCCATTTGACCTTATTAAGGTATAAGCATTCACTTGTAAAACCACAAGAATGAATATAAAGTTTTCCCTCACCTCCATGGTTGATTTCTAAATTCACGCACATTAAGAAAAATATGTACATTCTTAACAATAAATATATTAAAGGCTAATTAAACCCTATTTGGCCTCATTAGGATTTAAGTCCACACACATTATTAAGAAAAATATGTACATTCTTAAAAAAAATATGTTTATTTTTTTAAAAGTTGATCGATACCTGATTCAATCTTACAAGGGTCTAAATATTCATGCATGGAACTTCATAAATGGGTTTGAGGTCTTCCTCCACCTCAATAGTCGATTTGTAAACTCATGTACATCCTTAAGAAAAATATATATATATTCATAAGAAAGATATGTATGTTCTTGAAAATTAAAAAAAAAAAATTGTACATTCTTCATAATCTTTCTTAAGAATGTAAGTGGGGGTTAGAATTTTGGTCATCGAGGTGGGGAAATGACTCCAATCCAATCCCAAGCTTCTCTAAATGAATCTTTACACCCAAATAGGGCCTAATAAGGTCTCAATTAACCTTCTAAAAAATATATGTATTTTTGTGAATAGTGTATATATATATATATATATACATTGAGAATATACATATTTTTCTTAATAATGTGCGTGAAATTCCAAATCGCTTGAATCGTCTCTTGAAAAGATGATTTTTTATTTTATTTTTTATTTTAAAGAATTTTTAGAATTCACTTTTTTAAGAGGCGATTTTGTCTTTAAAAAGAGAGATTATCTCTACAAGAAACTATTATTGTTTTGTCATGTTACATGACAACTATGCTTTCCTCGTTGATAAAAACTAATATTGTTTTGAAAATATTTTCTCCACGTTATATTTTATAAATTATGTTTTTAAATTACCATACAGTTATCAAAAACCGCATGGTTACACTGGGTTTTGATTACACCGTCACTGACTTCAAATAAAAATTTTTGTCCACCAAAAACTAAGTATTTCCTTGTAGACATATAATTTTAAAAGTATTTTTAAAATTTAGAGAGTACATTTGATTTGATTGATATCAATAAATATTTGAATTTCAATTAAGATGTTCATATATATCATAAAATAAAAATAAATAAATAAAACTCAGGAACTGGCTCAAAATTTGAGTAAGGGTGGCTCAAGTAAGGTCATTTAATAAGTTTAAAAAAAATTAAGGATTTGTTTGGAAGTGTTTTCGAAAACAATTCTTAAAAATAGTTTTAAAAAATATTTTTTAATGTTTTATAGAACAAAATTTTGTATGAGAGCTTAAAATGTTTTTAACTCATTTACTATATATGTGATGTTCCACATTGGATAAAGGAGAAAGTTCTTGGCGCTATATATGTAAAGACTCCTCTTAACCAAGTAGACGCATTTTAAAGTCGTGAGAGCCTCTTTGGGTCTAAAGCGGACAATATCTACACACTTGAGAGCGGGTCGTTACTAATGATATTAGAGCCAATCCTCGACCCCCGTGTGGGAATTTGTTTGACCCCATAAGAGGTGTTTGTCTGTTTGGTCCCGCAATCCCATGGGACACAACGAGGACTTTGTGTTGTGTTTGCATGGGGGGTGTTTGTGATGTCCACATCGGATATGAGAGAATGTTCTTGACTCTATATATGTAGAATCTCCTCTTAACCAAATAGACGCATTTTAAAGTCGTGAGGACTCATTTGGGTCCAAAATGTACAATATTTACACGGTTGGAAGCAGGTTATTACAAATGGTATCATAAGGGGTTGTTTGGGCCCATAAGGGGTATTTGTATATTTATTTTTAAAAAATAATTCTTAGAAAACAAGTGAAAACAACTTAAAGCAATTAAAATATATTATTAAAAAATATTTCATTATATATTTTTAAGCATTGTAAACATATGTTTTTATATTTGTAAACTCACATTTTCCACGATGCATTCCTACTCAACGGTGCAACTCACTTTTTATTTGTGAAAAAAATTATTTTTAGAAAAGACTTAGAGTTGCCACTTATTTTAATTTTATTTTTTTAAAAGAAAAAACAAAATAAGAAAGAAAAATCTTAAGTGTGACTCCTAAAAGGAAAAAACGGTTTGTGAAAATCGAGTCTGGGACTGGGGTCAGGTTACCTATTGGGAAGGTATTACGATGAGTCGTAACACCCCTCTAAGCCCCTAAAAACAAGTCTCTACTAAATAAGGTGAGGTGAGTGTGATAATTGATAAGGAAATCAATGGATGCCAATAAATAATCATATGATAAATCATATTATGGAAGCAAGTCATAGAGAATAAATAAACAAAGTGGGAATGAGAGCATACATTAGCAGCAAATAATAATGTGTCATCATGAAAACAAGGTTAACTCATGTATAAAATAATCGCATATATGTCACAAAGCAAGGCAAAAATCAAGCAATGTTCACTAAGTATAATAATTAATAATTAAAGGAAAAAACTTATATGTAGGCCCCCACCAAAGCTGAATTGATTTTAAAATATATACATTTTTTCATAAGTCAACACAATTATTTTCTTAAATACCCTTTTACTTAATAATATTAAAAAAAATTAATATATCATTTTAATTTGATAAAGGTATTTTACAAATAAATGTATTACATATTTTTTATTATATAATATAATATAAAATACAAATCATTTTGAGAAAATTCTCAAGATCCACATATAATAAATAAAATCTTTTTAACACCCTAATTAATAATGATTTTATATCCTCTATTATATAAATCAACTCATCTTCTCATTTTTTAATAAAATTGAATACAAATTTTGTTAGTTGACATTAACAATAAAATAAGAAATTTTAAAATTTAAAATACAATTAAAACTAAAATACTTAAAAATTAAATACAATTAAAATGAAAAAATAAATATAATTAAAACAAAATAAAATAAAATAAAATAAAATATTGACTCCATTATATTTCCAACTGTTTCTCAAATCATCTACGAATGTAATTTAGCATAAATGAAAATTAATATTTTATTTTTATATTTTTAGTATTAAAGATTTTTTTTAATTGTATTTTTAATCTTTAAAACTTCTTATTTTATTGATCTCAAATAAGTTTTTTTAATTGTATTTTTAATCTTTAAAATTTTTTATTTTATTGATCTCAAATAAGTTCTCATAGTAATGATCTGATTTGTACAAAAATGTAGTTATTTTAAAATATTTTTAAATGAATGAAGATAAAATTAATTTACAAAAGTTAAGGTTTATTTTTCTATATTATTTCAATTTAGTGAGTTAAATTCTATTTTTCTCATGAATTTATGTAACTAAATTTATTTATTTTTAAAATTTTAATTTATTTTTTCACGTTTTAATGCTTATTTATTTTATTTTTTGGTTCACATTTTCCAAAACAAACCTCTATAAACGGACCAGTGGCAAATTTCATACTACATTTTACACTTCATGGATAAAGAATAATTATAAAAAAAAAATTTAAAGTTTTAGAAACTAGAAAACATAGGAAAAACATTAAAACTAGAAAATATAAAAAAGAAATAAAAATAAATTAATTTTACGTATATATATATATATATATATACAAAACCGTGTTTTGAAAACACAACTTTAATATAAATTACGACTAAGCTCTTTAGGAAAAGCTTATGTGGCATAGAGTGTCATAATTTAAATATACCACTTTTTATAAATAATTTTTTAATTTATCAAAAATTTGTAAAAAAAATATAAATTCTATGTATTAGGAGACTTTTACATCTATTGGCAGTAGAATAGGTTTGAGGAATAAAATATAAAAAATTATCAAAATATCGAGATGGTTAGATTTTATAAAACTTTCAAAAAATATCGGATAAAAATAAATAAACAAATAAATCGATAAGATTAAAAATTAATTAGAATTCATAGAAATATAAAAAAAAAAATTAAATAATAATAATAGATATATTGAAACCGTTTTGATAAGAAATATGAATTTTAAATGTATATATATTCCATAATAATGTGTAAAGGTGCACTTTTTTAAACTAATTTTTAAGAAAATAATATTCATATAAATTTAATACCAATGTAGATAGAAATTTTATTTTATTGAAAATATGATATATTTCAATAGTTAAAATTAAAATGTGTCATATCTATAAACTAATTAAATTTTACCCCAAAAATATCTATTTTAAAAGTTTTAACTTAAAATTATTCAAATTGTTATTTCTGAATCTACATTTATCAGTTTTCCACTCAAATTATCTTAAATTTTTAAATATATTTATATTCATTTATTAATTTTATTAAAGTATTTTTATTACATTTTGGATAGAAGTTACATCATTTTGTAAATAAATTTAATATAAAATATTTATTTTGAAAGTTTATTTTAAAAGCTTTGATATTTTATGGTTGTGATTGAAATTATTGAAATTTATATTTATAATTTAGCTTAAAAAAATTAATTTTTATTTAATATTTACATACATAGATATTAAAAAAGTATTTTAAAAAATTATTTATTTGTCGATACTTTATCTTCTTAATCTTTTAAAATAAAAAAATTTAAGAATTATTGTTATAGTTTTTAAAAATAAAAAATAAAATGATAAAAAGGGAGAAAATAGAATATAAAAGGATAATATAAAGTAAAATGATAATGCAAAATAATAAATAATAGAACAAGATAACTTTTGGCAGAATTTTTTTGTAAAATATCTCCGATTAAATCGACGAATATAGGGAAAAATCGCCGAAAACATGATGTGGCGCCTTGCAGCTAAGCAAGATTTCCTTTCAGCGATAAATTGCCCATTTTTTTCGTGATTTAAATCGCCCCGAAAAAATTGCCAAAATTATGGATATATTGTTTGAACGGTTTACATATGTAACTAAATTTCGAAGTAAAAAAGAAATTAAATTTCATTATTATTATTATTTTTTTATCTTTTTCCTCTTTTTTTTTTTGGCTTTTGGAAAAATTAATTTATTTAATTGTTAATAATATTTAATATAATATTTGAGTTTGTTACCTCTAAGGATGCCGATAGAGTTGAATTTATCATAATATATATATATATATATATTCAAATTATGATGCGGGCTTTTAAAAGGAAAAAAGATATTTGAAAAACTCATCTTATTATCATTCTTAATTATTTTAATATAAAATATCTATAAATATAATAATTTATCTCTTTCATATCTATAAATATCTCTCCAATAGTTTTTCTTATTTAATAAATTCATAATTTTAATATAAAATATCTATAAATATAATAATTTATCTCTTTCATATCTATAAATATCTCTCCAATAGTTTTTCTTATTTAATAAATTCATAATTAAAGATATTTGAAAAACTCGTCTTATTATCATTCTTAATTATTTTAATATAAAATATCTATAAATATAATAATTTATCTCTTTCATATCTATAAATATCTCTCCAATAGTTTTTCTTATTTAATAAATTCATAATTTTCCTTATTTAAAAAATAACTTCATAGAAAAAAAGTCAACATTAACCTTAAAAAATAATTCTAATATAAGAAAAAATAATTGAATCAAAATTTCTAATTTTATGCCTTTTCAAACACTAATTATTATTAGTAGTACGAAATTATTATTATTATTATTAATTTTATTTATGGAAGTCAATTTATAATAGAGATTCACCATAAATATTAATAATACCATAAATACAAATTCATGAAACAAATCGCATTTAAGGTGGTGTTTTTTTTTATTTAATTCTAAATAGAATTTTAATGCTTAATAGTGTTAAGTATTAGATTGCTTTTTTAAAATATTTTATTTCTATTAAATATTAAAAAGTAAAGAAAAATCAATACAATATTTTTTTTATTTAGAAAAAATCAAAATATTAGTTTTTTTTACCAAGCAAAAAGTTTATAAAAATTCATAAAAAAGTATTTTAATGTCCTTTAAGTGAGAGCCTTTTAACAAAATAATTTTAGAAAGTATTTTTATTTTTTCTAATAATATTTTTAACACTTGAATGGTAAAAAATTTTAAATATTAAAAATATTAAAAATATTTTTTAAAAATTATTATCAATCAGACTTAAAGTATTAAAAGGTAAAAACGCTTTTTAATATTATTACCTAACATACCTAGAATGATTCAAGAGGCGTCCCTTTTAGATTTTACCATGTAAGAAATTTCTAGAATACACCGGGTAGATAGGACAACCCTCTCACATTTGAAATATCTCAAAGCAATATCCACACAAGAAAAGCTCGGGATGGAAGTTCGATTTTGACTCACTACAAGAAGCTCTTTCTTAATTCAGACTTCCAGTTAAAGCCAATAACAAGAAAGCTAAAAGTCAATGAAGGAGCAAAATACCTACTCACCCGCTATCACTGCCGTCTATGGTTGATAAAGACCTGCTCTGCAACTGTTATTATGCATTGTTACTCAACAGATCTTAGAGATCGTACGTGCATGTTCTTTCCTTGAAATTGATGCCCATTTACAAATTTTTGAATAAAAGGTGTGCACTACTCTTAGTGATACTCCTATGCCAAACCCGCTCAAGGATTGAGCTCCAAGGAGTGAACCAAAGAAGAAAGTACAATAGGAAATCAAATGCAGAAATAAACCAGATACAGGAACTGTACTTGAAATGGAGTCCTACACTTCCATCAGAATGTTTCACCAAAGAAATAGTCTCCTTCAAACACCATAATCATATCATAGCGTCCTTCCCTACTTTGTGTGTTAAGGCAGATATGAACAAAGAGTGTTTGACATTGCCAAAATCCCATAACACCCCATTCTAGTTGGGGCCACTCGTTAGTCATAATTGATGAATGGACCTTTCTCGCAGTGAAAGTGAAAAGAGGGTAATTGCCAATGTCCAACAGTAATCCGCGAGTACAAAATAAGATGTATAGGATCAGAACAGTTTAGAAAAGCGAAGTCTTTAGCATTCAGAAACCTTATGTGTCGAGGCATGATAAGCCATAAATAAGAGACAGAGAGCCAGAGGGAATATAGACAAATTGTTATAAGAATGAGCTGCAAGAATTAACAAGATGAGCCCACGTTTCTGCCGTCCTCGCTTCTAAATCCTTGCTGCTGTTGAGGTAACTAAGGTTGTTTTTGGGTTTGAGGAAGCATCTGGGGCTGGGGCTGAAGCTGAAGCTGATGTTCAAATGCACCCAAAGCCTGAGATGGTGACATTGCCGCTGTAGTCATCTGGTTGAAACTGCTTGCAGCACCAACTATACCATCAGCGTCAAACCCATTGTCGAACCGAAGAAGCTCTTGTTCCTGTTGCTGCTGCTCATGAGTCCTCATTATCTCTTGCCCTCCTGCTGCCATAGCAGCAGCTAATTGCTGAGCCTCAAGAATCTGTTGTCGCTGATGCTGATTCTGCTGCGTCTGCTGCTGCTGTGGCTCACGAATTATCAATTGCCCACCATGTGGAGCCCCAGGGAGAAGACCAAAAATTGGCGACATGTTATAAGGAAAGACCGACGATGAAGAAGGGTCGCTCATGTATTGCTGTGGCATATACCCGACATGTGCCATCGCTGACGGACCAATATATACAGCCAGTTCCTTTTTGGCAGCCAAAAGGTCACTCTGAAGATGCTTGAGTTTTTGTTGAAGAATTGAAATCATACCAACACAGCCATAGACGGGATCACGAAGACGCGCCTCCGCTTCATAAGCTAGGGAATTCACGGCATCTTCTCGATTTGCAGCATTTATTTCGTTGAGAAGCTTTGCAACATTGCTTGCACCGAAGACCTTGTGGACGTTAGCGAATTTTTGAGGCTGATCTGGTGGGAAATAGGGCGCGTATATACACTCTTGTGTACATTTCCGCCTTTGAAGCTTGCAAGCCGCACATGGAGAATTAGATGATGACATTTCTACTCACAACTGGAAAAATAATATCAAGGAAATAACATGAATTCGAATTCTTTTGGGTATGAACAAAAGATGAAAGAGATTCTACATACGTTACTCACGCCAAGGGTTTTTGTAGAAAAATCAAGGAAATAATTTGCTGATTTTAGAGACTCTTCTGAAGAAAGAAAGAAGCAGGAACAAACTGGAAATCTGAAACAATAAATTTGGCTTCAAACGACCGAAAATGAACGCAAAAAACTGTAGATAAGGATCTTAGAGTTTTTTTTTTTTTTTTTACTTTTTCAAAATTGATTTTGAAAATCAAATCAAATTGGATTCTCTCTCCAGAATGACTCCTCACAATCTCGGAATCCAAACAGCAAAACGTTTTCGCATCCACTGACTGTCTCTCAGATTTCAATGGACAAAACGAGCAACACTGAAAGAAACGATCACAAAGACGGAAATCTCACCTCGGATATTCTTCAATTTCGTTTCAAGTCCTTGTATCACAGTCTAAAACTATTCTCTCTCCTCAAAGTATAAAGTCGACGTTTTCATGAAGATTCAACTGTTCAAATGCCCGACACTCCAACATTTGCTTCATTCCAGGCTGGTTTGGTTTACGGTTCGAACACAAGACCGCATGATCCGATCACCGAATTGCAGATCAAAAATGGCAAATCCTATTATTATTTCCGCAAAATTCAAATTTCAAAAAAAAAAAAAAAAAAAAAAAAAAAAAAAGGTACTGATAAAACAGACCGGGTCGGAGAAGAGGCCAGCGAATCGTTGTAACGGCGTCGACGTCTTTTGATACATGCATATATGTATATATAGAAGAGAAGCCATGATGTGTGCATCATGAGCCGTTGGATAGATTCAAGAATGACATGTGCCGTTTGATTAACAATGGAAATTTTTTTAATACTTCCTAAAAAGCTTTAAATTGATTTTATCCAATTATTTTAATATTTGATTTAAACTTAAAGTAATCTTTTTTATTTTTTATTTTTAAAAATAAAAACTCATATTCAAAATTATAAAAAAGCCATGTGTTTTAAAAAAGTATTTTCAAAATCCATAGAAGGGAAAATTTTTTACTTGAAAATTGTTTTTAAGGTATTTTAAATAAGGGTTTTTATTTTGGAAAATAAAAATAAAATATATCCAAATGTGCAATAAATAAATTTTTTAATTAAACAAATTATTTTGATTTTATTTAATACTTTTTATAAGGTCAAACATCATCTCAATTAACTAATTTTATACTTTAGGGGTGTGATAGTTCGAAATATTTTTAGTAAAAGTGTTTGTTTTTTTTAATGTTTTTAGGAAAATTATTTATTAAACATTATCTTAATTAAGTATTGAGGTTTATTAAATACTTTTTCTTAAAATATTTTTAGTAAATATATTTTTCTATTAAAGTTAAGTGATTTTTCAAAATTTTAAAAATGTTTCTTAAATTTTGTTAAACACTTTATTTATATATATATATTATTAAAAATATTTTTAGAATTATTGTCCAATGGACTTTTAAAGTGCGTTTGACAGTGATTCTAAGAAGTGTTTTATAGTCTTTTCAATAAAAGATAAAAATTTTTAAATGTTAAAAAGATTAAAAATATGTTTTGTAGTGATTTTAAGAAGTGTTTTTAATATTTATAACACTTGGAAATTTTTATTCTTCAAGTATTAAAAATGCTAAAAACATTTCCTGTGATCACTATCAAACACACTCTAAGAGTTCGTTTGATAATAATTTTATAAAACGTTTCTAACATTTCTAATATTTGAAAATTTGTATCATTTAAGTATTACAAATATTAGAAACATTTTTTTAAAATCATTACTCAAAGATACTTTAAAACTTGAAAGATAAAATTTTTTAAGTACTAAAAAATTAAAAAAATTTATTAAAATAATTATCAAATGCATTCTTTATAAGTTTAAGGTGGTGTTTTTTTTTTTTTTTTTTTTTGTTATTAAGTCGAGTTGAAAATGTTGTTTTATTACCATTTTTTTAATAAGGAATAATTAATATTTGAGGCATTATGAATTTATATCAAGCAGTGTTACTTTTTACATTGCATGTTACAATGTTGCTTCATTTGGACTATATTTGATTATTGGAAAGTTTAGCAGTGTGGAAGGAAATGAATAATGAAAGAAAATAAAAATTAAATTTAAAATTAATAAATTATATTTATACACTTTATGAAATTTATTTAACTTATTTTCTTTCCTTATATAAATAAATTTAAGATGCATAAATTTTTAACTAATGTTAATTATATTTTATTTTCTTTGTTATTTTTTATTAACACCAAACATGTGAAAATTATTCACAAACTTTTGACTTCATGACTTCTAAAATCATGAGGAAATCTTACAAATAAATATAATAATTTAATATGAAAGTTATTAAATAGTTTAAGTTAAGAGTAATTTTAAGTATTACATCGAAATAATAATTTTTTTTTTTTGAATCTCAAATATATTTTACTCTATTTGCTCACATATGGTGAGTGCTTCTTTCATATCCATAACTCAGAGTTCACTTTTCATTTTGTACGGTGAACATTTTATATTGGGGAAAGTGGGTTTTTACTTACTAATTTAAAAAAATATAGAAAAATAATTTAATTTTTATAAATCAGTTTTTTCTTTATCAATTTAAAAATATTTTAAAATACATGCATTTTTTTAAAAATTAAATAATTATTTCCTAAAATGACTTATTCATATTACCAATTGACAATTTTTTTTATCGTGAAAACTGATTTGAGATCAATAAAAAGAGAAATTTTAAAAATTAAAAATACAATTAAATCTAAAAAAAACTTTAAAACTAAAAATATAAAAATAAAATATTAACTTTCTAAATCACAATAGTAGAAAATATAGATTTGAGAAAAAGTTGAAAATACAATGAGAGTCATTATTTTATTTTTTTTAATTTTTAAGCTTTTTGATTTTATTTATTTTTAACTTTTTGGTTTTATTTGTATTTAATTTTTAATTCTAATTCTAATTATATTTTAAAATTTTAAAATTTCTGATTTTATTGTTGATGTCAACTAACAAAATTTTTATTCAATTTTATTAAAAAAAGAAAAGAAAATAAGTTAATTTATATAATGCGGTATATAAAATTATTATTAATTAGAGAATTAAAAAGATTTTATTTATCACTTGAGGATATTGGAGAATTTTTCCAAAATGATTTGTATCTCATATTATATAATAATAAAATTATAATATATTTATTTGTAAGATAATTTTATCAAATTAAAATGATAAATTAATTTTTTGATAATTTTATTTAATATTATTAAGTAAAATAGTATTTCAAAAAATTAATTATAAAAAGTGTATGTATTTTAAAATATTTTTAAATAAATGAAGATAAAACTGATTTATAAAAATCGAGATTCATTTTTGTATATTTTTTTAAATTAGTGAGTGAAAACGCACTTTTCCCTTTTATATACATTGATTTTGACTTGGTGTGTATAGTAACAACAGGAAATATTTCTACAAAGAATTCTAGTCTATCGTAATTAAAGCAATTCTAGTTGCACCAGAATTTTCTATGGAATGTTATCCATCATTGGTTGCATAAAAATAATATCTCTAATACCATCTACCCATCCTCCTCGAGTTTGAGTTTCATTCCCCTTACCTTTTCCTTGCTTTCGGTATAAGTAACTGGGCCTTCTATGTGAATTTGATACTGGGTTTCCTTTTCCAATTCCTCTCTTTTTCACTTTTGCTCTTTTGTTCTTTCTTTGATCATTTTTGTGTTGAATTGAGTATATATTGCCTTTTTCATTTCGCTTTTGCAACTTCGTTCGATCCTTCCTTTTCTTTTTGAGCTTGTTTTCATCGATCTCAGATATTGTCATTACAAATAAGAGAGAACGAAGAAAAAAAAAATGGAAGATTCACCACTATGTGCTAATGGTTGTGGCTTCTTTGGGACACCCATAACTCAAAACCCATG
Organism: Vitis rotundifolia; assembly: GCA_030254885.1. Lineage (NCBI taxonomy): Eukaryota > Viridiplantae > Streptophyta > Magnoliopsida > Vitales > Vitaceae > Vitis > Vitis rotundifolia. Next base: position 14,244,759 of record CM058166.1, read on the forward strand.
TTCTAAGTGTTACAAAGATTTTCTCTAGGAAGAAGGGGCTACGAAAGCAAAAACAAAGTCCATGGAGAAAGTTATGGGTCCAACAGTAATGTCAACCTCATCCTCTAATGTTGTCACCTCCATTGTTCAATTATCTTTATCTTCTAAGAATACTAACAAGATTATCAATGGTGACTCTTTCTCTATAAGGAAAATATTTGCAGAAAGAGTATTATGGTGAAAATACTACTTAATATATCATAACTAATCAACATCGAAAATTTGTCATCACTTGGTAACTTATCCCTTCAAGGGCTTCTAAAAAAATACAATAATTTTTAAAAATAATTAGAAAAATGAACTTAACAAAATATTAACTTTAAAAAATATTTTCAATATATATGACAATAAGTCTAATAGTAATTTTAAAAAACATTTATAATATTTATAATATTTTAAAATTTTTATCATTATAATATTAAAACTTTTTAAAACATTTTATAGAATCACTATTAAACACACTCTCCATATATTTTGTTAACAGCAGTTCTTGCTATTCTTTACCGTCAATATATTATGTCTTAAAGTACTTGATAGATTTAGATGAATCCTTGAACTAAAAGCAGTACCCACAAGAACTCTCGATTGGAGTTCCAACCGCATCAATTTAATTAAAATCGACCCTCTTGGTCCCATTCTCAAGTCATTTAAAACCTTACCAAAACCAAAAAGGGACGCACATTTGCAGATCCCATCTTGGGCGTATGGCTTCACAGTGGATAGCAATGCTGAGCAAATCTGAACCCTGTATAGTTGGCACCGGTTAGTGTCAGAAAACTGGACATCATGAATCAAGCAAGATAAAAATACTATGAAATACCTCTCCACTTGTTCAAAGAAAAATACTTAGGACATGGGAAACAATTTTGTAGGATTTTGTATGGAATTTTCAGTTTATAATAACGTCCCAACATATTTGTATGAGCCAGCGGTGGACAAAAAGAATATATGTACAATGTGGAAAGAATATAAACGAATACATATGTACATGAGAACTCCAAGGCTCCAGTGTGAGCTTCAGGGGAGCTGATCATGCCTTGATGCTGCAATGAAGCTTCGGTGATGGAATTGACTGTAAGACAAAACTCTAAAATTAAAAAATTCTTCAAAATCTAGCTCGGAGAGCCACAGTAATGTACTCCAAGGGTCACAATAATCTATCACGTGATTCGAGCATGGAAGCTCTCTCCTGCAAAATAATTAAGAAACAAATAAACGTGCTTTCTATATTAAGGCACAATTTGGATTGACTTTTGAGAAGTCAAAAATTCTTTTTTAAGCTTAATAAGATCTTTTATATGCTAATTTTGTTCAAAGAGCTTATGACTTAATATGGAATCCAAGAAAAATATTACTCTTGTAGAAGCTCTATTCTGGTTTTGATGATACTAATATTACCCTTTAAAATTGTGACTTTGGCCTTGGTTTTAGTTTTTAATTAAAGCCAAAAACAGTAAGCTATACCAAATGAAGCCTAAGTTTCAGTAGAAAATTGCAATATTTGAACAGTGAGAGAGAGACCTCATTCTGATTGCTGTTCTCTGAAGGGAACCAGTGCATGAGAACACCCAAATGCATCACTGCAGGGATCAGTTTGAACAGGACAGGAGTCGTCACCTGTAGGATAATCATTAGCAGAGATGCACAAAATATTGCAAAAAGCTTATTTTAAAAAAAAATTCTTGGTGTAGAAACATACTCTAGTTTACTTATCCAACACTAGTAAATTTTCATAAAACTCGAAGGCTTTTGTGCTATATGTCTATGACAAAGCAAGTTAGGAAAGAAAGAACCAAGGCTTCCTGTAAAAGACACTTACCAGACTAAGAGCTGTTGTCCCAAGTAGAAGAAGATACATCTTCCCCTAAATTATTAAACAGATTCTGTTAACATTGATAATGTAAAAGAGTGCTAAAGAAGAAAACAAAGAAAATGGTTTTTAGAACAAAAAATGATAACTAAAAATGGTTTTTTGAAAATTTGTTCTAAAAACAAGTTAATTTTAGAACAAATTTAAAATGTTTTCAAGTGTTTTGTGTAGAGTGTTAAAAAAAACAAATGAAAATATGGATAATACTTTGGGAGCATTTGCAGTGTACATGAGCGCACAGAATCTTCACAAAGAATAAACCAAGAAAATTATTTTCCATATGAGTTTCCAAATAGAATGTTATTTCCAAAACCAATTAAGAACTATTTTCAAAAACTGTTTTTTCATAACTAATTTAGAAAACGTTGCCAAACAGGCTCTTAAGCTCTCACCAAGCAAAATGCAAATCTGGAGTAATAAGCAGATGCTTTTGGATTACGTCAAAGTTTATTATGACTAATATTGGGGCAACATACAATTTCACTGGGGGTGAGTTGGCAGTCTCAGGTAAGTTCTTTAAACAGCATCATTTTTTCAGAAGCAGCTGGATAGGAAGGAATGTGAGGTTATAATGGACAACATTTATAATGAGGAAATGGAGGCAAGTTTGAAATCAAACTTTATTTCCCACCTCATAGAAAAGGGGGGGAAACCTGAGCATGACACCTTGCAGACTTATGTGCTGGCAAACATGTTGAATATGGTGACACAAGAGTCAGCATTTCTCATTTTAAAGCATTTGGCTACAATTGAAAGCATTGAAAATGCTACTATCCTCCATAAAATCAGGACAGCATTCCCCCTTGGCATGCATACAAGAATGTCATATGATCTAATACCCAGACAAAGCCAACTTATCTCATCTCATACATTCACCAAGGCTTAGTTTGTGCAGAGATGGGCCCAATAATATAGATGTAACATACACAAGAGTGCACACACACACAGAATACACATGTATATACGTACGAGTGATCAAGTGAACAAGAGGAGTGGAGAGAGAGAGAGAGAGAGAGAGCACCTCAATAAGTTTAAGATTCGAAGCCCGGCTTAAGAGAACAAAAGCAAATTCTCCTATTTGAGCAAGCAATACTCCAACCTAACATTTCCAAATGGGAAAATTATCACCAGATTATATATTGAATTTATCTGATATAAATCAAAGTTATGCTAAAAAGTCTTAGGAAGACAACTTACAAGGAAAGATGTCCTAACACTATATCCAAAGGCTTTAGTGACCACTGCAACAACAGCTGTTTTAACAACTACAACCAGAATAACCGATGCTAGCAATATATCCACATGGGTCCATAAGAACTGCACGTGTATGAGCATTCCAATACTTGAAAGGAAGAGAGCTGCAAATAGGTTCCGGATCGGTTCAACCTAGAACATAGAAAAGCAACAGATACAGAAAATTCATTCTTATGACAATAGAAACATTATAAAAACTTGGAGAATTCTACAGTTGGAGTAAAGAGGGAACTTCTACTAGGAAACTACATTCAGCATATAATAATTCATAAGCATAACCACTCATTTATCTGGAGGTACCATTCCATCTGTTATAAACTTAGAGCAGCACTACCTATATCAAAAAGGTTAACTTTGCATAAAAAGTACATTGCATTTCAGGCTTAGGATGGTGATCTGTCGAAAACAGAATGATGTGCCCAGCATGTTATTTGATTATGAGCTGTGTTCCAAATTATTTGAGTGATGTATCATATGAGCATGGCAGTATGTAGATCCTTTCTTTGGCAGGGCATATCCCAGGTCACTACCAGCAGGCTCCATATACATTCACAATGCAGGAACGTGTAAGCTATCAGTCCAGCATAGCCATACTTTGTCTCTCATGACCTAGTTAAGATGAACCTTTCCTTAACTTCATAAGAAAAACCATGATGGAAAAGCACATGCCTGCTGGATGTTCTTGCCAACTCTGTGGCATTGTGCACTTTATAATGTCTGTTACACTTTTTAATTTTTCCCTTTCCACATTCTATGTTTCCAGCATCCAAGGTATTGCTTTAATTTGCATTGCTAGAATGAGAAAGGTGGAAATTGATTAAGTAATGGAAGTTCCCACATCCACACAGCATGCAAAAAGCTATATGGTGGTATAAATCATTTTGGATGAATCCCTTAATATGTGAAATAAAATTTAAGCTATATAGAATAAACAAATTGAAATGAACTAAATTTAAAATTTAAAAAGAGAAAAGAGTCCCCAAAAAACTTTTAAAAAATTAATTGAAAATAAAAATGTCATAAAATTAATAAATAAAAAGAGAGAATAATATATGAAATTTATATGGGCTATTGTGATAAATACATCAATATAAATGGAATAATTTGGAATAATCTCAGTGGCCTTGATTTACCTGGTCCAAAGTATGTTGCGCAAAGTCAGTCGTAGATATCATAACCCCAGCCACAAATGAACCCAATTCAAGACTAAGGCCCAGCTTATCACTGCACTGAAAATGTTGCAGGACATACCAAAGCATTAAAATCATATCACGAGAGAGAAACTTTCAGAAGACATGTAGAAAATCTGTGTTGGGAATTATAATCCGCTGCAGCTTCAATATCTTCAAATTCACTTACTCTAAAGGTAAAAAATGTCCACATACCAATGACATATTATTCTTTTTTCATATTTAAATTTTATCTATTTGGTTTTTTTTTCTAGTACCAATTAATCATTAACACATATACCATACTCAAGCATTAAAATCATCAATGTATAAAACAATCTTAGAAACCATGAATCAATATTACTAAATTCTTTGCGTGCAGCATCACATTATCTTCTTCAAGAAGATATCAAATATATAGAAAGGCACGAAAGGGGCAAAACCAAGTACACCTGTAAAGTATACAAGGTACACTACAAAGAAAAGAAACTTAGAAACAAAGAACCAGCATAACAGCACTGGACAGTACCCTACACCTTAACCGTTCATCCAAAATAATGATAAAACTCCTTGAAATTTGAACAGAAATGAGCTTCAAATTTTATTAATGGAATTTTGAGTGTTTTGGTTTGATTATTGGAGGCATGATTTCTTTATCTTCATAAAATGGTAAACATATTTCTACCATGAAGTTTGTACCTAAAGTAGTTGCTGTCTAGAAAATCCAGCAACCCATTTTCTGGAAAATTTCAACAACTTAATTTCCTGGGGCTGGCAATGGGTTAGATTTTATAGGGTCACCCAGCCCACTCCACCCCTATTGGGACAGACATGAGGGAGCTTCATTGGGGTTCAGGCTGGGCTTGGGGAGGTCTTTGAAGACCCAGATAGGTTCAGGATGTGTTTGGTTTTATATCGCTCTGCCCCCTCCTATGTATAAATTACATTTATTTCTTGAAACCCTAAATTTCCAGCCTCCTCTCTGCCAGCATCCTTTCTGCTCTTGGCATTTGCAACAATAAATCCACACTAGACTCATGAAACTTTCTAAAAGTTCAACATGTCTTCATAGCTTTTTTGATTCCTTAATATGCTATAACATTATTATCTACTTTTATTTTTCATCATTTGTTTTAAATTAAACAATATGGCATTGGAAGAAGTTGAAAATCAGACCAAGTGATTCTTGTCCAATGACTCCAATTATAACTACAAGTACCACTTCAACTACTAATATAGTCTCTCTTACTAAAAAATGAAAATTGACATCATTAGTGTGTAATGATTTTGAAAAATAACAATAGATGGACATGACTATGTTATTTGTAATCATTGCAATTCAAAACCTAAGGTTAATCGCAAGAACAGGACAAAACATTTGCATGCCTATTTACAAAGGTGCATAAATCGAAAGAACGTTGACACTAAGCAGCAATTGTTACTAAGAAAGAGAATGAATGATGGAAAGGTGCAATTTGGGGGTTTAGCTTTTGATCAAGATATCTAGAGGTAAAAACATGCATGAGCAATTACATTGCAAGAGTATCCTCTTTTCATTGTTGACTATATCAGCCTTAGGGATCTATTTAGTAGCCTTCAACCTTAGTTTAAGGTGGTTTCCCACAATATAAGAACATGTGACATGATAAGTGTAAAGACCTACTCCCAATCATGTAAATATAGTCCTCCAATTTGGGCCCTCATGGTTTTAAAACGCGTTTACAAGGTCAAGAGGAGTCTATGCATATATTGCGCCAAAAATTCTTTCCCCTATTCAATATGGGATATCACAATCACCTTTTCAATGCAAACACAATGTCCTTATTGTGTCCCATAAGATTGCAGGGCTAAACAGACAAATACCCCTTACGAGGCTTAAAAAACTAAGACCCACATTAGAGTTGGGGATTGACTCTAATACTATTTATAATGACTCGCTTTCAACCGTGTAGATATTGTCCACTTTGAGCCCAAAGGGGATAATATTTACATGATTGAGAGCGGATCGTTATAAATGGTATTAGAGTCGATTCTCAATCCTAATGTAGACATTTATGTATTAGGTCCTATAAAGGGTGTTTGTCTATTTGGCCCTAGTCAATAAGATATAATTATTGACCTTCACATTTCCAAGTGAGAAATGTAATTACTTTGAATCCTAACCTCTAAGGGTTTGGTTAGAGGTTACAAGCACTAGTAGTATTTGATTATGTCGACCTTAAAATGAACAAATTTGATGCTAGTAACTCATTTGTAAAGTCTCACCTAACCTAGCAACAAAGTCCTACCTAATTGGGCACCTTTAGTTATTTGATAATTAGAGTAAAAATATTTTGAATGCATTTGCATTTATTAGATTGGATATGAAATTATTATTGACATAAATATGAAAATGTTTGATTGAAAAGTTTTAGATGTTTTAGCATATTTGAACTTAGAAGTTTTTATGAAAAAGATTGTACATTGTATCTCCTATTTGTAAATCATAATTGAAAATGTTTGATCCATAAAGTTGTATTAATATTCTTTATTAGGCTTGGAGTTTATTCCCTTTCGTTTACTATTTTAAAAAACATTTGTAATAACTTGCCCCCAACTGTGTAGACATTGTCCGCTTTAGGTTCAAAGGGTTTTCATAACTTTATTTTGTAACAACCCACCCCCAATCGTGTGGGTATCGTCCACTTTGGATCGAAAGGGCTCTTTAGGCTTAAAAACGCACCTACAAAGTTAAGAGAAGCCTATGTATATATAGGGCTAGAAACTTTTTCCCTTATTTGATGTGGGATATCACAATTTTTGTAATAATTTGCTCCCAACCATGTAGATATTATCCACTTTAGGCCCTCACAGTTTTAAAATGCATTTATAAGGTTAAGAAGAGTTCATACATGTATAGTGTCAAAATTTTTTTCCCTTATCTAATGTGGGATATCACAATCAACCTCACCCCAAAAGCATTATTATGCTACCTCACATCGGATAAGGGAAAAAGTTCATGACATTATATATTTATAAGTTCCTCTTAACCTTGTAAACACATTTTAAAGTGGTGAGGTCCCTTTGGACTCAAAGTGAACAATATCTACACGATTAAAAGTGAATCATTAAAAATGGTATCAAAGTCGATCCTAAACTCAGTCTAGGCCTTTGCTTGTTTGGCCTTGTAAGGGGAGTTTGTCTATTTGACCTTGCAATCCCGTGGGATACAAGGCCATTGTGCCTGCATGAGAGGGTGATTGTAATATTTCACATTAGGTAGGGGAAAAGTTCCTAATGCTATATATGTACAGACTTCTCTTAACCTTGTACAAGTGTTTTAAAACTGTAAGGGCTCTTTGAGCCTAAAACGGATAATATCTACACGATTGAGAGCGGGTCATTATAATAAGAATCTATATAGTTGAAAAAGAACACTTATATCTAATATTATATATATATAACTTATAAGAACTAGAGAAACCTTGAAAGTTGAGTTGTAGTGCAAATTGATATGTGGACATCAAAGCAAAAGAAAAACAACATGGCTATCACAACACGTGTTATTGACTTGTGTTCATCACTATAACATTGGATTATTTAATTAGTTATATTATTGTTTGATTTATTTTATCTTTTCTGTCCATTTTATTCTTTAATGATAATACTTGTATTAATCGCAAGTTTTGTAATTTTTTGATTGGTTTGTTTATGTGCCTCCTCCACATATAAAAGCAATGAAGTTTTAATGGATTGTTGGTTTCAATGGAATATTGACGATTAATGTTTTTTTGGATAAGTTATTTGCGACTAGTTCACTTTTCTTAGATTGAAAGTTACTTCATATGCAATGTGCCACACGTGTTGAACGTGATTGTGAAGGATGGCTTGAATCTCATAGGGGTAGAGATTCACAAAATTCATGAGAATGTCTTATTTTGGTTAGCAACACCATCAAGAGTGGAAAGTTTTCATGCACTAAGTAATGCCTTGATTGCAAAACACAGTGGAAATTTATATACTTGATTCTATCAACTGTTATCACTTATAAAGATGTGTTCCCATGGTTAAAGCAACATGAAAAAACACTACACATATGTGTCATCAAAAGAAGAGTGGGACATGACAACAAAATATGTGAGATATTAGAGTAGTTTTTTAGTGTAACAATGTTGTTAAAGTTTGTGAAATTAGAGAAGCATTGCATGATTGGCTCACCTATTCCATTGATGTTATAAGAACAATGACATTAACTATTTTGGAAAATTTTGATAAGTACTATTGTGTGTGTCACTCCATGATGACAATAGCATTTGGATGAAGCTTTTTTATTTGTACTTTCCAACAATTTAAGGGTTGGAAGCTTCAAACAAAATGGAAAAAGTTTGTCCAAGTTTGTTACAAGTTGTTTTACGATTATCAATTAAAGTCTTAAGTTGAGCCACCAAGCTTCTTCCAATGGAGTTGGATCATCTTCACATCTATTATGATAAGAAGGTCATTCTTTTGATGTATTGGTTATTTATTTGGCAGTCGTTGCTTTGAAGTGGTTCATGTGAAGTCAAAGTTAGACCATTACTTAAAGGAACCCTACGATACCTAGATCCTTCAATCTCACCCAATGTACCCATTTTGATACAACATGATAAGGGTGTGGGTGTGGGATCCTTATTGGACACTCCTATTTTATTGTAGATTTTGTTGTTTGATTTGTTCATTAACATCCTTTTATTTTATTTCAAATTTCTAATAATAATTACATTAGACAAAAAGAAGAGTTAGCTGAAAAGTGAAATTTTGTAGGAATATTTGGGGATAAGAGGAAAAAAAGGGAATTAGAGGGAAAATGTGGGAATTTAAGGATATCTTCACTTCCAATTTATTTTCAATTGATTTTTCTTTTATTGTGTTTATCCCTGTAGCCATACCCATTTTGTGGATTCTTTTTAGCCAAACCCCCGTATCCTAAAATTGGAGTTGTGAAGGATTAGACACCTACACATCCATATTTGACACTCAAACCAAACCCATGCAACATGAAAGGAGCTTATTGTGCCATGTTGTCCTAGTTTTGATGTCTTGATTTGGTGGAAGATAGATAGTGTTAAATATCCAACTTTTTAGAAAATGATCAAACACATCTATGCTATTCTTATATCTATAGTTGCATCAAAGTCAACTTTGTAATACAAGTGATAGGGTAGTAAACCAACATTTTTTTTTTTTTTTTTTATCGGTAAATGCAAATTGTATTAAAAAATAAAAAGTATACACATACAAACAACCCAGGAAACAAATAAGCATGAATACACAAAAACCCACAATTGCACCCTACGAAGAGCCTAACCAATCCACAAAATTTAACATGGAGACCTTGATGCGTTCTTAAAGTTGCCTATGGTTTGAGATGAAAGGCACATCATTTAAAACACTCAACCTTTTTTTATTATTATATGCTGTATTGTTACTAAAAATTTTTATTTTCTAATTTTTTATTTTTGCTTTTGTCTTAGATTTCATGAACAACTTAACCTTAATATTTTATCATAGTTGGAAAATCTTCCTCCAACATGTACTTGTTTTATCAGTTTCAATGTCAATTTGCTTGGGCCTATTGAGTTGTGATGCATTCAATAATAACTTGCCTCAAGAGGAAGGTAATGATTAAGGCTTCACTATATATTTGAAAATTTTGACTTCCTAATTTGTTGAAATAAAATATCACATTAAGACAAGAAGATTTGATACTAAATGTGCAGACCATTTAGTGTTGTAGATTCAGTACTAGAGGGTTGAGACAAGGATCTCCTTCTAGTTTCTTCAGCGGCCCTAAAGGGTTGAGATAAGAAGATCCTTTGTCTCTTTATTTGTTTTCTTTTGGTGATCGAGATCCTTTCTGGTTTGATCTCTAGGGCAAAGGATGGTAGTTTTATTAAGGGTTTTCAAGTTAAAGAAAGGAATGATGCAGGTGTCGAGGTATCCATTTGTTCTTTGTAGATGATACTCTCATTGTTTTTTGATTCAAGCAAGGAAAACTTGAAGTACTTGAGCTGGGTTTTTATGTGGTTCGAGGCATGCTTGGGTCTTAAGATTAATTTGGAGAAAAGTGAATTGATTCCTATTGGGGAGGTTCTAAATTTGGAGGAGTTTGTCGAGGTTTTAGGTTGTAAGGTGGGTTCTCTTCCATCCACTTACTTAGGCCTCCCCTTGGGAGCTCCTTACAAGTCTAGTAGGGTATGGGAAGGTGTGGAGGAAAGGTTCCAAAAAAGGTTTGCTTTGTGGAAGAGACAATATCTGTCAAAAAGTGGAAGGCAGAAGCTGATTAAGAGTACTTTATCTAGTTTGCCCATTTGCTTTATGTCCCTATTTGTTATCCTTAAAAAAGTAGTGGCTAGATTGGAAAAAATTCAAAAAGAATTCTTGTGGGGAGGGGAGTTGGAGAAAAAGTCTCATTTGGCTAATTGGTCAATTGTGTGTTTGGAGAAGCAAAATGGGGGTTTTAAAAGCCTTGCTCTCTTCAATACGGCGCTTTTGGGTAAATGGTCTTGGAGATTTGTGAAAGAAAGGAACCCTATTTGGAAACAGGTAATTGTTGGTAAGTACGGGATTCAGGAGGGGGAGTGGTGTACAAAGGAGGTGAGAGGGAGGTATGGTGTACGAGTATGGAAGACAATTAGAAATGGATGGGAGGCCTTCAAAGATAAAACAAGGCTTAAGGTTGGTTTGGGGAATCGGGTCAAATTTTGGGAAGATAAATGGTGTGGAGATATGTCATTCAGGGATGAGTTCCTGGAACTATATGCTATATAGCTTCCTTTAAGGATGCTTGGGTGGTAGATGTTTAGGATGGGAGTACTTGGGGACCAAGGTTTATTAGACAATTCAATAATTGGGAGACAGAGGAGGTAGATGCCTTATTTCGGAGGTTGCATAACTACTCCACTGTTACGGGTACTTTTGATGTCATGGTTTGGTTGAAGACTAAGGATGGTGATTTTTCAATTTGGTCCTTTTACTCTTCTCTGGCTAGTAGAGTGGAGCCTTTTCTGCACAATACAGTGTGGAACTCTTAGGCCCTTGTTAGAACCAACTTTTTCGTTTAGGAAGCAACTTGGTCTAAGATTTTGACACTGGATCAACTCAAAAGGGTGGGGAAGGGTGGGGGGGGGGGGGGGGGGGGGGGGGTGGGGTTACTACATGTGCAAGGCTGAAGAGGAATCGAGAGATCATTTACTTTTGCATTGTTCAAAAGCAAGTACATTGTGGCAGCTGGTTTGTGCTCTTTTTCATTTTCAATGGGTGATGTATTCTTTTGTAAGGGGGGAGCTCCTAAGTTTTTTTTGATAAGCAAACACAATTCATTAAGAAGAGGCTAAAGAGCCCCAAAGTATACAGGGCGTATACAAGACAGCAAAGGCCTAACAAGCAAAAAGCCAAAAACAAACCACCCCTTAACTGGAGGCAAGCCACTCCAGGAAACCTAAAAGGGAATGCGGCTCCTCTTCCATATACAATTTAGCCCAACCCCAAATATTATATACAAAAGAATATTTAAACCTCTGAATAACTAAATCTCCCCCTCTAAAGGCTAATCTATTCCTTTCCTTCCAAACCGTCTAAAAAATGAATAACGGAATGGAATTCCAAAACTTTTTCCTTTTTTTCCCCACAAAAGCACCCCCCCAACTATATAAAACCTCCTTTACAGTATTAGGGAACACCCACTTGACCCCAACTAAACCCAACACTAAGTCCCATAACACTCTAGCCACCGTACAATGAATAAGAATGTGATTCACACTTTCCGCTTCACAAGCACACAAAAAACACCGATTAGGGAGCTGCTATCCTCTCTTTTGGAGCCTATCAAGAGTCAAAATCTTTCCCCAAGTCGCTTCCCACGCAAAAAACATGATTTTAGTAGGGACTCTTTCCATCCAAATTTTGTTTTTCGGAAAGATGACATCCATAGGCCTATCCAACTAGCTATACGCATCCTTCACTCTAAACTGCCCACTTCCCCCTCCCTTCCAAGAAACCGAGTCATCCTCCCAAGTAATCCTGAAACCTCTCAACGCTTGAAACAGCTCACCTACCATCTTCACCTCCCAGTCATTAAAATCCCTTATAAATCTCAAGTTTCAGCCTCCTTTTCCAACATTCTGGTCCCACATGTCTTCAACTAACGCATTTCTATTGGCTGCCAAGATGTAGAGCTGCGGGAACCTTTGGGACAGCGCTGAATCCCCACACCACACGTCAGTCCAGAATCTGATTTTATTGCCTTTCCCCACATTGAACACCATTTTATCCAAGCACCAGCCAGCTTCCTTTAAAATCTCCTTCCACACCCCCACCCCACACGCACCCACAGCCTTTTTGGTCCTCCAGCCGTGATCCTCTTGCCCATACTTTGCCACCAACACTTGCTTCCAAAGGGCCTCCTTATCAGAAGCGAATCTCCAAGCCCATTTACCAAGTAACGCTTTATTCATAAGGGTAAGCTTCCTAATTCCAAGCCCCCCATTCACCTTATCCCCACACACCACTTCCCAATTAACAAGATGAGCTTTCCTCTCCATGTGACCCCACCCCCCCCCCCCCCCCCCCCCCCAAAAACAAGAAGTCTCTTTGCAAGTTGGAATGGTGTTCCAGTTGGCAAAAAAAGGAAGGCGGCTTGGAAAGTTGCTCCTCTATGCATTTTTTGGTCCATTTGGAGGGAAAGAAATAGGAGAGCTTTTGAGGATAGGGAATGCTTAGATCAAACTTTTAAAAGTTCTTTTTTGTATTTATTTTGGGATTGGGTTAGAGTGTACATGGAGGGTAGCATTACTTTTTTGATAGATTTTGTGGATTGGTTAGGTTCCCCGTAGGGTGCGGTTGTGTTATCGTCCCTATTGGTTTTTTGTACATGTATACGTCGTGTATACCTTTTTATTAATACAATACCCATTTACTTGTAAAAAAAAAAACATTTAGTGTTGTAGATTCTGCAATAAAATGTTAATCCATGTGATTAAATTTGGATGAGAAATTCTTTAGGAATGTGATCAAATTTAATTAATTTCTCTTTTTCATGAATTGACTGCATGATTGAAGTTTGGCACTGCAATATGAGGTGGCTAGACTTGTACAAGTTTTCTTTATTCAACATTTGACTCTCTTTTGTAGGTTGTGAAGCTTATATCCACATAATTGGGGTCAGAAGTGAGAAATTAGAATATTAATCATATGAATTGTGATATGCATATTTGTATTTCATGGGAACAAGTTTATTGGAAAACTAGAAAGTACTACGTCTAAATTATTCACATATGGTGTTTTATTTAATACTTATATTTTAAAATTTAGAAACTTCAGTAAAAGTGTTGTGTGTCCTTTTCCATGGTAAGTCCACCTTGTTAATCTTAAACATGTACTTTTCAGAAATTTTGTTGATACTAATTTGGAATTTCATCAGCATATTAAAGGTGTCATTTCAAAAGTCTAATATTGGACATTACTAGGAACTTTATTATTGAAGTGCCTTGAACACTTGCTAAACTGGTTGTCTTTAGAATGTTTAGTTTTTGAATTTTCTTATGGCATGATGCAGTGTTCAGTCATAGTAATGCCGAAATTCATCCTGAAATCAAGTAGAAAAATACTATTTTCATTTTAAGGTGCAGTGATGATATGACAAGGTTCATCTTGGAAATTCAAGAGAACGAAGACAAAAGAGAGACCAAAGTACTTGACTTCCAAGATAATAACATAGATACAAACTTATGTTGCAGCAACAAACACAGTCTTAGCCTTAATAAACATAAAGGAAGTATATGGTACGCTTACCCAAGCAGATAATAAGCAGAAAGCCACTGAAGCAAGCTGATAGAGTTCATTTGTCTGAAGATTCCACAAAACAGGAAATGCTAATTAAATCAAAAAGTATCTAACCAAAGCTACATTAAACAAAACGGATTGTATAATATGAAATGAAGCAACATGAACTGGGTTCATGGTTTAACACCCACCCAGGCACCAAACCAGCAAAGCAGGCAAGCTTTCAGTTAATCATTACTGTGTGACTCTATAATTCATTTAAGGTACTCTACAATGAAGATATCCTCTAATTCTTGATGGTAACGAGCTTGTTAGTGTACAACAGTGTCCTGACTGCACCTTTGGCAATTTCATTATGATGGACCAGATAAATTACTCAATTCAAGTTGAAGGTGGTGCAAGAAGAAGAGCTCAGAAATGACATCTTCTCTATTACCTATGTTTTCTCATTCTTTACGAGCTTCCTTCCTCCCCTCTAAATACTTTCATAGTTCGTTGTCTAATCATTGTTCAAATCTGAATCCTAAATCAGGCCCATCTCCCCTCTCAATCTGTTAAAACCTATAACTCCCTTTATATGAATCCCTTCATCCCCTTTTTTTTTTTTTTTTGATAGGTAAAGAAAGGTATGTATAAATTAGTAAAAGAACAAGGTACACCAATGTACACAAGACTTATATAAGGAGCACCTAAAGCAAGCTCACAAAAAAAGAGTACAAAAAACACCTTGGCACTCAACAAGACCCCACCCACTCTACAAAATCAAACAAAGGCATCAAGCCTTCCCTTAAGTACATGCAAACCCAAGAAGAGAGATTACAAAGGAATGAGAGTTTTAACAATTGGTCATAATGTTCCTTATCTTCAAAAGCTCCTTGATTATGTTCCCCCCAAATTGTCCAAAAAATGCAAAGAGGAGCAACATTTCACACATTGTTCCTTTACTTTCCTACAAAGGAGCCTTGCCAACTTAAGAGCAAAACTTTTACCGAAGAAGAGATCACTCAATCCACCCCAAATAAGAAAAACAATAGGTGTCATAGAATCCTTGATTTAGAGCAATAAAGAAGTAAATGATCAAATAGACCACCCCTCCTGCTTGCATAGATAACATCTATTCACCAATGGTCACCCTCTCTTCTAGAGATTTATTTAAAGTTAGAACTCTTCCCCAACTACCTTCCCATGCAAAGAAGCTCACTTTGGACAAGACCTACAAATTCCAAATAATATTCATTGGAAAGAGGATTACCCTCCCCATTTCCAAAACTGTAAGGAAAGATTTGACTAAAAACAGTCCCTTTTTAGCATCTTTCCAAACCACCTTGTCATTATCGTCCCTCCTAACCAATTTCCCTCTCAGCATGGAGAAGAAAGTCTCAATGATATCCAACTCCCAATCATTAAAGTTCCTAGTAAAGTGCAGGATTCAATGTCCCAGTCCTCCTGTATCATCCCACAGATCCGCCACCCAATTCTCCTTTGACACAACCAATTGGAATCAATTCATGTTTATCTAGGTTAATTCTCAACCCTAATAAAGCCTCAAATCACATGAGCAGCCAACTTAAATGAGTCATTTGCCCTTGGGAATCCTCACAGAAGACAAAGGTGTTGTTTGTAAACAAGAGATGGGACACCTCCACCACCTCTCCCCCCTCCCTCACCCTGAAACCTAACATGTAGCCCTCATCCCTAGCTCTCTCCAATAGGCGGCTCCAGACCAGCCAGAACAAACAAAAAAAGGTCACAAAGGACTCCCTTGTCTCAAACCCCCTCGAACTCTAAAATAAACCAAAAGGAGTCCCATTAACAAACACTGAAAAACTTTGTTGTGGATATGCACCATTGAATCTAGCTAATCCAATTCTAGCCAAAATCCATTTTTTTCCATAAGTACAAACAAAAAGGCCCAATGGATATGGTCGTATGCTCTTTCTATGTGCAACTTGTACATGACACCATTAGAGCCATCCTTCAACATTGAATCAATTGCTTCATTCACTATTAGGGCCCCATCTTAAATTTGTCTCCCCTCTATTAAAGCGTTATGAAACTTGAATACCACTTTTCCCACCACTTTCTTTAATCTATTTGTCAACTCCTTTGCTGAAAGTTTTATAAAGACCTCTGACCAAACTAATTGGTCTGAAATCTTTCAAATCCTTTGCAACCTCCTTACGATTAAAGCAAAAAAAAAAAAGTAGCATTTAAACTTCTTCCAAAATTGTAGTTGGCAAAGAAATCCGAAAAGGACCCCATCACCTCGTCCTTCACAAAATCCCAAGTAAATTGCCAAAAAGCCATAGTGAATCCCTTTGGGCCAACAGCTTTGTCCTCATTTAAATCAAATAAAGCACTAAACACTTCCTCCTCTAAAAAAGACCCCTCTAAGCTCATTGCCTACTGATGATCCAAAGTTTTGAAAGAGATGCCACTAATGCTTGGTCTCCAATCTCCTGCATCGAACAAAAGTTGGTGAAAAGCCCGAGCTACTCCTTGCTTAATTTTGGATTCCTCTATAAGTCATTCCTGTTCCCCTTAATCTTGGCCACAAAATTCTCCCGCTTATGAGCATTAGCCATTTGTGGAAAAATTTGGTGTTCTTATCCCACTCCTTTAACCAAATCTCCCTAGGCTTTTGCCTCCATGAGACTTCCCTAATAAGGTCCATTTGTGGAACTCTTGTTTTGCTGCCTGTCTGACAACCTCCTGCTTTAGAATCCTAAAAACCCACCTGCTTCAAAGCCAGCTCCCTTCGAACAGTGACATGACCAATAACTTCTTTATTCCACATCTTCAATCTCAGTTTCAGCACTTTCAGCTTAGAACATAGTCCTTCATCCTTATTTCTACACATCCCATCATGTCCCTTTGGAACGTAGTCCGTCCTTAGGCTTACCTACATTTGGACCAACCATCTAACCAGGTTCATCAGGTTCACAAAAGCAATTAGCCTATTTGATAACACAGTAGCCCATCCACAATATTGATCAATTCATTTTCTCTATCATCCACTTGAATTAGTCCTTGACCACCTCAAACACGAGGTCAAGATAATTCAGAATTTTTAAAATTTTAAAATTTTAATGATTTTTCTGGGTCAGTTTGTGAATCAACCCATTGTACAGGTACTAGTTATATTCATATGATCAGATTTAATAACCATGACTCCTTTATGTGCAATTGCTAATTCATTGCTAGAAAAAATCTCTTTTGGATGAAAATACATACTCTAGAGCACAGTATTGCATGCATTTGTTATTAGCTTGTAGAGTTCATCAAAAGCAAAATAGGAAATACAGAAGCATGGTTATTACTCACTTGAGATGATAGTTGTATCATCAGCTTTAAAAACCGAGGAACAAATGACCAGGATAGCACTGATGCACCAGTCAAAAATAAGGATAAAACCAGAAGCCTAAAAGTTTAATAAAAAAAATACAGGTCAGCTTCAAGAAGATCAACTATATGAGCTTAATTCTAAGAATGATGCAATTAAAAGAAAAAAAAAAAAATTGGCAATCAGAGCAAGGGAAATGGATGTAATTCAATCAACAATTTTTCTTCGTTAGAGTTAAATTTACAACATAACATATAAGTCATCATAGAAAATTCATCATACACAGGATGGCTAATAATTGAAATAAGAAAAATTAAGATCACAGAAAACATGCAAAATCATAGAAATGGACTCACAGCTTTCCCATTGATATCATTCCTTGCAAAAGGCCACTATTACCACCCAAAACTGGGAGCAAAGCAAAGAGTAAACCAACAGCACAATCCTGAAATATTCCATGGTGAAGAAACGAATGGATATGCACCAAAAAATCAAGATTTTTGCCTTGATATGTTATTCAATTGTTGATAGATCTTCCAGCTGAAACTATACCTGTAAAATAAGTGTCCCAATAGTAACTTGACCATGAAGAGCATTATTAGTATTCCGTTCTACCAGGAACTTTACCACCTAGTAAAAGAAAATTGGAAGAAGCGTGACCATGATATATTTGCGGCAACCAAGAGAGGAAAATAGTTAAGTATCAGAAATGTTCAGAAAAAGTACCACTGCTGTTGATGACATTGATAAGAAGGAACCAACAAATACACCCTCCGACAACTTTGCTCCACATAGCTACAAAATGAACAGATTCTGAAGCTTAGCAACCATTTATATACGAGCCACAAAACCAGATTCGATAATTACAGTCAACATAATAATTGATTATCAACACCATACCATGGCAGTTACACCGCACAAGAACATAAATATAATAATTTGAAGCAGCCCTCCAAGAACAGCAACAGGTCCCACAGCTCTTAACTGCATCAACAAGTTAGAACTACTTTTCTAAAAGGGAAAAAATGTAAAATAGAATAACCAGAAAATATTTCATAGTAACATTATCGTGTGTGAGTTTGATAATAAAATTTTCCCAAGTTGAAGATAACATACCTTTGTCAAAGAAAATTCCAGCCCCAAAGCAAAAAGAAGAAAGACAACACCAAACTGTGCAACAGTTTCAACCTGTAATAAAGATAATAATTAAGAAAAAAGAAATGACATGTCATATGAATACTCATCACAAGTCAAGTAGTTGACAGAATCACTGCACATAATTGACTGAACACTTACTAGTTTAACTTCTAAAACTATATACATCAAAATGGATAGAATGTGATTGAAAGAAAATTTGCAATAATATGTGAATAAAACAGAGGAGAAAGAACCGACTAAGATGTCTTTAAATTTATCACAATTCCCAAAAGCCAATAGGAAAGGCAATTACATAATCAATTTTTTTTTTTTATCAAAAACAAATATTGATTTATATAAATTAAAAGTACACTTGAAGGATGAGGGATCCTTCCTAAAATATACAAACTTTGATCAAAAGAAGAGGAGAAACCTTCTCCAAAATACTAGGACATGTACATCATTTAAATACTAGTTAAGAGTTGATCTGAAACCAACCAAAATGGACCCGAAGCAATGTTCCTCCCTTTGCTATCTTAACCCTTTGATCTATATACCACCTCCTAATCAAGTTGAATAACATTGAGGGGAGAGCCTTAAAATCTTTAGTAGCTAGACCCAAAAGAAGGAATAGAAATAAATTAGATCTCATATCGTCTTTGAAGTCCTCCTCTTGCTCTCAAAAATTATCCATTTCTTTCCCACCACACTATCCAAATCAATGTAAGACAAGCAATTTGTCATAAAATTCTATCTCTAATAGTGCCCCCAAATCTCCAAAGAGATGGACATCATATCGCTTATAATTCTAGGAGGGAGCCCACTAACCTAGTAAATCTAAATAGTCTATACCAAAGCCTTATAGTCATCAAACAATGTAAAAAAGGATGATCAATTGATTCTCCATTACCCATGCACATGGTGCAACAATTAGGACTAAAGGATTTCAAAAGTTTTTGCACACTCAAAGCAAGTTGTTTATGTTAACCCTCTTGTTGGCCACTAATCAGGCAAAAGCCTTGACCTATGATAGAGCTTTAGATTTCTATATGAATTTCGATGGAGAGAAAAGATCTAGAGTTGATTGCTTAGACAAGGCTAAGAAAAAAAAATTTACTATGAATAGGCTTGAAGACAATAAAGACCAAATTCTTTCAATTGGAAAGCATGGTGTGAGGATCACAGTAGCAAGAGATGGCATGAGTCTTCCAAAATCCTCTATCCCTAGATCCCTAGATCCCTAGATTAGTGAGGTTTCAACAAAAATGAAAGTTCCAAGAAAAAGGGGAAGAGATACCAAGAATAGATGAAATAGAAGTGTTTCTAGTTGTGACAACTCTAAAAAGTCTTGTATATTGAAAATAAAAAGGTCGATCTCTCCATCACAAATCTTACTAAAAATGAATCTTTGCACTAATCTTTGCCACCTTCACTACCTTAAACCAGGCATGACTAGAAAAATCCTGGAAAAATTGTGTAATGGCTTTCCAAGGACAACAATGCGACTACTTGACTAAAGTATTGGCATCAAAATCATCAGGGCAAAGGAGGTGGAGGCCAGTAAAGTTTTAGAGATCTGTAGGGTTTCGAAGAAGGGGAAGCTTGGCTCTGCTAACCTCCCTAAAAATTTTGTTACGTTCAACAACTTTTTAGGACTGCCAGTGGCAGGTTTGAGAAGGAAATCAATTCCCTTCTTAGGAAAATGGAGTTAAGAAAAGTTCACGAAGTTAAGGTTGCAGGGGGAAAGAAGAAATCACTTTTGGCTACTCGTTTGGAGAGGGAGATTCAAAAACTCAAATGCTCGATCAATTACAATTGCTTTCCTCTCTTAGCCAGGGGAAGGTAGAAGGGCAATGGGGTCTAAGCTTCTTCTTGTTGACATCACTCTCTTCAATTCCACCTAGGTTGCAGGTTTTGGGCTCTAGGAGGTCTTCGACGTGTTCTCTATTCCTTCATAGGCCTTAGGGATTTTTTGGGTGTGGGTTGTGCTTTTAGCACTGGTCTTTCTCATTAGGGAGAGTCCAATTGTTTTAGGATGTCTTGGTTTGGATGGCCTCAAGGTGGTTGGTATTTCACTTTCTCTCTTGCTAGCCTTTTGGCGTGTGTTGTATACTTCGTTGTGTACTTTGATGCACCTTTTTGCTAGTGCACTTTAATATATTCTCTCATTTACCTATCAAAAAATAGATACTCAATATGAACTTATGGCAAAGAGCATGTTCTTTCCTTAGAAAACTACTAAAGTCACTTCCCTAATAGGGCTTTATTCCTCATAGAAATACTCCCAAACCCAAACCACCTTCCTCCCTAAAGTTTACACCTAATAAGGTGATCTCTCTTTCTCACACTAACCCCAAACCAAAGAAAGTCCCTTTGCATTTTTCTTAATCCTAGAATCATATCAAGAAGGAAATTTTGAAGAATATAACACTTAGTGACTGGAGATAGAATAGAAGAGCAATGAGGAAGGGTTTCATGTTTCTAAGGTTTGAAATATCGGTAAATATGGATATATCAACACTTGGATTTTACAGATATATCGGAAATATCGAAGAAATATCAGTAGATATTTTGACAAAAATATCGATAAGGCAAAAATTATTCAAAATTCATGGAAACATTTGGAGAAATTCCAAAAAAATGATAAAATAAATAAAAATACACATGTTAAAGTTATTTTTTAAGTGCAATTGACATAAGTATGGTTAAAAAGAAAATATTAGTAAGCAATGATATGTCAATATTAATAATTTATTATTTATCTAATCAAATTAATTTTAATTTATAAAATATTAGAACTTAATTATTTTTTTATTTTAGTATTTTTTGAATAAATTTATATTTTAATATTTTAAAATAAAAACATTCAAAATTAAAATGTCAAATACAAAAAATTTAAAAGTGAAGTGATAATAATTTTTTAAAATAGGATTAATGAGATAAATGATGATATGGTTAATATTAAAACTATAATTAATTTAATTCAAATGCATTCAATAATGTAAAATAAATGATGATGCATTTATGACTTTTTAATATTTAATTTTCATATAAATGATATTAAAAAATATTTGTTAAGAAAACTATAATGATGGTTTTTATACATTTATTAATTAATTAAATAAAATTTAAAATAAAATAATTAAAATTTATTTATTTATTTTTTAATAATGAACTTTAACATATTTATTATCGTTAGTCGACCAAAAAAATGAGGAAATCTAGGCTAGATTTGATGCAAGGAGGAAATTGCCTAAAAAATCCCTAATATATTGGCGATTTTTTGTGCTCTCCTCCACCTATTGTCGTGAGTCGCCCCACATTCGATTTTTTGTCAATATATCGTCTCTGAACCGACATATCGCCGATATTTAGGCGATTTTGCTGATATTCCTGCCCGTCGATAATTGATGCTCAATATCATTTCGGGCACCACGGATATCCGATATTTCGCCAATATTTCGACAAAAAAACCGACATTTCAATCCTTGCATGTCACTAATTGGATTTCATGTTTAAATATAGTTGGATGAGTGGCGTCAAACCCTGAATCTAAACCATCAAAGGAAAACATCTAACCAAGGGTAAATTATTTGGCTGGTCCATTTTAGATGTAGTTACATGTATTCCAAAAATTCAAATGGTAGTACTATGGAACATTAAAGAGATTTCATGGCATGTCCTAAGAGTTTCAAATACAAAGATCTAAACTCCAAATGTAATTTCTCTAACATGAGAACTATCTTCCAAGTATAGAAAAAAATTGCTTAAAGCATTTTAAGCATTCCATATAATCTCAACACCTGGGATGGACAGATTGAGCCCAGTCTAGACAAGATAAGCACACAATGAATGTTTTGCTTAGCCAGACACAATGCAGAGCTGATCTTCAAACACACTAAACCCAATAATGTTCTAAGTTTGAAGAGGAATTAACCCAAAAGACTTCAAGCATTCAGGTTGAGGTGGGAAATTTGTTGTGATGAAGTCAATTCGGTATGTTAAGGTATACTAGATCAAGAATTTCAGGCAGGTGCATCCTATCTTGGTATTATTTATCTACACCTGCTAGACATGTCATATGGGGCTGGGGCAGATTGAAGAAACATCCCTGTGTAATGATATAATTGTTATATCTCTATTTTTCTCATTAAGTGCACAAAAAAAGAATAAGAGCAAAGTAAAAGGCATGAAGATTAATTTGACAAAACACCTCGGCAAAGCATGCATAAAGGCCCTAATGTTGGCTATGACATCAACCTCCATTCCTCTATGTTAGCGTTACAAAGATGAGTGTACATCATAAAGAAAACAAATCAAGAATCTCTTATTTAAAACCCTTCCTCCGTTCTTTTTTTTTTTATTTGACAGGTCCTGCTTTTTCCTTTTTGTCCCTTTGGAGACTTGAACCTGAAACCTTTCACATCCCTATCCCAACCCTTTGTCACTTAAGCCAGATCTCAAGCTTATCATATTGGCACTTATTTATAAAATCGTATTATTTGCTTATAAAAAATAAAAATAAAAAATCATATGGACAAGTCACTTCCAAAATGAGCGAAGAGTAACCTCTCATCTGTGTTCTCTTAAGTCCCATAATAATGCCAACAACTCTACCCCCTGGAATAAGTCACCAGCCCAGCTAGTACAGACAGAACTAAGAGGATGTACAATTGTATCTCTACAAATTCATAGGACTACAGGAACCGAACTTTCAAGGCAGCATTCATCAACACTAAATTTCAATATATTGATTCAAGGCAGACTCTGAGAAGTTTAAATATCTTGTCTAGCTGAGTAATAAGAGGAAAACTGACTAGTTACTGTTGGTGTAGGAGAATGGAAAACATTTAATTCTTTAGAGATTCACAAAAATAAATAAATGAAAAAACCCAAAAAAAAAAAAAAAAATCCACAAGTTGGCAATTTAATTTTATCTAGAAAACGAGATTGCCTTTATAAACAGCATACCTGTACCATTTCGCTGATGAATTTTAGGCCCCCTGGTCCAATAATTGAACCAGCAAGAAGATAGCCCACAATAACCTACCATATATAGCCAAAATGAAACAGTGAGCTCTATGAACATCTAAATAGATCATTGAATATAGTTGAAGATCAAGCTGAAGAGAACTAATCTAGTTTAGGTGACAAAAAAACTAAATGCAGCTACTTTTTACAGATACAAACCGGTTGTCCCAGGCAGGAAAAGATAATTCCACCAATGGCAGCAGAAACTATTACAACCACTAAATCGGAAATTAATCTGCAAGAAATGGAATATGATAAATTCAATACACCAGTCAATAGCCATATGTAAGATTAATATTCAACAACTTCAATGACAGATTTTGAGAATAATACAACATGATATGCTTGTTATTTAATGAAACTGCAAAGACTCAAATGATCATGTATAGCAGTGAGGAGGAAAAATATAAAAGGAATCAACCTTAGATCCACTTGTAGCACTGGATACTTGGATTTCTTGTTTGACATCACAAACACATTATCCTACCATTTAAGTTAAAGAAACAGTTAGCAGGGCAAAAAATTAAACCTGGAACATTTATTTTGAAGTCCTAAAGTACAAGTCCTAAGTTGTACTGTACCTTTTTATCTATCAAGGTTGTTACATCATCAGTACCTTCATTATCCAGTGAAAAAACATCTTGAAACTGGAAAGACCTTGTACCACTGTCAGGGGAAAAAAATAAGTAATTCTATTTTGATAACAGATGATAGCCACAAGCTACTGGTGCAATCACTCTGCACCCTAAAAACATGTTATGCATTCGTACTTTGCTTCTTGTGTATCGTTTCTCTTGGCTTTCTCATGAGTAATTTTAGCCACAGTTTCCAGTACAGCCTGAAAAATATAAGGAGAATCTCATATTCAGCATAATGAATCAAAAAAAGAAAAAGAAAAGAAAAGGAAGAAAGATAAGTAAAATCCAGACATTTAAGGAGGTGCTTAGCATAAATTAATAAAATGTGCATCATTTTGACAGTATCAAAAGAAATAATTGGTAATCAATACACAATTTGACAAAAGCACTCATGCACAAATTCTCCCTCAGATGAAATTAGTAAAAATACAATTGCTGGAAAAAAAATGTTTTTATATATGTAGAAAATGTATTGATGCCAAGGTAAGAAGTTACTTTTAAGATGATTACAGATTACCATCCTAACACAACAGAAAATGAATATTAAATCCATTTCATCCTATTCATTTACATGCAAGCCCAAGCCTTATTAGTGAGGATTGAGCTACATAGGACCTGAGGGAGCACATACCACCCTGCATTTATAGGGGTTTGAAACCCAGCTTTGGAATGCAGGAAGTCCAATTCCCTAGCACTAAGCTGGGTTTTAAGATTTTATTAAAATTGTCCATATTAGTAACATAAAATAACAACTCCAATTAGATGCATTCAATCAGGGAAAAAAAAAAAAAAAAGGCTTCTGAATCCAATTCATGTTCTATTCTTTAAGAACAAAATTCTATGAAGGGAAAGAAACACAACAAAATAGCTTCCAAACAAAAACCAACATTTCCCCAACTATTTACAGCTTCACTATGAGTTCTTCTTAAAAACTTAAATAAATAAATTCTGAAATTTCTTATGCAATAGTTCTTGCATTTTTTTTTTCTATTTTTTTGTTTTTTTATATAATAAAAATTTTATAAAATTTCTGAATGAAATCATTAAATTTCTTAAAATTAATTAAGCAATTGAATAAAGATCAATGAGTAAATGATAGTTCAACAATATATATGGCAAAATTAATCAAGCCATTCAATGAAATTGATGACTGAATGATAGCTCTATTGTTTTCAATTGAGAAAAATTAATAACAACGATAGTGAGATTATTCATATATGAAACCCCTTTGAGGACAATAGTAAATTTATTTAATAGAAATATGATCAGTCAATATGTAAATTTTTATGTTAATTATCATTATTATTAACTCAAAATTGTCATTAATTTAACTATTGTTATAAAAGTTTGCCCCCTCTGTATGGGATTCATAGCCCTACCACTACTCATTGGCTTTGTATCCAATTAAGCGTGCACTATCATGAAGATTTTACATACATTAGAGGCTCTACTTGAGAACATACAACATGTAAAGCAAAGCCATTGTGGCCAATGGCTCCATCTCCTTCCCCATTTTTGGACCTCCATTCATATTTTTCATAGTGAAGTCTAGTATCCTTATGCAAGAAGATAATCAATTCAACCTTTTCAATTTATAGCCTGAAAATAAACTAGAATTTAGACAGAAATGGATGTGGTTCATCATCTATATCGTGAAAATTACATTTTTTTTCACATGTTTTTTCTAGACATAGCCAAAGAGGGATTGATACTTTGATTTGTCACCTTAGCACCAATTTTTGCACTAAAGATCTAGGTAAGCTTCATTATTTTCTAGGTATTGGAGTTTTAAGATAAAAAATTAAAAATTAAAAAAATTAAATAAAAAATTAAATAAAATAAAAAATGAAGAAGAAGAAGCATTTGCTAGTCTCAAAAGAAGTACATTCTCGATGATTTAAGAGATGCAGGTTATATGGGTGCAAAACCTGTTGCTAAGCCTTCTGATATTAAAAATAAATAAATAACTAATGCTAACCCTGTGGAAACCAATAAAAAGTTGATGAATGAAAGTGAGTTAGTGGATGATCCCGGATTGTATTGGAGATAAGTGGGAAAGGTGATTTATTTAACCATTATTCGACCAGATATCTCTTACGTGGTCAGCATTGTCAGCTAATTTATGACCACTCCATAGGTTTCTCACTTGAATGTAGTGATACAAATTTTGAAATATCTCAAGGGAAATCTTGATTGTGGTCTTCCATATCAATCCTCAAGACATCCCACAATGAAGGATACACTAACTTTGATTGGGCAAGAACTCCCCATAATAGAAAATCAACTAGTAGTTGTTACAATTTTCTTGGGAGGTAATCTTGTAAACTAGAGGAGCAAAAAACAATCAATTGTGGCTCACTCTAGTTCAACTGCAGAGTATTAGGCAATAGCAAATATGATATGTAAGTTGACTTAGTTAAAAACCTTTTTACAAGAAGTTGGCTTACCAATATTAGATCAACTCCTCTCAATTGCAACAATAAAGCACTCATTCATAGTGCTAGAAATCATGTTTTTCATGAAAGGACAAAACATGTTAAACAAGATTGTCTCTTCATTCGCTCAAAAGTGGGGAGGTCAAAGGAAATCATTACTTAATTTGTATCATCAAAGAAATTAAACCATACTTATATTAACTAGTTACCAGCATGTCATCCAAAATTTTCCTATTAAGTATCATATTATGAAAATATCAATTGTGATAGGAAAAAAAAGTTAACATGGCATGTGAAGCATCTCAAGTTTTCTTGTTAGATATATCAAACAAGTGTTTGAGTTGCATGACATGCAATACACATAAGGCCCAAAGTTTTCAATTTTCAGAACAAACCCTACATACAAAGGGAGGTGGACTAAGCCCGTTATAATAGAGTAAAATTGATATAAAATATTGCACTTCTGTCCAAAAATTTTTAAGAGAAGCAAACTTACTTGTTGATCGGCTACACTGCTATTGAAGCTGCTTCCATTGGATCCTATGAAATTAAAAAGGAGTAGGATCAAACATTAAGAAAATAGCATCAGAGGAATTAATCAAGTATCAAGAAAATGACTGAAAGTGCGAGATTGAAGGGCCATAATTCAATCAATAACTGAGACTTCTAAGACTATGCGACATATAATTTTGCGTAAGTCAAGCAGAGGATAAAGCATAAATTTCAATCTATAGAGTACAGATCTGGAGCACAGAATGTAATATAGGCTATATAGAAGCCTTACATATTGTTTCACTTGAAGTCCCTAAACATAATAGAGCAAAGCAACAATTTGTGACCCTGATACCCATGACACAACAATAGAGCTATGCATTCTAGGAATGAAAACTTCCAAAAATACAAATATCAGGAAATGGATTTGCACTTACACACACCCATGCTTTGTGGCAATGATGCTACCATACAAAGGAAACTTTGTTTTCTACATTTGCTGGTGCTGACACAAAAAATTTTCTCCCATTACTTCCTAGAAAATTGTCACCATAAATGAAGGTGACAAAGCATTGGGATGGGGGGTTGTGATGTCAATGAGGAAGGGCAAAAGGAGACAGAGGATAAGCCTATTTACTGCATAAGGCCTCTGTAGCGACTCTAAAACAATATGACTATGAAGGAAAATTACCCCTTCCTCAAGGATAACACAGTAATTGGGACTAACTTTTTGAGGTCTCCTTGGTCGAAAACCAATTATTTGTACCTATCTTTCTTTTAGCCGCTAACCAAGCAAAGGACCAAGGACAGCTTTGGAATTCCAAATAAGTCTGGCTTAGGGGCAGGGAGAAGGCAAATCAACTTTTAAAAAGGCTAGGAAGAAAGATTTAGACAAGAATAAAAAATACTAGGCCCCAAGGTCCAACACCTTTTGTTGAGTAGAGCGAGAGAGGAAAACACTTTAAGCGAAGAGTTGAATAAATCTTCATTCTCGATCTAAAAATATTCCTCTGGAATTCAAAATTCCCAAAGGGAGAGCCATGCACTGAAAGTGGAACCTGGTAATAGAGAGAACTCCTTAAACTCCAAAGAGAATAAAGACAAGAAAGAGATCACAAACACATTTAACTTCCCACCATAGATCCTACCAAAGATAAATCAATAAGGGAACCATCACTAGAATATGATGAATAAAGTCAATTGAACATTGTGTTAGCTGTCCAAAGGCATAAATGGCAATATCTAACCACATTGTCCCGACAACACTGCAGCACCCTATCCCCCCTTTATCTATGTAGTCTGTAAATATGCATAATTACCTAGTGCCATAAAGAGTTATTCTCTTTATGGAACCACCATAACCATTTTCCCATATAAACTTTATTCCTCATTGAAATTCTCCTAAATCCTAAACCTCCTTAGACTTCAGCCTACAGACTTGTTCCACCTTTTAGGTGACCTCTCAAACCCTCATCAGACCTAGAAATTAGGAAATCTCTTTGAAATTTTGACTAGGATTCTGAATACTAACAAATACTGGAATGAGATATATGCCAAACAAACCATAAACTAAGGTGATCCCACCACCCACATACAAGTGGGCTTTCAATCTAAACAACTAATCATTTGGAGACCTACTCCACCATTGTGTCCTAAAAATGAGCTGTTGTAGGTTCTGATTGAGATGAAGCCTTAAACAAGTGGTCAATCCAAGAAGGGAACCAATTTTTTTATGTTGACAGCAACTAACTCACTTGTATCCATGTTGATCCTTAGGCCAACCACAATCCCAAAGGCTAAAGCATAAGCTTAAGGTCATGTCCATACCCTTCCTTGGTTGTAGGGGGGAAATTGAACTGATTTGCAAATTGAAAGTGGCATACTCTTGCCATGTAAGTCTCCTGCACTAGATCACATCATCACAGTCCTCAACAACCCTGGTTATCAATTTGTTGAGCATCTCTACCACAAGAGCTTATGTGAATGGCCAAGGAGATAGATTTTTATTCTGGAGCCTGTGACCTTTGTTGATCTATGGATCACCTGGTTTAAACCTAATTGATAAATATAGAATACAATTCGAGTATTTGAGGTTGACAGACTTGTCTAAAGCCTTTTGTGAGGTTGTTGATTAGTCAAGCTAACTGAGTGTTCTACACTTCTGTTGGATGGATTATGGCTATTTGTGGATACCAATTGTGTATTTCAGCAAATCATCTGCTGTGTTAGAATTAATCATGGATTAGGCAGTGGTAGCATTCAACCACACACATGGACCATTCAGATACAAAGAACGATACAGTTAACGTAGAATGGATAGCCTACTTAAACCAATCGGTTTGTTCAGCACAAAATAGTATGTGAATGTAAGTCAAATTCATCTATCGTAGATCAGTTGTCTTAACCAACAAAGAATACTCTATAAAATGCAGTACAACACATGATACAGAATCCAGCATGAGCATCTTTTGAAGTCACTACTTATGATCATTTGGCTACTATGCTGGCTCTGTGCCTAAAGACATAATATAGAGGATTTTAATAAAGAAAATATTAGCAGATTATATACACACACATTAAAAGGTAAATCATGATCTGGCCAAGAATATTATGATTATGATGAAAGAAGAGGAGACCAATTTCAAATCATTTTTAGGGTTACACCATCAATGGACACTAAATCCAAATAAATTGCCTCAGTTATGATTGTATAAGAAAGAGCTTTTCAAGGTAACAAGCAATATTTTTCAAAAACTATGACTTGGTATCCCAAGGATTGTTTTGTTGGGTGCATGTCCACTTCTCAACACACAACTGCACCTGGACCAGAACTTGGAACAGAGTCCATCTTCATTTATTCCAACAAAAACATGCAAATGGTGCCTTAAATTTGAACAATGTACCTACATACACAATAAAACTTATACTAAACCAAAATTTTCAAATTTAATATAAACAATAATGCTACAAAGACTTTAGACAAAGTCTAATGCAAACTGAGATTACATTATCGGTCTCAATTTCCATCAATTGCAAATGGGTCACTTTCTTATGCACTTGGTCAAAACTTGGGGTTTCTTTAAAGCATTTTCCATATAGAAAACATTTGGTGAGTCCATTTCCCCTAAACCTTTTATCTATGACTCCACTGTGTGAGCCAACATACTCCTCACAAAGATAAAGAAAAAGGGCGTGTAAACAAGTACATTCAGAAAATATTTATAAAGACCAATGTTCAGCTGTGCATTATAAATAGGTCTTCCGTCCAACAATTTAAAAAGTTTTACTTTGAAAATAGGTCCATATTTTGAAAAGTTTTCGACACCGCATTTTGAAGAGTTGCCACATCCAATCTATTCGAACCATTACTGTTTCAACTCGGCGGCTCATCTCGTCTTCGCAAATCATAGTTCGCATTTTGTAGGGAACAATAAACAAGCAAATAAATCACACGAATATAAAGATTTATAAAAACTCAACATTAGTTCCAAAAGTGTTCTTCTCAATTCGCATACACTTTCTATGTATACTAATTTTATTCGTTAGTAAAGCAATTTTCAGAAGAAAATTGCATCTAACACCACTACAAACCAGCAACTCACAATAAAAAACAAAGAAGCAAAAGCCTTACCTTCAGGCTGATCGTTCTCGGAGAACTCCTTCTCGGAGAACTCTTTCTCGAGAACGCGATCGAACATCTTGGCGATGCTTCCGTCACCAGAATCCGGCGCCGTACCGTTGAGAAGATTGCCATAAAACCTGTCCCTGATCTCTTGATCAGATCTCACCGAAACGCAGTGTCTTGGACAAATCACCGTCACCACAAGGCACAACCACAACGCTCCGAAGGCGAAGAGCTTCGCCATTGGAGAGAGAGAGAGAGAGAGAGAGAGCGAGAGAAAATCTAGAAAGAGAAAGCAATGGAGCTTGGGAGAGAAGGCATGAAAAATTGATAAAGAGAGAGAGAGATGATTTGGTTCGGTTTGTTTTTGTGAAGTGAGGGCGGGATCGTCTGTGAATGACATTTTGTGAAGGAAAAGTCTTGCTTTTTTCTTTTTGATTAGTCCTCGTATGACTACTCGCGGTGGTGTGTGGAACTCAAATACTCGCTGGCATTCGATGACACGTGTATGACTGACACTGCTTTCGTTATTCGGCGAATCGGCAGGACAAAGCAAAATGAAGGTCATTGTAATTGTAAATTTGTAACAGGAAAGGAAGAGATGTGAGGTAGAGGTGGCGAGTGTAATAATTATTAGAGAGAGAGAGAGTGGGGCATATCAATATTAGTGTTAAATGAGTAGTATATGGTAGTTTAGATGTCACGTTGCCCCGTTAGGTATTAATGCAGGACGAAAGACTCGCATCGTTTCCCCGTTAGGTAACAATGCACAGAGGGGAGTACCTTTTCCACGCGCTAAGATGGAGTGCTTGGCCACGGCCAAGAGTCAGAGCACGTGCATTTTCTCCCAGGCTATTGGAGCGTGTACTACACGCGGTAGGCTCTGGCCTTTATTTCCACGAATGTAAACGGGAAGAACGACGGTGGCAGTTATTATCACACTCGTTTTTTTTTACGTTTATTATTAGTTGTAAATTCAACGTGATTTGCATTCCTAATTGCTATTAAGTTCAATAGTATAGCTATTATAAAAAAATTAAATTCTAAATAAATAGGATTTACAAATTAATTTTTTTAAATAAAAAAAAAAGACTTAAATAAAAAATAATATATTTAAATAAAAAATTCAATTAAAATAATAAAATTAAAAACAAATATGAACACAAAATAATTATAAAAAAACAATTAAAAAGAAAAATCATTTGAACTTTGTATGGTATTGTGGGAACCTTTTTTATTTTTTCAAAATATTTTCACTTCTAAATTCTTTTTAACTATTTTCTTTTTTATAATAAATATATGAAATAAGTTTAAGGTTAATTCTAAAGTTTTTTTTCTTTTAGAATTTACAAATAAATATTTATAAATATATTTATGGCTTATTAAATATTCTTTAAAAATATTTATTGCAAAAATAGTTGGAAAATATTTAGGATGAATATATAAGTAGCTTAGAGGTGAATATATATATAGTTCAAAGCTTCCCAAAGGTTAGGTTACTCATTTATAAACTTTTGTAAGTTAATTTTGAAAGAACTTAACCTAAGATTTTATTGTGCAAGTTCTATTCATTCATTTTATAGATATTTAAGATCATTTTTAAGACAAACGAAGTATGAATGAATGCATGAAAAATGTTTTAATTTTAAGTGCATCCAAAGGATTCATCTTACACAAATTTCTAGACAATATTTGTCTACATATATCCATGTTTTTGTATCATTTGAACCTTTTTAAGGTGAACTTTAAGCTTTCTTTTGATTTTCTCAATAAGACCTTAAACTTTACTTGATTAAACATGTTAGTCCACTTAACCATATTTTGTTATCATCAAAATATACTTAAAATAACCCTTAAGCTAACAAATTTGAACATATATTTTAAAGGTGTATGGATCTCCATCCATTTATATGAAGAGATTTGATCAAGCAACTTTAAGGTAACCTTAACATCTAACACTAAAGCATCATGACAAGGAGGAATATATAAGGCCTCTAAAATTGATAAATGAGATAATTAAATCACAAAAGTGCCAAAGAAGATAGAATTATCAACATTAATCTTGAGAATATTGTAGTAAACAAGTCTAAGGAGTTAAAAAATAAGAAGTTTTGGGCTAGAAAAGAGGGATTTTTGGGCTAGTTTTGGCCCAATCGAATAAGGTCCCCTTGAACCGGTTCAATTGATTGGGTGCTCCCAATTGAGGATTGTTCAAACCTCTTAAAAATATTCTCTCTTTTTCAAAACCTTCGTGCTATCGATAGGGGCTCAACTTTTTTTTGTTGAGGTCAGACCAAGGATTGGTTAAAATTTTAAAATGACAAAAAGTCACTTGTAGTGCATTTAATGTCTAATAACTACTTAATCGATTGAATCAAAGCTCAACTAATCGAGATTGACTTTTGCAAAATAGGGTGTCCAAGGTTGGTTTTCTATAAATTTAGAGCTCTTTTGCATTTATTAACAAGAGAACATTTGCATTAACTTGTTTACCAACTCATTTATCTCATTCAAAGCTCTCAAACTCAAGTACATTTAATCAATCAATCACAAATCCATTTAATGCATGACTGAACTTTTCTATTGTACCAAAATACTTAGTCTTTTTACATAGTAACTCTGGTCAAGAAAAACTAGAGAAAGAGTCACTACAGTTTTTGTAGTACTTCGGGTATCATCTTCAAGGACTGGCTTATGAAAATTGTCAATACTAGAATAAATGAATTGTTTTTGTTTAAATCCTAAAGTGAGAAACGATATATGAATAATGTGATACTAAGTAAAAGAAATTAAATTAATAACAAAATGAATTTTGATTTTAAATTCAATTGATTCAAGTTTAGGGCTTTCCACAATCCAACCTAAGGTATATAATTAGAAAAGACAAGGGTCTTTTAAGTAATATGATCTTAGGGTTTTGGGATTCTTGGTCGCTCGCGATCAAGTTGAGTTCTATAACTCAAAATTACATCTAATTCCTAATTTTTCATTTTAAAAATAGATTCCTAAAACCATCAAATGAATGAAATTGATTACTAGTTTAAAATTTGACTTTTTAACCCTTCTTACTCCTTATAGCTTTATTTTAGGACAAATAACGATAGGAAAAACGAGGATAACTAATGATCATGAATTACCAAGAATCACTAGTATCGGGTAATAGCCTACCGTATCATTCCCTAAATTAACTTACAAGGATAGGATAAAAAAAATTGATAGATTGTCACCTAACCAATAATTAATTTCATTATTACAATAATTTACTCATTGTCCCTATTGGTTTCCTAACCCTTAGGTTTTCATGTTTCGAGGCCCAAGTTAGCTTTTTAGCCTCTCATGGGGGTAATGTCATATTCACAATCCATAATATGGTAAAAATCCATAATTTGAATCAAGAGAAACTAAAAACAATATATTTAATAAAGAAGAAAAAAAATGACCAAATTTCTCATCTTTTTCCACCTTCAATGTCAAACTCTCTGGGGGAAAAAAAAATCCAACATCCTTGAAATCTAGAACTAAGAGAGTTTATATAATGTCATCAATTACCTAACAAGTGACACACTCTCATTGGCTACTTATTACAAAAATAATTATCTAAAAATGATTTAAAAAATAATCAAATGGTGATTTCTAGTCGTGTGGGGCCTACTTAGGGCAGATGGAGTGCTCTTGATGCAATTCTCGAGGTATAGGAAGCGAAAGATCAAAGTAGCAGTGGGTGAATTCAAAATTGGGGTCATTTCGAATTGGATTTCGAAATCATTTCAAATTGGCCCTTCAACTTTGCATAGTTGTCTTTAAATGGCCATAATTTCTTCATTTTAGCTTCGATTTGTATACCGTTTAAAGTGTTGGACTCTTGACTTCTCGAATTTTGAAACGATATATATTATGTATAAAATGGACTTCGGAAAGTACTCCAAATATGTCCTCAAAATCAGAGTACATGTTGCCACTAGATTTTAAGTTCCAAATTTTCATGCAGTTGAATCTTGCTTCATGCCTCATTTCCCATGTTTTCTTGCCTTATTTCTTACTCCATAATGATCATTTCTCATCTTCCAAACTCATGATATCCTCGTCTTGTCTTTCTCATGGTCCATGAGTTTTGGCTCATTTATTTCCTCATTTAGCCCTTTCTTGATTTTTCAAAATCTAAAGTGATTCAACTTGCACCCTTTTCTTCCCTTGAACCTGAGATAAGTCTCCAAAGTACAAGTTAAACTCATGACTAGGGTCTTAGT
Source organism: Vitis rotundifolia (assembly GCA_030254885.1). Classification (NCBI taxonomy): domain Eukaryota; kingdom Viridiplantae; phylum Streptophyta; class Magnoliopsida; order Vitales; family Vitaceae; genus Vitis; species Vitis rotundifolia. The sequence continues at coordinate 14,279,837 of CM058166.1, forward strand.
ATCGATTTAGGTCAAGTTGGGTAATTTGAATGTCCTTTGGTGCACAAATCATATCAAATATGTGTCATTAAAGCACATGTTTTGGCTCCAATCAATGCACCCATTGAATTTATCCTAGGTTTCATCTGTATTAAGTCATAGTTTATTGGATTGAGAGTTGTTAAAAGCCCATTATTGTTGAAAGGTTGAGTGTTTTTAATTTTCAAGTGGACATCGAATTTACAAGGAATTGTAATGTCCATTGAAGTCATTAAATCCAAGTGTACAAGTTTGAAGACTTGATTTGAAGTCTTAGTTAATAGAACCTTACTCGGAAATGAGATGAAGGAGAGTGGATGTAAACAAGTTTGTTGAACCATGTTGGAGTTGGGTTTGGGTGTTCAAGTGGGCTAACCCGACCCGACCCAATAAATGAGAGAAATAAGGAAAACAGTTTCTAGGAGTTTTAAAACTACCTAGAAACTGCCACTATTAAAATAAAAATAAAAAATGAGTTTTTTTTTTTATCTTATCTCTCTATGTGAGAACACTTCTTGAAAAACTAGAGATAAAGAATACATGTTTTTTCTTCTCTCTGAAAATGACAGTGAAGAAATATGTTTTTCTTCTATCATATAATACCAAGAAAGAATACAATATTTCTTTATGAAGAAACAAAAGTCTTTTTTCTCTTGAAAGTTTTGTTTTTCTTGGTGGAAATAAAGGTCAAGACTCTTGTGCTGTGAAAAAAGAATGGTTCTTGTATTCGTAGTTCCATTCATGACTTGAAGTAAGAAAATTGGACAGTGAAACAACCAATCTGGATCTTGGACATCTCAGAAAGTAACCAGGAAGCATTATTTTTCATCATTGGTATCAAAACTGCATTAAGTTGTTTGTTGGCTTTTGGTCTTTTTGTTTTTTCTCTATTTCAGAAGAAGAAGAATGTTATCTTTGAAAGAGAAATGAACAAGAAAAAAAAATATTTCTAGTAGCGGTTCAAAAAAACATTGTTCCTAAATTCAAAAAATAAAATAATAAAACAAATAATATATATATTGGCTTTATTCCATGACACTAAAAAGAAAAAATAAACCAAAAGGATTTATACAAAAGCCACAATTTCCGATTATGGTTCCAGAAGGGCTCATTTTTCTTAAAAAAAGTAATGATTATACAGAAAAGTTAAATATGTTTTAATCTACTTATTAACATCAAAGTCAAGTTACTCTTGTTGGTTAGAACCTCTTTTATGCTCACTTGAGATCCAATTTCGAGCTTTGATGCCCTCATTCCTATTACAAGATTTTTGACTTAATATCTAATATAATTTTTGAGTTGTAAAATTAAATATGTTTTAATCTACTCATTAACATCAAAGTTGAATTACTCTTGTTGGTTAGAACCTCTCTTATGCTTACTTAAGACCTAAGTTCGGGCTTTGATGCCCTCATTCCTATTACAAGATTTTTGACTTAGTATTTAGTAATTTTTTATTTGTTCAAATATAATTAGACTATATATATATATATATAAAGTCTTAAATATAAGTATCTGTTATTCAATGAAAATAAAATAAAATAAAATAAAAAGAAAACAAGGATTGCCCATGAAAAGGCTTGATCCTTGACCATAAGGATAAGAGCTTTGTACTCTACCAACTAGATTAGATTTTTTTTTTTCATAAGAAGATTATGGTTATTAAAAACAACATTTAGAGTTATAGAAGACATTGTGAATAATCCTAATATTGTTTATCTTTTTAACTTCAAGAGAGAAAATAAGTTCTTTTTTTTTACATGTTACTTTTTTATGTTTTGTACATGAAATATAAATATCTTATATGTAAGATATGACATGAATATTTATCGTTTGATAAGTAAGTGTGAAACCAAGGTTTGGTTAATCTCGGTTTTGATGATAACAAAATAAGGTTTAGAACTAATGATTATATTTAAAGTGTGATTAGGCAAGACGATTTCCAAAGTAGCAATCACAAAAACAAATCAAACCAAAGAGAAATCATGAAGAAGAAAGAGACCTCAAAGAGAAGTGTTTTTCAAAGACCCAAGCTTCATAAGATCTCTTTGTAAGGTTGTTGGTGCACTAGGTTTTTCATGCATTACATTCTTTACTTATGCACCAAAATCATCCAAGAGTTATTTTGTTTTAAATTTTTTAAAAATTGGATAATTTCATGTTTTCAACTAAAACCTTGTTTCAAATGTTTTTCAAATTTGTTTAAAAGGTTTTAAGTTTAAAAAGTTGGTTGTTGAGCAAAAAACGGCTCAACCGGTTAAACCGGATAAGGAACCGGTCGACCCCCTAACTCAACCGGTTGAAGGGTGCAAAAAACCTTCTCTTTCTTCCAAAATAATTGTTTAACCAGTCAATGTGTCAACAGTAACCGGTCGAGGTCCAACAGTCACCTACCAAGCATTAAATGCTAACGGCTAGTCAATCGGTTGACCTCTAGCTCGACCAATCGAACCCCCAACGGCTAGTTTGACTTTTTTTCTCTATAAAAAGGCTCTAAATCTTCATTATTTATGAGTTTAACCTTCCCAAACCTTTCTTGAATATATTTGAACCTTGGAAGAGTATTTTTGAGTGCACCATTCAATCATAGTTTTCTTGTATCATTTGAGCCTAAAGTTTTGTACTAGGATCTTGTGAAATTATTTGTATATCTTTGAGAGGAAAAATCTAAGTGTGAGGTATCACTTAAGGATTCTCAAGTGTAGGGTATCACTTGAGAGGTTGTTCAAGAGTGAGGTATCTCCTAAGGATTGTAAAGGGTGCTTAGAGCCAAAAGTCCAAGAAAGTGGATTGGAACCATAATCCAATTGTATTGCTTGAAGGTTTGGTTTGGAAGCCTTGAAATAGTAGAACCTCAAGTTTGGGATTGAAGTTAGAGGAGAATGGACGTAGGTCAGGTTGCGCTAAACCACTATAAAAATCTTGTATTTGCATTCTCTCTTCCCTATTCTTTTAATTTAGATGCACTTGTTTTTATATTATTTTATTACATATTTATATATAATTATCGCTTGCATTCACATAGTTTGAATTTGGAAAAAAAGACCATCACCCTATTCACCCCCCTTCTAGGGTGATTACCATAGGTTGGATTAGCCTAATTTTTCTAACAATAAGTATGTCTTTTATTTACATGCATGTCTTTGGTTCTTTTATATATGCTATGGATGCGTGTTAGTTGTATAATATTATTTTTATGGAGTGAGAGGTTTTAGATTAAAAAAAAAATTTAAGTAATTTCTTGCCTAAAATTAGAAATACTTGTATAAATTATTTGTAATTTGTAATTATTAAAATTATATATAGGAGCTAATTGGGAACATAGTGAACTTTCGTTTCTATTGTAATTTAAGGTTATTACATATTAGAATATGATTAGAGCAAGTAAAAGTATCAATATTCATAGAAGTACAAATTAATAAGATTATGGAATACCTTTAAGTAGTTGAATATGTCGACTACAACTAGGAACATCATAGCAGAACTAAATAAGGGTGAAAAACTTAATGACAATAACTATGAGGTTTGGCATTGCAAAGTTCAATATATCCTTGTAAAGCAAGAGACTCTTGAAACACTGAATCATGTCATGTAATAACTTAAACAAGGAAACTCTGCTCAACATAGAAGAAATCAAGAGGCTTATATGGCGTGAAAAAAAAAAAAAAAAAGTTTTTTTTAACTTGAATTACATTGTTAAACTATATGCAAGATGGTCTCTTGATTGAGTATGAGGTTTACCAAAATGCTCATGAAATGTGACAAGTTCTAAAGGTAAAGTATGGTGGACTTTCAGTTACAAAGCCGAGAAAACTTGTAATAAAATTTGGAAATTACAAAATGAGACTAAACCATACAATGAAACAACATCTAAAGGAGATGAAAAAGAATGAAGAGGGTTTAAGACATCCTAGCATGTCTTCACTAATGAGCAACAAGTTGAGGCGATCATCAAATCTCTACCAAAGAGTTGGGAACACATGGTGGTAAACACGACATATAATGAGAGTATCAAGACCTTTGATGATATAGTTCACCATCTTGAATTGGAAGTCAAGCAACTTGTGGTTGCTAGGTCTAATGAACAAGCTTATGTGGTTGAATCCAATTCACACAAAACTTTCGGCTTTAATCGTAATAGAAAATTCTTTAAGAAGAATAAAAAGTTTGATGATGCTTCAAAGAAAGAAAAGATTGAGACACGCAAGAAGTTTAAGCATGCTAAAAAGGATAAGAGCAAGTTGAAACGCTATAATTGTGGCAACAAAGGTCACTTTACTTGTGAGTGTATTGAAGTAAAGTAGACTCAATCCCCACTAACCATATAGTTAGAGACCAAGGAGCTTATGTAGAGTTTCAACGAATTAGTTTCAATACAAGATGGATTCATGCAGGAAACAACTTCAAAGTTGAGGTTAAGGGTATTGGAACATGCAAATTGGAATTGCATAAAGGACGGACCCTATTCTTACATGATGTTCTTTATGCTTCGAATAATTGATGAAATTTGGTCTTTATGTCAGTTCTTCTTAGTTTAGGTTTCAATTTGAATTTTCATGATTCAGTAATGGAGTTGTATTTGGGAACAACATACTATGGTTCTGGATTTATTTTGGATGGTTTTATGGTTCTTGACATTGATAAATATGTGTTGTTTAGTACTAATGATAATTATTATTCGTTAATGACTACTTCTTCTAGAAATGCATGTGATAATGTGATGATAGACATGCTAAACTTGGGCATATTAGATAAGAAAAAATGAATAAACTAGCTAGAGAAAATCTTCTTGGTCAATTCACTAAAATTGATATGTCAAATTGTGAATATTATCTAATTGATAAAACTACAAGAAAACCATTCGAAAATGGAACTAGAACTGAAATACCATTGCAATTGATCTGTTTTGATATCTGTGGTCCTATGAGTGTTAGAGCAAGGTATAGGGTCTTGTATTTCATCACATTTATAGATGACTTTACTCGCTATGGTCATGTTTATATGATTTCTCATAAGTCATAAACATTAGATTGTTTTAGATGCTATATTAATTTAGTTGAGAATCAGTTGGACAAAAGGATTAAAACATAAGGAATAAACCAAAGTAAAGAATATCTATTTGAGAAAATAAAGGCTAATCTTAAAAGAGAAAAACACCTAAAAGAGGGAGAGTGGGGTGAATTGAGTTTTTTTTTTAAAAAAATCTTTTTAAACACAACAAATTTAAGTACAAGAGAAGCAAATATAAAGAGATAAGGTTAAAAAAATCAAATTAAGATTTTATAGTGGTTCTACACATTCTTGCCTACGTCCACTCTCCTCAAGCTCCTAACCGAGTGAGGATTCCACTAACTTGAACCTTTACACTTGGATTCCGACTCCAATGAACTCTTACACAATCTCTTTAAATCTCAACTCACTTGAAGGCTTTAACACTCAATTAACAAGTATGAATCTCTCAACCTAGTTCAACAATGGCTCAAATACAACTCAAGGCTAGGATGAATCACAAAGGTGCACTAAAGAATATGAAAATGGAGATTTAATTCACCAAGAAAAGAATGAGAGCTTTTAAGGCAAGAACAAATAGGTAAACAAATAAATGTAAATGTTCTCTTGCTCATAAATGAAGTGGAGCTCTCTATTTATAGGTTTCTAACATCGGGGGCCAAAAAACCAAAAAACAGTCTCAACCGGTCGAGCTAGAGGTTGACCGGTTCACTAGTTGTTGGAGCATTTAATGTTTGACAAGTGACTGTTACCCTCGACCAAACCTCGACCAGAAAGGTAAATCCCTCGACTAGGAAAGAAAAGCTACTGGAAGAGAGAGAATGTTTTTTACACCTCTCAATCGAACCTTGACTGGGAAAAGGGTAACCGATCGATCGGTACCCTAGCCAATTAAGTCGGTTTGGCCAATGCCTAAATTAGTTCATCATTTTTGACTCAAAAACCTATCTTTTTCTGATATTTTTGCTTCTAATATTTAGGCAAGGTCTTTAGGAAAAATTATATGCTAATTTTGAAACATTTTGCCTAAGGTTCATTTGATAAATCTCGGATTTTGATGGAAATGTAACTTTAAAACATAAACCGAGTTTTTTAAAGATGCATGAAATGATATGTAAATCCTAAGTGCACCCATGCATTCATCTTACATATGTTTCCTATGATTAAAGGTCTTCCAAAAGTCTTGATCTTGCATCCATTAGGTCATTTGATGAATTTTCAAATTAATACCTGAAATTCTTAATAATTCAAACCAATTAGTAACTTAACCATGGCTTGTTATCATCAAAACATGATTAGGAGAACCTTTGGGCTAACACTATCAAAACAATTTAGAGATTTATGTGATGAAAAAGGCATTGGTACACAATAGACTATTCCAATGACTTCACAATAAAACAATGTTGCTAAGAGGAGGAATAGAATGTTGTTAGACATGGTTAAGTCAATGATGGCTCAATTAAATCCTCATATTTGATATTAGGAAGATGTATTGTTGACTACTTCTCATGTGCTTATCCAAGTACTCTCCAAGTTTGTTCCATCTACTCCATGTGAGTTATGGAATAGCCGAAAGCCTAATGCTAGCAATTTGCGACCTTAAGGAAATGTGTCTTTATAAGATACAATGAACACTTCAAAGGGTATGTATTCATAGGTAAGCATGAAGATGAAATAGTAATTGAATTAGAATCACAAGATGTCACATTCTTAAAGGACGATTTCCTACCACGAGTAAGATTGATAAGGATTTACATCTTTATGAAATGATGGATCCTGACATAAGATCCATGCCCAAACAACAATTGATGCTTAAATCGAGTAGGAGTGAACTAGGACTTGTAGCAAGTACAGTAAAAGAGTCGATGTTGAGAAAAAGTTCTTGATAAATTATTCCTCGACAACTATTTGAGATTGAAGAGGAAGTTCATATTGTCACTCAATATGATGATGTTGAGCCTAAGTTGGTTCAAAAGACTCTTGCTTGTCCAACTAAGGGTGAATAGATAAAAACAATAGAAGAGGAATTGGAGTTGATGCGAAAAAATCAAGTATAGGACTTAGTTGATTTGCCTTTAGATTGAAAAACTATTGAACAAATGGATTCTTAAAATAAAACGAAAGATAGATGGATCCATTGAAAATTATAAGGCTTAGTTAGTAGCTAAAGGGTATACCCAACAAAAGGGTATAGACTATGAGGAAACCATATCTCCAGTAGTTAGGTTTGCCTCAATTCACCTCATTCTGGCTATAATAGCTCATATGGATTTAGAGCTAAATCAAATGGATGCTAAGACAACTTTGCTTAATGATGAAATCTATATGGAACAACCAGTGGATTTCATTATCCAATGCCAAAAGCACAAAGTGCACAAGTTAAATTGATTGATTTATGACCTTAAACAATCGTCCAAGCAGTGATACTTAAGATTTCATTGTGCAATACCTTCATATGTTTTCATAATGATTGATGAAGACCATTGTGTTTATATTAAGCAAAATAAAGATAAATGTGTTACTATCTTTATACATGAATGATATACTTATAGTTGGAAATGATTTGGAGTTTATTCAAACCATTTAAATATGGTGTCATCTTCTTTTGAGATGAAAGATTTGGGAGAAGCATCTTACATTATTAGAGTAAAGATCCATAGAGATCGTTCTCACATACTAGTGGCTCTTTCACAAGAGCACTATATTAATAATACCCTTGAATGATTTAATATGCAAGATTGCAATCTCATTGACACTCCATTTGAAAGAGGTGAAAACCTAAGTAAAGAAATGAGTCCAAAGACTCCAAAAGAAAAGAAAAAAAAAAAACTAATGTTCCCTACTCTAGTGCTATTGGGAGTCTAATGTATACTATGATGTGTACAAGACTATATACATACACACACACACACACACATATATATATATATATATATATTACGTTATGTTGTTGGGATGGTGAGTTGTTACCAAGAAAATCCTAGAATGATGCATAGGAAAACAGTAAAGAGAATTCTTCGATATTTAAAAGACATTGTGGACTATTCATTTTGTTATCAAGACAAAAAATTGTGCTTAGTAGGTTATTCACATGTTATTTGAGTAGGCGATCTAAATGAGCGCAAATCAATTATGATCGAACCGATAACATCATAAATATATATATATATATATATATATATTATTAAAATTATTAATATTTATTTTTTCATATTTTATGTAAATTATTAATATTTTAAATTTTATTAAATGTAAAAATGCATATTGAAAATGGAAGGGTATTATACATATATATATATATATATATATATATATATAAGTCTAAAAAATATATCTTATTATTTTCTTTGAGATGATTTTAGTAATTTTTTTATGCCCCTTGGCTCAAACCGCTGAGCTGCGGTCCTTGCGGGTTGGTGCAACCACGTGCCCTTGAATCCCTGGTCCACGGTTCAAGCCCTAGCCTTGTCAGCTGTGCATGTTTAAATAGCTGAATGTTTTTTTAATCAGCTGCTACTTGTCCCACGTCGAAAAGAGAAGAACATAAAAATCATTTTAAAATCCTCATTCAGCACTTTCTGTCAGATGTCCGCTGGGCCAAGGGCTGGGTTGAGGTAGGAGTTGGACCATTGTGCCTTTTAAGCCCATAAAATTTTAAAAGCCCAGCTGCTGAAAATTTATTGAGCACGTGAACCGCCAATTCAGTCCCGGCCCAAAGGCCCCAAAAAGAACCGCCGATTCAGTCCCCCGGTCCAAAGCCCCAAAAAGACCGTTAGGCAGCGTAGTTTCCTCCTCAACAAACGTGGCACTACATCACCCAATCGATTTCGACGCATCAGAAGGAGCGTGCTCTCCACAAGTTTCACCTTGATCTAGATCCCCACCAACTCACCCTCTCCACCAGAAACGGAAGTGAGAGACAGGGATTTTCACAATGGCATCGATAGTGAGCATGGTGGGAGCTGGGTTCTCATACAGCGCAAGACCATCGCCGTCAATGGAGGCACTGAAGAGTGGCAGAGGAGGAAGAAGCTTCGGCACCCAATTCCCCATCTCTTCCTCTGGTGCAGCGAGGAGAGCTGTGGTGGTGAGGGCAGAGACTATAAACCCAGAGATTAGGAAAACTGAAGAGAAAGTCGTTGACTCTGTTGTAGTGGCTGAGCTTGCCAAACCCGTCACTGCTTACTGCAGGTACTTTCTCAATTTATGCTCTGTTTGGTTGTTGAGAAATACCAGGAAAACAAAAGAAAAAAAGGGAAAGTGGTATTCAGTCTCTTGATTTTCAAATTGTTTATTGGTACATATTTCCTTCCCAAAGTATCCCCATGTCATGTTTTATATGTCTGCTTGCTTGCTTGTTTTGTAGACCAATTCTTTACCTTCTTTGTTAGTGATAAAAGAATGGAATAGGTTCAATAACTTCAGTTAATGGCTATGTGGGTGCAGGTGTTGGAGGTCTCAGACTTTCCCACTCTGTGATGGAAGCCATGTGAAGCACAACAAAGCTAGTGGAGATAATGTTGGGCCTTTGCTTTTGAAAAAGCAGTAATCTTTTCATCTCATTCATTTCTCGGCATGCTAGACTTGAAAACTGAAAATTCGGAGTTTATCTGATGAATAATGTTTCCATGCAATGTGTTTCTACTATACTTTGCGTTGAATTAATACCTCTGGTTTTGTATTACTGAAACAAACTTAGTTTCATCTCACAATCGTAGAGGTCAAAGTACCATTACTTTTTCTTCTTTCCTGTCTGCAGCAGCAACAGAGTCATGAGGCAGAGGTCCTACATGACAACATGGTTTGTTGGGATCTCTGAATCATACAACATTATTGCTGAATTATGATATGTGACAGCCCAAAAACTTCTCAATCATGATTCAACAGCAAGAGCCCAGTTAGTGTTAATAAAGCAATATAAGGATGAGCATTGTATTCGAAATTTATGTCAGGAAAATAAGACATTGATTTGATGGAAGAGTAGGTAGGTTTGGGTGCAGTTTTCAAACTTAGAAAACCTTTTGAGTTGAATCATCTCAATGGGACTGTATATTGATTTTTTTGGGTTTTTATTACTACCAATTCTAGGGCAAAATTATTTAGACAGGGTTAGTGGAAGATTGGAACAAGAAGTTTATGAACTTCCTCAATCGTCAAGGTTGTGCCCTATTTTTTTTGCTTTTGTTTATGGGCTAAAGCAACTGGGGTTTTGTTTGTCGAACAAAAGGTGTCACTGTTGTTTGATGGATCATGTTGGCTGTGATTGTAATGTCCGTATGTATATTGTTGTTCAAGTCTACACACACTGCAAATCATGAAATGAGTGAGATGAGGACAACACCTGTTTCCTTGAAAGCAGGCTCCCATAATGAAAGAAGCCCCTGTTTTTGCTTTCATCTTTGAGTGTCATAGAATTTGCATCAAGAAAAACTATAGTACGTTTTTGGGGTGCAACAATGTCGCCCATAACCCGGGGGATGAATCACCTAAATGATGACTCTTAGAGTAAGTTCTCCTAAGATGTGATGTCAAATGTCATAAAAAGTTTAGTTAATCCTTACTGAATGCCAATTGATTTTCAAATGAGATGGTCAAAGTGGGATCAAACGTATGTTTGTAAAATATAACGGGGTTGTGAATGAAAGCAAAAAGAAACTATGACACAGAATTTAATGGTGATGTTTCAGTCGTTGGAATTCATAATATTGTGGGGAAGTTCACAAATTTTGGATTACATTGAAGTTGGGATGAGGTATCCATTGGTAATAAATGGGGCTTATGGTATTTGAAATGGCAGGCCCCTATCATTTTGGCTTTTAGTAACAGTTTTCTGGGGACCTATGTGTTTGTAGGCTATGTTTGGTTCTCGAAAAATTTGAGGGAAAATGTGAGGGAAAGAAAATAAAGAGGAAAAGTGGAAGAAAAGAAAAAGTAAAGGAAAATAAAAAATAAATTTAAAATTAATTAATTATTTTGTGGAAATTAGCTCTTGAATCCTGTTTGCCCTTGAAGAGTTGTAAGTGTAGGTGAACCACATAAATTTCTTTATTAGAATTTGTTCTTCCTCTTCACCTTTATGCCAGATAACTATGTGAATCTTATAAGAATGAAAATCCAAAATTCAATCTGCCAAAATTGGGAATTCATGCCTGCTCAAATTTCTATCAGAAAATTTTCCATAAAAACCTCAGGAAAAAAAAAAGAAGAAGAAAAGAAGAAAAAACATATGAGCCATTCTTTTTCTTTTTCATTTTCTTTCTGATCTCTCCTTGCTTGTAAGATATCCATGGCAGCAAAACTGATCTCCCTGGCATGCATCCTGGCCAGCCACAGATCAATTTGGAGGAATATAGAAGCCATAGAATGGGTTGGCATTGATCTAATAATCATACTAGTTCATCAACAAGATTCGAATTCAATATATTTTTCACGGTTTGGGTAAAATATAATTTATTTAGGTCAAATTTGTGTGAATTTACATAACCCGTTTAATAAAATAGATTTATATAAGACCTAACTCAAATTGATTATTAAATAAAAAGATTTAAACATTAAACATGTTCAATAAATTTAGTTGATTATTCATCATGTAATGTTTCGATTTGAGTCTTGACACAACACTAACACGAATTATAACCCTAGCATTGTAGTCTACATGATTAAAAGTGGACAAATTCTTTACTTTTGATGAAACAGAGGCCACATGCTTTAAAAGAAGAAGGATTCATGCTTAGGATTTCTTTGGGTAAATGAGTAGATGTGAAACATTGATGATTTTCCATTGTATCATGGGGAAGTCACTTTGATAGTGGTAAGTGTGGTCACAACTTGATGGTTGTGACTCTGTGACAGCATCATATTTGTCCATAATGCTAGGCATATTCATCAAGTGTTTTTTTTTTTTTTTTTTTTGACCTTTTCTTTTTCTGAGTTTGGATTGACTTGCTGGCTTGTGCCGCAATTTATGAAGCTGAATGTGGTAAGGGCCAAGGAGTTGGGTCTGGATGATGTAGAATGCAATATGAGTAACCAAAATGCAGCTGTCATACTGACTGGCTTTTTCTACAAGTTCTATTTGACGAAAGTAATCTATCATACAATTCCATACCTTGGAAGAGGAAAAAGTATTGGGGAGGACTTTGAATTTCATTGGATACCCCAAACGGACCCAAACAAGCAATGATTAAAGCTAATGACATGTGGATATTGCACCCTAAAGTGTGAAAAAGGCATTGGATCATATGTTCCAACATATTTATATTAATTAATAAAAAAATTTAATTACCAATCTTCCTTCAACCCAACAACCCATTATTCCAAAAGGCTAAAATTAAGAGGAATTTAAATGATAATGTTCCTTAACCCCACCACCCACTATTCCAAAACCAAGTTGGTAGACTTGGAATGTTTGTGGAGTTGGCCATGGCATTGGAGATTGGACTAACTTCTCTTGAAAGTTCAAATATAAGGTCAAATTTCACAACGCCATCTTAGTTGTTTAGGGGTTGGCAACATTTTAAGAGTTGAATTTTAAATTTTCTTTGTTCAAAGATTGATATCGATAGTCCATTTAGGTGATTTTTTTCAAATATAACTTATTATAACCGTGTTTATTCTTTTTTTTCTTTCTTTATGGTTCTTCAATTGATCTCTTTCATTGATCTACAAAAAAGGGGAGAGTTAATGTTTTAGACTATTCCTCTTTTAACAATCAAGTTAATCATGATTTTGAATTTAAAGAACAAAACAAAATACGATGATAATTTTACTTATTTTGTTTTGGGATTGCTTTCTTTTTATAAGTTTTTGAAAAGAATATTTGTCATTTTAGGAGCATCCATTGCAAGAGTAATAGGAATGATGAACGTCATAAGTAACATTTGTTACTTTGTCGAGATATGCATTGAGTATTAATTTATGTATTCAATTTCGTTACTAGCAAAAGACAGTTCATTAAACCCTAAGATGGTTCTATTTCTCAAATTTTTAACTTGCTCCTATGAAATTAAGGTTGAAAATATTAAAAAATCAATCAATTACAATAGCTGACGAAGGATTCCTCAAAAGTTAAGGATTAATAATAATTTTTTTTAGAAAAAAAAAAAAAAGACACATGATTGAATTGGTACTATTTACTCTTCAAAATAGAGTGGAAGAGGGAAGGGGATTTTGGAAAGAGGAAAATGATCCATTGTTGATTTTCATGCAATGATTCTTGGTAAAAAATTAGAGAAAAAATAAAAAGAAAACAAATAAATTAAACGTGGTTGGGCAGATTGCATACGTTCCTAAACCGTACCATTTGCCCATTTTTTTTCATATATATCTTTTCTTCAACAAGTCACATGCTACAACAATCCAACAACTTCAAAAGAATTGAATGAGTCATATAAGATGAAAATCTCATATATATATAGTTCTATAAATTGACAGCAAAGGTGATTCATATGTCAATTTTTTCACTACCACACCTAAAAAACTAAACTTTGTCTTATGTTTGTCATAATACAATTAACTTCTATATTTAAAAATTTAAAATTAGTGTTTATATTTGATGATGAGTTGACCTTTTGTGAGAATGACCTTTGCTTAATATACTCATACATTGTAACAAAAATGTCTCATCAATATAACGATGGTTGTGGTGATTAACTCATAATTAATTATTTCGTGTGTTAATATATTATTCCACCTACAAACCTAATAAAAAAAGTCTGCGTTTGTAGGACACATGGTTAGTTTTCGTGGTCGACAACAAGACTAGGCCGCCCCCGGGGAGAGTGGGAGGACACATGGGCAGGGACACCTGTTATAGGACCATGGTGCCTTGTGGTCTTGTCCAGCTGCACCATCCTCATACAATAAAGCTGGGGTGTTTCAATGAGTCGGTTAGGGTTTAATATACTCCTATCACATGATTCATGATCACCACCTTCAATCTTGACCTCGCCCACCTCTATATTCAAATCTTTTTTACTACATTCCCACATAGCATTCCAGATCTGGGCCATTTGATAAATTTTATTTTACAAAGTATTAAAAATGATAATATAGAAATTCACTCTCATTCACATTCTTTCCAAATGGGTTTGATACTAAATTAATTATTTTAGATATTTAATGAGAAAAATAATTGAAAAATGAAGAATTAAACCTATTCAACTCACAAAAATTACAATCCATTGAGACCATATAAATTTTCTTTTTATTTTTTATTTTTTATTTTTACACCATGGTGTCCCTCACAAAGAGAAATGAGTTAATGGGATAAAATAAAATAATAAATAAATAAATAAATAAAGAGAGAGAAATATGTAATGTTTTGGTAGACTTGAATTGAAAGGGTGTTCCACCACCCACCTGTTATTTTGATAAGCATCACAATCATAGATTTGAAATTGATGCACCATCCACGTTCATAAATCCCCCCATACTCTTGCATTTAAGTCCCAAATATGCCTCCTTCACTCTTTTCGATATAATCTATAATTTCATACAAGTGATTTTTCTCTTTTTTTTTTTTTTTTTTAATTTTTCCTAAATTTTATCAAATATCCATTTTTTTAAAAATATATATATTTTAGGCTAAAAACACTCTCCATAATCATTACCGAACTAACTTTTATTATTAATCTCTAAAACTTTGTTTCATAATATTTTTTTTTTTAAATTTTAAAAGCTTTTTTTTAAAAGGTAATTATTACCTATAAGTGTTTATCTAAAAATCACTATAAATGAGTTTTCAATTTTTCTAAATATAATTTCTAAATTTTATCAAATATTTAAGATCTATTTAACAACTGTTTCAAAAACGTTTTATGTTCTTCAAAATAAAAAATTAAGAAAACACGTTTGACAACTAAAACTTGTTTTCTATTTTATATTTTTAGGTAATATATTTTAATTATTTTTTATTATTTTTACTTATTTTAAAAAAAATAATTATACAATATATAAAATAATTAAAAATTAAACATTAAGCATAAAAACTATTATTTTAAAATATTTTAGGTTTCAAATAAATTTTTATTTTAAAAAACATCCAAAATATTTTCTAATATTTGATATAGCTTTCTCAATCAAAATTAAGTATTTAAATAAAAATATTATTATCATGCTTATTTGATGCCTCCCTCCGTCACTTTAATATCACGTGTATATAAAATTTAGTTACCAAAAACCAAACAATTCTAAAATCTAAAGGCAAAAAGCTTGTTAAAGAATTATTTTTTAGCATAAATTTTTTTCCAAAAATATTTCTTTTAATTAATATTTTAAAAATAATTATTTTTCATCAAAAAGAAAATTTTTAACCAAAAGTCTACCGAAGAGTTCCTGACAACTCAAAAGTGGCTTCAAGAGAATGATTTTCCAAACTCCCATTTACATTCAATTTCTCATGAATCATGATCGGGATCAGCCACGGTGCAAATACGGTAGACCGAAGCCTCATGGTCCGTTAAACACACCCAAGACTTTCCCTCCCTTTTGTCGGCAACCCGCCAAAATCCAAGTTTACTCAATTGGGCCCATGAAAAGCCCCGTAGGTTCGGACGCTAACTAAACTTGCCTCCACTGATACAGCTATGGCGGACGCCACCTGCACCCACGTTTAAGTGTATTTTATAACACGCTTCATGTCCGTTGCCATTAGAAGCTCTAACCAATCATCTTCTCCGTCTTCAATGACAGCACTAGGAGAGGTGTCACAGACGCCACTTGTGGCCCCTCTTTGATGTGCACGTCCACATGGCATGTTCTCCTACTCCTCTTTTACATCGTTTTTCAAAACAGTTTTATGTTTTTTCTAAACAAAAAAATAATAATGTTTTATCTTGGTAAACTTATAATAAATAACAATTTTTAAGAATTTATTTTGAAATATATATATTATTTATTAAAATAAAAATTAAACATTTTTTTTTTATGATTTTCAGTAGTATTCTGAATTATAATTGAAAATATGAAAATACTTTGAAAATTTAAGGTATTTTTGCTTATTATTTTTAAAAAATTTATTTGATTTTTGTAGAACAAAATTTTATTTGAAAATTTAAAATATTTTTCATATTTTTAAATATATTTTTATATATAATATTTTATTTTTAATCATTTTACATGTTTTGTATAATTATTTTTTAAAACTACACTCAAAACAAATGAAAATAATAAAAAAAAATTTAAAAATATCATCTGAAAGTACTTTATTTTTTATTTTTAAGATAAAAAAAACAGTTTTCGATTGTCAAAATATTTTTTATATTTTTTATTTTAAAGAAAAGAAAACTATTTTAAAAAATAATTTTCAAAGAAACCCTTAAAATATGTTTTATAGCTGTCTTAAAAAAATATTATTATTTTAAAAAAATAAATAAATAAATAAAACATCCTTTATAATTAGAAAACAATTATTTTTCCTTAAAATTAGAATACAGTTAATTTTTTGAAAAGATATTTCATTTATTTTCTAAGAATTGTTTAAAAAAAATAATAGGACTAATATAAATAATAATTGAAATAAAGTGTTACATATCAAATTTATTTTAAAAATATATATATTTGAAAATATGGAAAACAAATTAA
Source organism: Vitis rotundifolia (assembly GCA_030254885.1). NCBI lineage: Eukaryota > Viridiplantae > Streptophyta > Magnoliopsida > Vitales > Vitaceae > Vitis > Vitis rotundifolia. The sequence goes on from CM058166.1 coordinate 14,296,448, forward strand.
AAAAATTTCAAATTCTGACTTTTATTTTAGAAAACATTAAGAAATTATTTTTAAAATTTATTCTCCAAAATAATTTTTTAGAATAATTTTAAAATGTTACTTAATGTATTAAACAAAAAAATATTTTTCATATTTAAATTTTTAAACAGAATTTTATTTGTGAAAACAATTAAAAATTATGTTTAAGAATTATTCTCAAAAGTCCTTTTCAAAAACCTTCTTGAAAATGTTTTCAAACAGCATGGTACGCATGGAAAATGATATTCTACCTAAAATAAAAATAAAAATAAAAATAATGACTATGTCACGTAGACTTCTAGACACGTCTATTTTAGTGAGTTTTATCTCCCCTAAGAGCGGTCTTTCTCTCTCCTCCAAAACTGATTAGGTGACGTGGCTTTCACTTTTTTTAACTGAATATAATTAAGTGCTCCAATGTTCACGGTTAGGATGTTTATTTTTGTTAATACGTGGATATGATTATTAAAATATTTATGATTTTTGTGAATTTATTTTTGATTTATTTCTTATTTAAATTAATTAATTTTTGTGTTACAAACTCTCAATTAATGAAAAGCAGAAACAGCATGTTTTTATTTTGTTTGTTTTTGAAAAGCAGGAAATTCGCACAACACCTGAGCCTCGGTTGCCTCGCTAAGGAACAGTAATGGAGTTTTTGACCTCGAGATATCGTAGGTAAGACTAGGAGAATCCACCGCAGAGAAACCGACGCAAACTTTTTACCGGTACATTGCAACTACAACCTCCACGTGGCCATTAAACATGGGCTTCGTTACTTGTCGGTTGCACTTGTAACCGGTAAGTTGACCGGACACATGTCGCCATTCGGTTCTCCTCCGGATGAATGAAAAATCAGAACAAGTTCCAAGCCTGGGAACCAAATATCACCGCTTTGCACGCTGTTTTTTCTCCCACACGCCACGAACCCTAGGTTTCCGGCCACGATTTCGCCGGAGAATCCCTAAACTTGCTCTCTGATGCTTCCCGTTTCCGATAACCCCTCGACGGAACTCCACAAAAAACCCAAAACCCCTCTCTTTTTTGATCGAAAGAGCTCCTTCAGCTCGCTCCAAGCTTATTTCTCGGTTTACCACCCTCGCACATGGCTCATCATCAGCATTCTTCTTCTCCAAGTTCTCCTTTTATTCATGGCTCGTTCTCTCCCCATATCCATCTCCATTCCTCGCAACCGCCAACACTTCCGGACACCTTTCACCGCTCCCGCCGTCCAAGTCTCCGGCGACCCAGAATGTGCCTTCGGCAAGGTCTATGTCTACGATCTCCCTCCGTTCTTCAACCGGGAACTGGTGAAGAACTGCGACAAATTGAACCCGTGGAGCTCGCGGTGTGACACGCTGACGAACGACGGGTTCGGCCAGAGAGCCACTGGACTCGCCGGTGTAGTGCCGGAGGATCTGATGCCGGCGTGGTACTGGACGGACCAGTTCGTGACGGAGATTATCTTCCACAACCGGATTTTGAAGCACCCGTGTAGAACGTTTGAGCCAGACTCTGCTACGGCGTACTACATACCGTTTTACGCTGGACTCGCAGTTGGCAAGTATCTTTGGTCGAATTGCAGCCCTCAGGATCGCGATCGGCACGGCGAGATGTTGCTGACGTGGGTCAGGGACCAGCCATACTGGAACAGATCCAACGGCTGGGATCACTTCCTCACACTGGGTCGAATCACGTGGGACTTCCGACGGTCCAAAGACGGGGACTGGGGGTCGAGCCTCATCTACATGCCACTGATGCGAAACATCACACGCCTCCTGATCGAACGAAACCCGTGGGACTACTTCGACGTAGGTGTACCCTACCCCACAGGATTCCACCCAAGGTCCGACGCCGATGTCCTCCAGTGGCAACACCACGTCCGCACACGTAACCGCACCACCCTCTTCTCCTTCGCCGGCGCGACACGTGGCGCAATTCGCAACGACTTCAGAGGCCTCCTGCTGAGTCACTGCCTCAACGAGTCGGACTCGTGCCGGGTCGTGAACTGCGCAGGAACTCGTTGCTCCAACGGCACATCAGCGATTCTGAAGTCGTTCCTGGACTCCGACTTTTGTCTGCAGCCGAGAGGCGATAGCTTCACCCGCAGGTCAATTTTCGACTGCATGATCGCCGGCTCGATCCCGGTCTTTTTCTGGAGACGAACCGCGTATTTCCAATACGAGTGGTTTTTACCGAGTGAACCGGGGAGTTACTCAGTGTTTATACACCGAAACGAAGTGAAAAACGGAACATCTATAAGAGGAGTTTTAGAGAGTTACAGTAGAGAAGAAGTAAGAAAAATGAGAGAAAAAGTGATTGATTATATACCGAAATTAGTGTATGCAAGACCCGATGCGGGTCTCGAGAGTTTCAAGGATGCTTTTGACGTTGCCATTGATGGGGTATTAAGGAGAATGAAGGAGCAAGAGGGAGGGTATAAGTGGTAGTAAAAAGTAATCAAGAGGGTAAATTGGGGATATTTGAGTTGAGTCAGCCTGCCAATATTAAGGTAAATAAATAATAAATATTGGATAGGATTCGGAATTTTCAGAGGGACTGTGGCAGTTATACTAGTACAATTTTTCAATTTTTTTTTAAATTTTTTATTTCTATATATATATTACCCTAATGATGCAGGTGGTATACATTTGTAGAGTTAAATGTCACGACACTGATATTCTTTAAATCTGTATTTTTGTTTTTTTGTATTTGAATGCTTATTTTTCTTAAAAGGAAATAAAAAGGGTTGATTGTAAATGTGATTGGAGGGAATGTATGAGACAGTAGTGTGACGCCATGTTGTCATTTGGATTATTAATAAATTTGAAAATTATTAATGATATGCAAAAACAGTATTAATTTGCATGGTATAAATTGGAAAAAGCCAAATTAAGTTAAAAGCATATAAAGCATAACTTTTGAATATATATATATATATATAAATATAAATGTTTACTCTTTACCTTTCCAACCTATACAATTTTTTTGTATATTACCCTTTTGAGTTTAAAATTCGGCAATGTGTTATTCATATTGTATAATTACATGTAATGTATATTTTTTGAGTGATGGTATTATATTTTTTAACAGAAGAAAATAAAATAATTATTTTATCCTCAATCACGTGGAGAATATGTACGTTTTTCATCTAAAAATATAACACCGTTACTTAAAAAATGTACATTATATGTAATTATAAAAAAAAAAAAAAAATTATTTTGTCCTCAATCATGTGAAAAATATATGCGTTTTTCATTCAAAAATATAACACTGTTACTTAAAAAATGTACATTATATGTAATTATAAAATATAAATGGTATATTACTCGATTTTAAATTCAAATAGTTGGGAAAAAGTATAATATATATATATATATATATATATATATATATATATATATATATAAAAGTTAAAACTGCAACCTTTTCCATGAAAGACTGCAATGGGGGATATGTGGGGGCCATGGTCCCAATTCATTTTATTAATATACATGTGCCTGATTTATGACTTCTCTCTCTTTCTTTCTTTATTTTATTTTTATGTGGCCAAAAATAGTGTTGATAACAAAACCAGAAGGACTGCACTTTTAGCTGAATGGTTCAAAAAATTGCAATGTAAGAGGCTTTTGGACCACTGGTCCAAAACACATATCATAAAATACTATAGAGTATAGACTTTGAATTTTACATGTGTAATATTTTGTGAATTAATTGATTTAAATTATGGTGAATAAGCATTTGCTTTTTTTTTTTTTTTAATCTTGTTTTGTTGGTAATAAATCCAAAAGGGGTTGGTGGGTAATGTCTTTTAAGCGTTAAAAGCATAAAAAATATGGATGGAATCTCAACCCTTTTTTAACTTTTCCCACTTAGTAACACATCAATACACATGAAATTGGCCCTACATATACATATATATATATGCCTTTGTGGTCCTTCAATTATGGGACAAAATTACAAAGTCATTTTGATAGGTTTAGAATTACTTTTTAGAATCTGTTTTGATAATGATTTTAAAAAACGTTTTTAGTTTTAAAAGTGTTTTTGAAAAAAAAATTAAATTTTCAACAAAATTTATGAAATATTTTTAAAAATATTTTAAATAAAAACACTGTTAAATGCATTATTAATATTTAAAAATATTTTTCATATTTGACAAAATTTAAGTTTATTTAAAATAACTTAAAAATGATTTTTGAACAAATATTTTATTTTGATGTAAATAGTACTACAAAAATGTTGCAAATATAAAAACCCATTTATCTATCTTCAATTAAATCATATTACAATTCAACTTTATGGTGGCTTATGTTTTGTCATCCTCCTAACACACAAAGTGAAAGTGAAACATATTGACAATGAAAGTTTTGAAAATTATAGAGATGGACAAGTCAAAAGGATACCCTACCTTGAACATGTCAATGCCATTGATGAAAATATCAATCTCATATTACTTAAATATAACCTAATGTTAAAACTACTAAATTATGAAGGCATCAACATCACAAATACCCATCATAGGAGTAATGCTAGGCTTTCCATTCATTTATAAATATCCCTTAATCTTAGGGAGAGGGCACCAAAGAAAGTTATTGCATTAAAGTATTCCATTAATGTTATAATTTTCATTTTAATATCATAAATTAAGCATGTTTCAAAAGGTGTCTCTTGTTTTCCAACAAGCAAATTAAGTGCAGATTATAACATATTTATTAACGAGTCTATTATACACTTTTTTTTTATAGGTATCGAAAAAGTACTATTAGTCTCGTGGTTTTTATCTTAGCATTGATTCATTACTATTTTTGTACTTTGATCTTATTTATTTATATTATTATCTAATATTTAGATTTTACTATATATTTAACGATTATGTTGAAGAATTTGATAAATACTGAATTAAAGTCATAGGCTTTATTTGACAATTATTTATGAAAATAAATTTTTTTTTATTTAGAATAAAAAAAAAGGAAAAAAAGTTTGACTATTAGAAAATAGAAAATATTTTTTTATTCTTAAAAGCGTAAAATATGATGCTTTCAGATAACACTTTCTAATTATTTTCACTTATTTTCAAAGAAGTATTTTAAAAAATAATTATATAAATATGAAAAAGGATAAAAAGTAGAACATTATATGGTGTTTGGTAAAATTTAATATTTATTACTTAATAATTTAAATTAATTTAAAGTTAAAGTATACTTAAATTATTAACTTAAAACTTATTATTTAATTTTTATTTTAAATATTAAATTTGTTTGATTAAATTAACTCAAAATTTATTCTAAATCATCAAATTGACATATTTATCCTCATAAATTATAATTAAAGTAAAGAAGGTCGAATAAAAATAGAGATTGTGAAGTAATAAAAAAGATTGTGGAGCTAATTAGGACAAACAAAAAGTAAAAAATGTAAAATGAAGATGTGAACTTAAAAATAAATTAATTATTTTTACTTATTATTTAAAATTATTTTTAACTTTAAGTCATATCATTAAATTATTTTATCAAATATACTTAAATACTTAATCACTTAAGTTAGGTTATTAAATAGGTTTACCAAACACCCACTATATATAAAAATTATCTTTAAAATATATTTAAAAACATGAAAAAAAAAAAAAGAATATTTTGCGTTACCAAACTACCTTTTATTTTACGAAACAATTTTTAAAATTGTTATTCAAACCATTGTATTAGAGTTGTTTTTAAAATACTTTTAAAGTATGTTAAAAAGTATTTTTATTCAAAGTGTTTTTAGTAAAAGTAATTTTTAAAAGTGTTTCCTAAAATTTTACAAATACCTAATTTTTATTTTTTAGAAAAATACTTCCTAGATTGACCGCACAACTCTAAGCTAATTATTAGTATTTAATTTTATTAATAGATGGGCATAGAGGGAAAAGGGAAAAAGGAAACTGATGTACTGTGTACGTGCCTATCCCATTTCCAACACCATTATTATTACCACCTCATCCTTCACCATCACTCAGGCACATCATCTGATCACCTTGTCTTGTATATCTTCCGTGACCCACTACTGGAGTTTTAGGGCTTGAATTCTGGCTGAAACACCTGCATGTTAGTTTGTCTCTTCATGTTTGGCTTCAAACTTTGAAGGAAAGATTCATTCTAATCCCACAGAGTCCACTGGAATTTTCTTTAGAAATCAATGGATGAGTAAGAAGGTTAGTTTCAGGGTAAATTGTTAGACCAAAATTTATTTATTTGATGTCTCTCTAGCACAAGCATCGATGGTGGTAGATGGGGACTACACCAAATGCCACTCGTATTTCGGGAGAGGGGAAAAGGGAGAGCCAAAATTGACAACTCTTTCTATTTCAAAAAAGACTTTTAGGTATGTTTGGTTCTTAGAAATTTTAAGGAAAAATATAAAGGAAAAAAAATGGAAAGAAAAAGTAAAAAAAAAAAAAAAAAAATGAAGAAAAATAAAAAAATAGAGTTAAAGATGATAAATTATTTTTATTTGTTACTTCAAACTCACTTTATTTATTTTAACTCATCAATATAAAGATTAAATAATTTTAAAATGCATAAATTTTTAATTAATTTTAATTATATTTAATTTTCTTTAAAATATTTTATAGGATAACCAAACATAAGAAAATCATTTTTCTTAAATTTTTTTTTCTTTCCTTTGTACTTTCCAGGAACCAAACATAACCTTAGTTTTTTTTAAAACCATCCTCAAAAAAAAAAAAAAAAATTTTAATGATTTCATTTTAAAAAAAAAAAAAAATTCTTGAAATCAACTCTTAAAAGTAAAAATAATTAAAAGATGTTTTTAGAAAATATTATGCTCTTGTTTAGTAATTGTTTTCAAAAACAGTTTTTTATTCTTAATAAAAAACATATTTAACTTTTATAGAAAATGTGATATTTTTAGAAAATAATTTTTAATTATTTTAAAAGGAAATCTTTCAATATATAAGTTATCTTTAAAAAAAAAAGGGAAAATCTGATTCTCAAATAGACTTTTCTTCAACAAAACATTGAAAAACAATTTTAAAAAATTGTTTCCCAAAATATTTCCAATTACATTACCCATATTTTCTATTTTAAGAATTAAAACTTTGTTGTTGTTTTTTTTTTTTTTTTTGTATATTAAACATGTATTCTTAAAAAAAATTATTTTTAAGAACAATTGACAAACATATCCTAAGTTTTTAATATTTGAAATATCAGGTTAAGTTGTAGCATACGAGAGGTACTTATTGTAAAGTACGACTAACTAGGTTACATTACACATCTGTTTGGGTCACATTTCTTCGTACCTTATCAAAAATTATGATCAACTACATCATATTATATATATATTTAAATCACATTTATCTGTACCTCAATTCCATTCATTTGTACATGGTTCCATTTAAGCAGTTTTATTTTTTTTTCTTATTATTTTTTCTTTACCTTTTGTAGTATATCCAAACATCATCGTAATAATAATAATAATAATAATTTTTTAAACGTTTTTTTTTTATATATAATTTTTGTAAACCAAACATAATTTGATGATATTGGATGAAATTATTTACCTATATTATATAATAATTTCTCAAATTTTCAAAAAAATTAAGTCTACAAATAACATTTGTTGAAAAATTAATTCTAAAAATTAGTTTCTTAAAACAGTTTGCAAATTTGAAATGTTCCTAATTTGTTTAATATATTTTAAATATTTTTTAAAAATAATTTTTATTTATATTGCTTTATTTTTAATAATACTTTATATTTTATATAATTAAGTTTTAAACAATCATAAAGAAACAAGTGAAAATAACTAAAATGATGAAAACACCTATTTTCTATTTTAAAAATAAAAATCTATTTTTTATTTTTTTATTTTCAAATATATATATATTTTTTATTTTTTTTTTGTTATGAATAACTGAAAATTGTTTTTAAAAACAGTTTCCTATCATTTATTTGAGAGTTCGAACACGGATGGCCTATCTCGAGTCCAATACTGGCTTGAAACCCAATTAAAAGCCCGGATAGGGTTGAGCTCGAAATGGAATAGGTTGAGCGGGCTTGGGTCCAAAGCCCAACTCAACTAGACTGCCCATGGCCCGCCTTAAAATTTTGAAACCATATTCGACATAATAAGAAGAATGTTTTTCATGCTTACGAAAGTCGAAAAATATTAAATTTATGTTCGTTTGGTATCCTTATTTTTACTTTTAAAATAATTTTTTTTTTACATAAAAATAAAATATTCTGTACAAAAAAAGTATAAATTATATTATATCTTTATAAATCACTTTTAAGAAATTTTAAATTTTAAATAGTAAAAATATTTTGATTCCTAAATTTTTTTTAAATAATTTTTAAAATCATTATTTTTTCAATATAAGTTTTTAAAACTTCTTTTAATTTATATAGAAAATATTATTATTTTTATTTTAAAATATAAAATAAGAAACATATCCAAATGGATGCTTAATTTTTTTCTTTAATAATGATTTATTTTTTAATTCAAGTTATTAATTAATGATTATAAATCTCCTTCCATTGCATTAATCAATGGAGGTGAAGCGAGACAAGTAGCCAAAGTATATAAACTAACATGCAAACGGAGCATAGAAATGCCAAAGAATTACAAATTAGGGGAAAATGAGAACAAATGAGAGAAACAAATATGCAAATTACTTGAGGTGACTCGAATTCATGACCTCTTATCAAATTAAGTTATGATGCCATATTGAATTAACAAATTTTATTAAAAATTTAAATCCAAAAACCTAGATCCATTGCCATGGATTGGGATGGGAGTTGAGAATTTTTTTTTGTAACTTTACTAATTTTAGTGAAGAGAATGTTAATAATTTTTTACATTTATAGTTTAAGATATTTATTCCTATGAACAAACGCATTTTTCTTGCCAAAACAAAGAGAATATATAGTTTCATTTCATGTCTCTTTGGGGTATATTTTCTTGGAATTAATGCTAAAAGAGGAAGTTTATTATTAAAAAAAATCTTGGTGTAAATGTTCTAACTTTTTAAAAAAAATTGTATTAATTACTTATGTTATGTATGATTGATTGAGTATAGATGAAGGAATTTGACCATGAATCATTGATTTTGATTCTATTTGACTTATTACTACTTTATGCAAATGCAAATGGGGGAAATTTTTTTTACTTGGCATGATGGATCATGCCTCTATCTAACTGTCTGTATATATATATATATAGATAGATAAAATAGACCGACCTATACATTCACAACCTAATATATTTGTACAGATAGTAATGGTATCAACTCGTATGGATACAATCATATTCTATTTAATAGAATAATATAATAAAATAAGTATCACATTTATATTGTATATTGAACTAAATATAAGATATGATAAGTAATGAGATATATTATTTAACATTTTATTTTTATTTTTTTGAGATGTGATAATTTTAAGTTATATATATATAAACATTTTTAAAAAAGTTTTTATATTGCTTATTTTGCAAAACAAAAAATTTGATTAGAAATTAAATTTGTAATTGGAAAAAAAAAAAATCTCTCTCTCTCTCTCTCTCTCTCTCTATATATATATATATATATATATATATATATATATACTAAAATAATAAAAATTATTTAATATATACAATTTTATTTATATATTTAACAAAGGATTATTTGGTTAAAGGGGGTCAAAATAAACTCCATATTTGTAAAAATAACCCGCCAGTCAAAAAGCAAAAAAATGACCAAGTTGAGATAAAAATACCCTTCATTTTATTTCCCTCCAACACTTATAACTTCTTATCTTCTACTTTATTTCTAGAACAACTCCTCATCTTTTCCTTTAGAAACCGAAAAAAAAAAATCTTATCTTCTTCTTCTACTTCATTCTCTTTCTTTGGTGCATAGAACAGAAAACTCATCTTAACCAAATAATTCTTATTTTATTACTGTTTTTATTTTATTTTACCGTTTGTTTGGTTAATGAGGAAAATGAATGGGAAATGAAAAGAAATAGAGATCTCGAATTATTTGGGTGTTGTTTGTCCAAGTGATTATTGGGGTGGGTCGAATTTTACAGTTTCTTCAATTCTATTACTGATTTTTCTCTTTAACCTCTATTTGGTTGCAAAGAAAATAATAGGAAAGAGTCATAGTCAAATTATTGGATCATTTGCTTGTCATTTACTGATGCAACTATTTGGCTTGATTGAGACAAGATGGTTCAATTAATTATTTAATTTCATATGTTTTCTCTTCAAATAAACAGAGTTTTAGAGGTGTTTTGTTCAATTTCTTTCACTCGCTGTTTCTCTATTACCATTATTTGGTTGTTGAGAAAATTTACTGGAAAAGAAAATGAATCAAAATCTTGAATTATTTTTGTGTCATTTGTTAATTCAACTATTTGGTAGAGATGTTTTTTTTTTCTTGCTCCTTTGTTTTTCATTCTTTTGAAATCGGAATAGCGTAAAACGTAAGACCCTAGAGTTTAGTTTCTTTTGCTTTCAACCATTTTTTGGAGAAACAAATGGAGTGCTAAGAGGTTTTTTCAATAATTTGAGGGTTTGATTGTTTTTTCTTTTAATTTATAGAGAAAAAGAATAGAAAATCTGGCACAGACACTTCATTAGAGACATCCAATGAAGAAAGGGTTGAAAGAGTTTCCTTGAAATCTGAGAATTTATTGGAAAATAAAACAAAGAATTTCAATAACTTGAGTGATATTTCTGATGCAAATGTTAAGTCAAATGCTAGTTCTCTAAATTTTGGTAAAAGAGGTTTAGATGTTGAGAAAAGTCAAGATCATTTTAAGGATAGAACTTATAAATGAGTTGTCGAGACTGCTTTTGATATGAATATAAATGGAGATGAATTGGGTGGTATAAAGATGGAAAAAGAAATTGAGAAATGAAAGTCCCATATCCAAAATGCAAGCACATACTAGAGATTAGAGCAGAGTTTTGATTGGCGATTTAGGGAGAAAGACAATGAGGTAATAGAGTTGAGCACTTTGGACATGATCAACCCATGCTTATAAGATAACTTGATGAATTGGAGGATCGATTATAAGCCATGCATAATCATCCATTCAACTCATTAACCAGTGCCCATATTGATTAGTTTCAAGAGAAAATGACAACTAAATTATTCTACTTAAAAAATTTGCCCATGTAGTGGGTTTGAATTTGACTATATAATAGGTTTATATATTGTTGAGGGTTGATTGTTATTTCGGATGAATTTGACTTGATGCTCAAAGTTACAATTTTTGTAATGTAACTATAACTATCAACTTAACCATAGTTAAGTTATTTGTTAATGCAACTCAACAATTGTTATATTCAAGTGAAAATACTGATTGTGAACTTAACCACAGTTAAGTTATTTATTAATGCAACTCAACTATTGTCAAGTTTAGGTGAAAATTTTGACTGTGAATTTAACCATAGTTTAAGTTTTTTATTAATACAATTCAACCATTGTTAAGTTCAGATGAAAATTTTGATTGTAAACTTAACTGTAGTTAAGTTCTTTGCTAATGCAACTCAACCACTATTAAGTTCAGGTGAAAATTCTAATTGTGAACTTATTATGACTATGAACTTAACTACAGTTAAGTTATTTGTTAATACAACCCAATCATAGTTAAGTTTAGGTTAATAATGACTATCAACTTAACTATAGTTAAATTTAACCAATTAATTTATATGATAAAACTAAAACATTAACTTAAAATTTCAATCCATCATTCCCCTATTAAAAAAAAAAGTGTAGATACATGACTAAATCATCCCCATGAAAGAAATTCTATGGTAACATTATGAAAGTGACTAATGAACTTGTTGTAATGAGAATTCTTGGATTTTAATATTACTCTCACCAATATTGACACAACTATGTTCACCTTTAGGATGTAATGGGATTGGTCGTTTGCATGTTTTTCTATTGTGCCCATAATCATCACATCTACCACAGCATCGTGTGCGCTTAACCTCTCCACCTGAACAAATTCTCTCATTTTTTGGTCTTCCTACTGGTCGTTGACTTTTTTATGGTAGCACAACTCTACAATAGATGTCTTTTAGAATTATCCAATTTTTGTTATTTCCAGTATGATATATAGACTTTGAGTGTAAAGATATAAGTGATAACAGAGTTTCTGTTTTTTACCTATAATGGTGAAGTGAAGTTTTGGATTTTTAGGAAACATAAAGAAATATTATAATAATATAAAAAAGAAATTGTTGGTTGCTTAGGGCCTGTTTGGTTGCTGTTTTCAAGAACTGTTTTCTATTCTTGAAAACAAAAAACACACTGACAACGTGTTTGGGAAAGGGGGTGATTTTTGTTTTTGGTGTTTTCTGTGTTCTCAAGAGGCCTCATTTCAGAGAACAAAAAAAAGTTGTTTTGGTTGTTTTCTTCATTATTAAAGGAAGAGTTGTTCTCCGTGTTTTCTTCTCTTGTTTTTTGTGTTTCCCTACATGTGTTTCTCCTTCTGCAGCAAGAAATGAAGGTCATGGAGGATGAATATGGCAGCCATGTTGGTTGACCATGGTGGTCTTGGCGTAAGTGAATGGTTGTGGGTGTGAAAGGCGTCGACGAGTCCGATGGTGGTCCGGTTACTCGACTGAGTCCTACCTGCCTTGACACTGATTGCACCAAGTCCGATCCGATTATGAGATTCTCAAATCCTAATTTCAAACCATCAATCTTGTCCGCCATGAAGATAAAGAAGAAGAAGAAGAAATATTCCCATTTAACCCAACCGTTACCTCTCTATTAAGATGAAAGATCAGGGGATGAAGGCTCCCTTACCTCACTACAATTAACGAACCGCGAGAGCTTCAATGCTAGTGGATGGTGAGTTGCCGACGTCGGGACTGAACTTAAGATTCTTCTCCAACTCCGACAACCCTTGACTATGATTGAGATTTGGGGGAGAGCTTTGGGTTTGGGGGTTTGCCGGTGGTTGTTGGGATAGGAAGAACCATATTTGGTAAACTTGTAATTTTATAATTTATAATGCAACATCAAATTTAATATTTGGTAATTTATATGTAGCATCATATTTAATATTTGGTAAAGTAATATTTAGTAATTGATAATTTATATATTATAAAAAAACTTGTAAATTTTATAATTTATATGCAATATCAAATTTAATATTTGGTAATTTATATGCAATATCATATTTAATTAATAATAACATGGTTTGTATAAGATACATTTACATGTTGATCAACTTCTGATATGCATTTATATGGTAAATAGATTATATTTACATTTGAATCATTTTTAATTTATTATATCATGTAATTTTTTTATTTTATAATATTTTAAATTGCATTAGGAAATCAATAATTATTTTTAAATGGTATAAAAATTATATTTATATTTGAATTATTTTTTATTTTATTAATTTTTTTACTTTATTTATCTATATCAATTCCATGTTCATATTTATCTACTAAAAATTAACAAAAATTATAATTGGTGTAAATAAATTTAAGAATAATTTTTAAAAATTTAATAAAATGTGAATTTAAAAATTATTTATATGCTTATGATATCAAGTTAATCGAAGAAAAAAAAACCTTTAAATATGTTTTTTTATTTTAGTTATTCTAAAAAACTTTTTTTTATTAACTCAACTAAACATGTTTTTTTTTTTTTTTGAGAACAAAAACTGTTTTCCAAAATCCAATTCCCAAACACAATTTTTTTTTTTGAAAATACCAAAAATTGTTTTCTATAACAGTTTTCAAAAACAGCAACTAAATAGGCCCTTACATTTTTGACATCTTTTTGTGACCAGGAATAAAGAATAGACAAAATAATGGTGAGAACTCAAGCTTTTTCTCTACAAGAAAACAAAGAGAAGGAGCAATTAGATGACCAAATAAAAAATAAAAACCTAATATGCTATAAAATAGAGGGAAAAGTAAAAGTGTCTTGGAGGGAAAAATGAGGAGTATTTTTGTCTCAACCGGGTCATTTTTTGTACCTCGTAAGGGATGAGTTATTCTTGCAAATATGGGGGTTATTTTGATCCCTTTAACCAAATAACCCTTTAACAAACATAATCTAATATTTTATTTTATTTTTTTTCTAAATTTTAAAATTTTGATCATAAAAAAAATTACTTACTGAATTATAAATTGTAAAATAATTTAATGGATGCAATATAATTTTTATTTTAAATAAATATTAGACTTTAAAATATAATATGTTTTTTATTCTATTTTTATTATTCCTTTTACATTAACATATCTTGTTCAATAAAATAATTTATATATATATATATATATATATATATATATATATATATATATATATATATATATATATATATATATATAATTCTAATTAACAAATCTCATGTAACTTATCATATCATTGGATTTTGATGTGTATGAGATTGTTTTTAATCCCAATGCTATCTTATGATATTTTAATTTATATGATAATGATTTTCCATTTCCATTAATATTTTTAATAGGTTATGAAAACATGCAATTCCATCTCCCATTTCAATCTAGAGCAACCTTTTCCTTTTCCCCTTTCTCTTTCTAGAAAATTCAATAGCAAATGGCGAGACAAATTTAATCAAGAGTTTGTATGCCAACAAAGGATTTTACAAATAATTTCAAGACCAGGTTCATCAACTTCAAAAAACTTAGCAAGTATCTCTACTCAAGTGCCAGCTCAAACAGAATTTTTGATCTTGAAAAGCAAATGTCAAGCTTCATTAGTAGTTGCTACAAATCTAGAATAATATCGACAATGACTTATTCAATCCCTTAAGCAGTTCAGTGATAAACAAAACAATGGAGAAAATGAAGATAATGAAGATATAATCCTTTTAGATGATTCATATATAAAGCTAGAATTCATCTTATATGGTGGACCTATGTGTCAGTCTCGATAATTCTCTTTTTGATGTATGTAACCTTTGTATATTAAAAAAAAAAAAAAAAAAAAGGTATAAAGTTGTGAATAGTAAAAGATGTGATGTGAATAGTGAAAGACAAAATATCAAAATTATTCAAAAACTATTCAAGATTTCTATTAAGTTTTAAGCTATCAAAAGATTTCAATAAGTTTCAAACCTGTAGATTTTAACAAGTTTCAAATTTGTCAAAATTCTCTATATGAATGGAGTAATCAAGTTCATTGTAAGGCAAAGACAACCAAAAGTAGATAAAAGTTAGTAAAGTGTTCCCAAAAATCTTTTTAGCCTTTTTTGTGATTCCCCTCCTTTTAAAAACATTTCCTTTGTAATTAAAATTATCTGTTATCAAAAAACTTGTATCAAAATTCAATCTCTTTGCAATCCATGTATTATTTCAATACAAAGTTTATTTTAGATTTAATTATTGTGTTTTATTTTATGCTTTAAATTATATTTACAAAATTTATCTTTTGATTTATGAATATTTTATGTCCTAGGTCAAAATGGTATTAGAGCTAAATTCTACTTAAAAACTGAATAATATTATGATTTCAAACAATCGATAATCATTGATTTAGTCATGAGTTAGTTTAAATTAAATTTTTTATAAATAATTTGGTCCGCCTAAATAGTAATGGTTAAGGGCAAAAAGAACGTAAGTTTACAAATGATATTATTTAAATAAAATTTAGTCAAAATTTAAGATATTTATTTACTCAAAAATTTATCATCCCAAAACCTCTACTTCAAATATAAATTTTAATAGTGTCAAATTTATTTTCCCCGTACTAAAAGACAAACTAAATAAATAAATCAACCCTTACTTTTTGGCACTCTAAGCCGATCTATACGATGTTAACACAATAAAGTATAATTGACAAAAAAATGCCATAAAAATGGTTGTTAGCATTGAAACAAAAACTCCTTATTCTAACATGGAAATTTGTACAAATGCTTAACAACACCTATTTTAAATTTTCTTTAAAAAATAATTACCTAAAAAAATACTCATAAAAGCATCATTTTCATCTCTCCCATGAACGATGCGCGTGATGACATTCAATCAATTGAATGGGACAAAACAAATTAATGGGTTGGTGAAAGTGATAAAGGGTGTGGGAATCAAGTGATGGGTTGATGGAGACATGCACTCTTGTACCTTTTGCCATGTGTTGCTTCCTTGAACTTTCTCACTTTCCATCTCTCCAAACACACTCGTTAATGGTTTTTATATATATATACATTTTTTATTTAATATTATTATTTTCAATTCAAAACTTGGACTTTCAACATCTTAACAAAGATTTATTAATCATCTTGGTCATATTCTTATCTTTTTCCAAACATGTCTTCTTTCCCCAAGAAAATGACTTTATTGTTAGGTTCTTATCTTCTCAAGTCTTTTTTTTTTTTTTTTTTTTTTTTTTTTGGGCAATTTTCAACTAACCCAAAATAATTTCAAATGTGACTTTTTTTTTTCAATCATTCATAATTATAGTTTGTGAGGTGGTAATTAAAGTTCAATTTGTGATATTAAAAATCACCAAGTAGAAAAATTTAGAACTTTGTGAAGTTAAATATGTTAAAAAAAAAATGTATCCTTAAAATTCCATATAAGATGAAAAAAATACTTAAATTAACTAGAAAAATTTATAATAAACTTTAAACAAATAAATAAGGGATTGACAAAGATATGTATAGATACATTCAAAGGACAAGAATATTGTGAAATAAAGTAGATATAAACGAAAATATGTTATTTTTATAGAAAATTTTAATTTAGATTTTATTATAATAATAATAATAATAATAATAATAATAATAATAAAAAATATGAAAAGCTAAGGAAGTGAAGGCTATATACCAAATTCATCATATGTTGATTTGTCAAATTATATTAAAGCACTCAACAAAATAACAATGAAGAAGTTTCTTCTCAAATTGGGGTAAGTTGCTCCTCCTTATTACATCTTTAATCTTTGAAAGCCACTATTCATGAGATCCAATTTATATAATTCCTTTTTTAAATTAAGCTCATTTTGGATTGTCTTCCTAGAAATTGAAAACCCTCTTTTAAACTCAAAAATATATATTTTTTTTTAAATTGTCTCTTCTAAAATAAAGAATCTGTTTTGAATAAAGAATTGTTTTTAAAAACAATTCTGAAAAATAGTTTTTGAGAATAGTTTTTAAAAATTGTTATTTGATTTTTGTAAAACAAAAGTTTATTTGAAAACTTAAAATATTTTTAACATATTTTTAATATTTTTAAATATATTTTAAAAATAATTTTATATCTAGTGTTTTGTTTTTAATTATTTTATATATTTATATAATTATTTCTTAAAATAATACTCAAAAAACAAGTGAAAATAACAAAATACAATTAAACTATCTTATCTGAAACTACCTTAAGAATAAAAAATAGAAAAAAAAATTATCAAACGAGTTTTCTATATTTTTTATTTTGAAAAATAGAAAATTATTATAAAAAACAATTTTCAAATAGAGTTTATGTTTTTTACTCTAAATACAAAAATGGTGGAATAGATATTTTCCAAACTTTTTTTTGGATTTCTATTCCTCAAACATAGGTCATCTTTCTCATAATCATTTGACAAATCAAACAAAAAAGAATTTAACATTACCACTATAATGTACATATGAACTTTACTATGAATTATTTTTTTCCTCGTGTAATGGAAATAAAGAAAATGTATATATAACCATGTCCCAAAGTTGGAGAGCAAATATCAAATTATGCTTATGCTTTGGAGAAAGGATGAAAGGTGTTTATTTTCTCCTTCACTTAGCTTCCATATTCATCATCTCACAAGCTCAATCAATAGTTTCACACCCTCATGCTCTCAAATCCCAAAATTTCAATTCCATCCAGGTATGAACTTATTCAATTTTTTCTTTTTCTTTTTTTTTTTTTTTTTTTTTTAAACCTTTTGTTTTTAAAACTTAATGTTTTGCTTCTCAGAAAGTTGGGAGGACCTGTTCTTTCATAGTGATCATAAAGACAAGCTGCTCATCAATCCAATTTACAAGAGATCAAATCAGTCTGGCCTTTGGTGATGCCTATGGCAATAAGGTTCATTTTTTCAATCTTTACATGCACTTCTTTCTAAGATACATATATACAATTTATATATATTATTTTTATTTTTTTTTTTTAAAAAGGGTACTTATTAAATTTTATGCCCCCCCCTTTTTTTTTTTTCTTTTTTTTCTTTTTTTTTTGAGAAAAATCAGGTATATGCCCCAAGAATAGATGACCCAACATCAAGGAGATTTGAAAGGTGTGTATCAGATACATTTCAAATATCAGGAGTATGCACATACCAGATTTGTCATGTGGCTTTCTATAGAAGTGGATCGGACGGCTGGAAGCCAGAGAGTGTGACCATCTACGGTTTCAATTCCAGACCTGTTACATTCTACTACAAAAGGTTTATTCCCAGAGGAGTTTGGTTTGGATTTAATCATTGTTCTAAGGCTTCAGGCTTCATAATCACCTCCACTTCTAATTAATTAAATTCTCTATGGTTTTTGGGTCTGATATTCCAAGGTTTCTTCTTATTACTCATTGTAAGTTTGTATTTATCAAACCTAGCTTTATATGTAACGATATTATGATGTGAGATTGTGCTTTTAAGTTTCAGCTTTCTCCTATGCTTGGGAGATCCATGTATAGAATTACCATTAATAAACGTACATATTTTTATATTGAATTACCATCCATGGATAGATGTAGAGTGAGCATTGAAAGGAAATGGTGGAAAGTTTGGTTATATTAATCAATATAATTCCAACTTAACGCCTTCATTGTAAATTAGTGTTGAGTATAATCATGTTTGAATCAAATTTGTATCGATATGTATGATACATTTAATAAATAGGTCATTTTTAGGCCAATTTGTATAATTCAAATTCAGTCTTAATTAATCCATTTAATAATCATGCTGGTAAACCTAATTATAACCATAACTTATTTCATCCATATTTGATTTATTTAAATTTTGATTTTGAATAAATAATTCAATTAAGTTATAAACATATCAAATTAGAAAATTAATCATATTAACTTAAATGAGATTAATTCAATCTGATTAGACATGTTACATATTTAATAATTAGGTTGTATTTGGTTTCAAGTTTTGAACTCGATTATTATTCAAGTCGTGTTTGAATTAGTTTATTTGATCGAGTGTTTAAATTTTGATATGACATAAATATGATGTACTAATATAAATTATTACCCCTGATCAAGGGTGTGACAAGGATGGTGTTGAAAGTTGTAATTTTCCTTTTGTGTTAAATTTTACACATTGAAGCTTGATTTATTTATTTTAATATCTTTACTTGTATTATAAATTTTTGAATATGAGATATAAACCAAAGAAATGTACATTAAGAATTTATTAATTTTTTGCACGGAGAGAATGCTTTAAATTTCACGAGGAAAATAAAAATATAAATTTTACCTTTACCAACAAGTTCCTTCTCTCTCTTTTTATTTATTTATTTATTTTTATATTTTATCTATATCTAAGGACCACTTAGATTTATTTTGGTAGGGGAATATTTAAACTCTCGGAAGCAATCATGTTACAAGCTCTATTTTAATTTTGATTGTGAGAATTTTTATGAGTAATTACAATATACATGATTTTACTAAATTTTTTCATAAAATAAATGTTTTTTTACATATGTTATATATATATATATATATATATATATATATATATATATATATATATATATATATATATATATATATATTATTTGTTTTATTTTATTAATGACATGAGATATATGTTGAATTGTCATTAGGTCAAATGCACATAATTTATATTGAGTTTGTAAAAAGAAACATTACCTTATCTTTAAAAATTATTTATTATCATTCACATGTTTACAATCAATGACATCACATATCTTGTTATGATACGATAAATTGTTAAACTTTTTGGATATTGATATTTAATGGTTATGATAACACATACAACTATGAAGTATTTCATCCGATTTTGTTTTGGGACTCCACACCAGTTATGCTGCAAGGGAGGAAGCCTCAAGGTGGGATTGTCGATTCTAATATCAAGTTAGGGGTGGAGCTTGAAGTGGCAAAATATGCTTTGTTATGTTCCTAATGAGATGATCAAGAGATGAGCCTTTTGGTATTGCAATTCGAGGTACTGAGACCTTAGAGACTATGTAAATGTATAGGCTCATGAGTAGTAAGGCTTGAGTATAGTCAATCGATTTATCCTAGATATATTCAGACCTATGATTGCATATTTTATATCTTATACGTTCTTTAAATGTTATTATGATTATTTTATGCACATTTTTAGTTTCAAATTTATCATACATATGTTTTAGAATGGTATTTGATGTAAACTCATCATCATAACACTTATGTATCATGACTATTCATTGGACCTTGTGTTTATCTAGTAAATTTAATGTTTTTTAGTTGGAGACTTTTGTATTCCTATTGAGGAGATAGAATCGTTTTTAGAGGACATCCACCTCTAATGCTTTCCTTGTTAAATCTAGGAGATATTTAATCTATTTTCATTATGTATTTCAGTTTAATTTTAGCACTTTCAAACATTGGTTCATCTAATAAACCTTGCTTCCATAATCACTATATCTAATCGTTGTTTCATTAGCATTATCTAGTTATATTCCATTCTTTTCATGCTCCATATATAAATTTTTTTAGTGATTCCACTTCAAATTTTGATATGGAATGGGCTCACTATCTCCTAGTGGTGCCTACTAGGGTGGGTTGTTATGGTTATTTTAACTTTGATTACAATAAAATCGTTAATGATTAATGAAGTTCCAAAGTTTTAAATTGTTTTCCATGCTTAACTAATAACCATTGATATTTTGTGGTGATATCAAATAGAACTCTCCACCAATATAGTATATGTATTGGGAGATTCTTTCTTTGATGATATATTGGATGCTAGGCAAACAAAGAAATGTGAATCTCTTTGTCTATACTAAAAAGTTGAATTCATTGATCACCCATCACAAATGTAATACTAAAATAGCATACTTACATTAGGAAAAAAAAAAAAAAGGGGGAAGAAACAAAATTTATTGTCATATAAGGTGGAAAAAAAAAGAAAACCTTCATGATTTTCAAGATATTTATAATAACTTATCATCTGAACTTTTAATCTTATTTGCTTCCAAATCCCATGTTAGACATAATTGTAATTTAAGAATTGTAGGCAATAATTAAAAAAAAAAAATGAAAATGGTCTCATTTAAAAAATCATTTAAGCTTATGATATGTGAAATAAAATAAGAATATCATTTATGTGTATTCCATGCACTCATATAAAAATAATTATAAAATATAAGCTTTTTAAAAATAATCCAAGTTTCATGTTCTCCTCAACCACAATGTAATACGTAACATAGTCAAAGGTAATATTTATGTCATAAAAAGATAATACCCGATTGTCAAAGGTAGTATATTTGATAAAAAAGTATATGAAATGCTAATTATTTTTATATAATTGCTTAAAATTTGTATTTTATAAATTTAAGTTCTTATTTTATGATTTTTTTTTTCATATAAGTGTATGAAAATACCATTTTTTCAATATTTTGAAAATATAAAAAGAGTTAAGAAAAAGTGTAGTTTTATACACCCATATAAAAATAATTACAAAATAAAAATTCTCTAAAAATAATTCGAATTTTATACATCGATCAAAGGTAATACAGTAAAATATAGTATTTATATTATTAAAAAATAGTATCTAAATGATCAAAAAGCTCAGTAATAAAAATAATTAGCATAAAAATTCAATATAAGATGAAAAATAATTAAATTATTAAAAACTATATATATATATATATATATATATGACAAAATTTAATATTTTAATACATGAAAAAAAAAAAAGAAGGTGTTGAAAAAGTCACAAAAAGGCATGAAAAGTAGACTGGAATCCACGCTAAATAAGAACATATAAGAAAAGGAAGCAAAAAGTAGATATGAACAAAATTAGGTATATTTTTTTTAAGGAAAATTGGGCTCATTTCCTTATCATCATAATAATAATAATAATAATAATAATATATTTCAGGATTTATTTTGAAACACTCAACTTCCGTACCCAGAAAAGCTTAACGATGAAGTAATGGTTGTTTATAGAACCTTGGACTTATTTCAAACATAGGTCGACCAGCTCATAATCATTTCTAAAATCAAACAAAGAGAATTTATCATTATTATAAACATTAATCCAAAACTTTAAGATGAAATTTTCCTAATAAAAAATCAATTATGTAATGACTTTTTCACCCTCAGGAGCCTTCATAGTTGTCATATATTCCAAAGTAGGGAAGCCCAAAAGATCAGAGACCTTTCTGCTCTGGAGAAAATGATGAAAGCTGTTTCCTTTCTTCTTCCTCTTCTTCTACTTCACTCGGCCTCCATCTTCATCTCCTCACAAGCCCAGTCGATCGTTTCACAGCCTCAGGTTCTCAAATCCAAAGATTTCACTAACATCCAGGTATGAACTGTGTTTTTTCTCGAGAAAATGATCCAAACAGACCCAACTATTAGACTTGATTTCTTTTCCCTGATTTGTTTACTGTTTGGTTGCTCAGAATGTTGGGAGCTGTTCTTTCACAGTGGTCATAAAGACAAGCTGCTCGTCGGTCTCATTCACAAGAGATCAAATCAGCCTGGCCTTTGGTGATGCCTATGGCAATCAGGTTCATTTTTTAATATTTTCATTCACTTTCTTTCTGTATTTTCTGGGATAAATCGATTTATTTCTGAATTTTAAGATGAACCCATCAAAGAAAATTTAATTAAAAAAGGATTATTTATTGAACACCCAAACATATAAGGATTAGGGACAAACCCATTGAAGAAAAATTAAGTTCTGAACTCTACTTTCTATATTTTTAAATATTTTTTTTATAAAAATGTATATAGAAAATAACTTTTGTAATTTATTTTTTAAAAAAAAAAGGGAAAAAAAAAACTTATTTTTAGGAAGAGTGTACTGATTAATTTTCATTTTTTTTAATTAAAAAAAAAAAAGGTTTATGCCCCAAGAATAGATGACCCATCAACGAGGACGTTTGAAAGGTGTTCAACAGACACGTTCCAGATAAATGGACCATGTACATACCAGGTATGTCATGCAGCTGTCTACAGAAGTGGAATGGACGGTTGGAAACCAGAGAGTGTGAAGATATACGGCTACAATTCGAGTCCGGTGACGTTCTACTACAATGCTTTTGTTCCAAGTGGAGTATGGTTTGGATTTGATTACTGTGGGAGGGCTGGACAATCTCCCCCACTTCTTCATTCCTCTGGAAAATGGTTTCTAGGTGCCATTCCTGGGTTTCTCCTCAATGCTATGGTCTAGTGTCTTTCTTTTGTTGGGTGTTCATCAGTCATATGATTGATACTATGTAAGATTATCTTATCCCACATATGTTTTTTAGTAAATTTCTTTCTCCTTTTGTTTGAGACATTCAAAGTATGGTGTAAAATTTCACTGGTAATTACAATTTCACATTGATAGATAATTGATTGTTTCTTCCTTTTATCATCTTCTACTGTTATTAGATGCTAAAAAATATTAAAGATATGTTTGGTTCTGGGAATATTTGAGGGAAAGTGAATGGGAAAGAAAGTATAAAGGAAGGGAAAGTGCAAGGTAAAGAAAGTATAAAGGAAAAGTAGGTGGAAATAAATGTGAAAGAAAATAAAAAATAGATTAAAAGTTAATAAATTATTTTTATTTGTTATTTTAAATTTATTTTATTTATTTTGACTCATCATAT
This sequence comes from Vitis rotundifolia, assembly GCA_030254885.1. Taxonomy (NCBI): domain Eukaryota; kingdom Viridiplantae; phylum Streptophyta; class Magnoliopsida; order Vitales; family Vitaceae; genus Vitis; species Vitis rotundifolia. Next base: position 14,320,261 of record CM058166.1, read on the forward strand.
AAAGATTAAATAATTTAAAAATATATGAGTTTTTAACTAATTTTAATTATATTTGATTTTTTTTATAGGATAATCAAATATGAGAAATTTATTTTTTTTTGTATTTTTTTCTCTTTTTTTAGTATTTTTTGAGAAGAAAATATAACCTTACAAAATTGAAATAAATGTGGATATTTTTTCAAATATCTAGTTATTATTTGTGTAGTAGGGGATGATGATGGATGTAGTGTTAAAAGTGTAACAAAGAAGGTATTAGAAAGTTGGTTTGGATATAATTTTTGTTTTTTGTTTTTAAAATTAAAAAATAGAGCTTTATTACCGATGTTAAGATAAAAAGAAAATGAAATTATTATTACATTTTTTATTTATGGAGAAAATGTAGCTAAATGCATGGTAAAAAAGTAAATGAGTTGTAGTTTGTTTTTTTGGGTTGAACTAGGCATGATAGAACAGATATCATAAAAAACTTATTTCATTGTCATCCTTATCTGGAGAAGTATACATGGGCTAGTGACGAGTTTGGGATTTATTTATTTATTTATTTTTTCAAATGTGAGTCAATTTTAGGATGAGATCGGATATTGTCTTATTCCACTTTGCCTTATTATGTACAAGATTAAAATTTAATTTATTTTTTTGTATTTTTTCCTTTTCTAACACCTATAAAATGAAAAAATAATTTTTTAAATGCATAATAAAAATAATATTTATTTTTAAATAATTAAAATTTTAAAATAATAAAAATTGAAAAATTAAAAAAAAAAAAAAAAAAAAAAGGGGGATGTGACAACATACCCACCCCCACCTCTAATTAATTGAGAATGAGTTTAAATAATTAGAGCAAAGTCAAAATTGGGTGACGAGCCTTAAACTCAACGACATGCTAGCTAGTGAAGATAAAATTATATTAATTAAGAAGAAGAGATATGTAGATTAAAGAAAAAGGTTTGTGATGGATTAACATTGACTCAGATTTATGTTTTACATAACTTAATTTAACTCAAGGGAATGAGATACTTTGATTTTCCAAAGTTTAAAAAGGTTTTGATGATAAAATCATCTTCCTATTTACATTTTTGTCTTAATTTAGCCCATAATTTTTCTTTTTAAGCAATGCAAATCATAAATTATGGCCAAATGTTTGATTGACTCCTTAGTTAGGGATGATAAAGGGTCAAGTTCGGGATGGGTCTCCCTAAACACGTCACTTCTAGGCAAAAATGGGTTACAAGTCAAGACTTAAGACAAAAGATTATAATTTTAAAAAGATTTTAACTTCATAAAATCTCCTATAATTAGTCTTTATCTTTTTATTTTTTATATTGGAACTATTGGATGAGACTTTGACCATCTTATCTGAAAACCAATTGATATTATGTGAGGATAGGACAAACTTTTATAGTATTTAATTTTACATCTTTTGGACATGTTCTAAGACCCATTATTTGGATGACCCATCCTTGAGCTTAAGAGCGACATTGTTGCACCCCAACAATTCCTCTTCTAACATAACGCTCTCGTGACTCAAACTCCGTAACCCTTGACTCTGATACCATTTGTTGGATTAGACTTTGACCATCTCATCTAAAAACCAATTAGTGTTTATTGAAGATGAGCCAAACTTTTTATGATATTCACTATCACACCCTATTGGTCTATTCTAAGAGTCATCATTTAGGCGACCCATTCTTAGGCTTAAGAGTGGTATTGTTACACCTCAACAAGATCAATGTATAATATAACTTACTTTAAGTAGTAAAAGTGAAAAGAAGACTAGAGAAGTTGTAGAATTTACAAAATTACAAAGGGCTAGAGAATGAGTTGGAAAATAAAATTATTTTTTTCTCTTATTTTTTTTTTATTTTTTTCCTGATATCTCTCTTTGTTTCAATTTTTCCTTTTTATATACAAAGATAGTTACATAGAGACAAAATAAGCAAAAGTAGACTAGAATGGAAGGTTTTTTTTTTTTTTTTTTTGATATAGGAAAGCTTAGGGGTGGATCTAATGCATGCCTATATGCCTCCTTGAATTTTTTTTTTTTAAATTTAATATAGAGGGATTTGAACCCCTTCCTATGAATATATAAAAAGCCCCTTGATACCACTAGACTATATATATAAAGAAACTTATAAAGTATCTTCTAATCTTACATTATCCTTAAAAAATGAATACAAGATAGTCAAAACTGATGTAAACCAAATAAGATGAGAAATTTTTATTATTAACTAACAATGTGTTAACCCAAGGGTTCTCCTAATCGTATTTTGATGATAACAACCCATGATTAAGTTGTTAATTGGTTTGAATTATAAAGAATTTCATGTATTAGTTTGGAAATTCATCAAATAACCCAATGGATGCAAAATCAAGACAATTGGAAGACCCTTTAATCATAGGAAACATATGTAAGATGAATGCATGGGTGCACTTAGGATTTTCATATCTTTTTATGCATCTTTAAAAACTCGGTTTAGACATTAAAGTTACATTTCCTTCAAAACCCGAGTTTTATCAAATAAACCTTAGGCAAATTATTTCAAAATTGGCATATTAATTTACCTAAAAACATTGCCTAAGTGTTAGAAGAGAAAAAAAAGAAGAGAAAAATATAGGTTTCGAGCCAAAAATGGTGAACTGGTCAAGGCACTGGCCAACCGGCTCAATTGGTTAGGGTACCAATCGATTGGTTACACATTTCCAGTCGGGATCCAATCGAGAGATGCAAAAAATCTTCTCTCTCTTACAATAGCTTTGCATTCCTAGTCGAGGGATATGTTTTCCCAATTGAGGTCCGGTCAAGGACTGGACGAGGCCTAATGGTCACCTACCATGCATTTATTGTGCAATGACTAGTCAACCATTCGACCCCTAACTCGACTAGTCGAGACTGTTTTTTGTCATTTTTGACTCTCGAGGTTAGAAACCTATAAATTGAGAGCTCCACTTCATTTATGAGAAAGAGAACACTTGCATTTATTTGTTTACCTACTTGTTCTTGCCTCAAAGGCTCTCATTCTTTCCTTAATGCATTAAACTTCCACTTGCATATTCCTTAATGCATCCTTGTGATTCGTCGTAGTATTTAAGTTGTATTTGAGCCTTTGTTGAGTTAGGTTGAGGGAATTGATGCAATACCTAGTTCTAATGAATTAAATAGGCAATAATGATTATCTTAGTACTTAATTTTAAATGTGCTTAATTAGATGTTAAAATTAGTTTAGTGCTAATCATGTTTAATTATAAATTAAACATTTATTAAAGTTAAGCGGGATTAGTTAATGACTTAAGCATGCTTAATAGGTTTTTAGGGGCTAATTAGAGTTGTGAAAACCTAAAGGACTAAATGGCAGATGTAGGTTTAATATTGGATAACTTGAAGGACTAAACAATAATTGTGGGAAAGTTGAGGCCTTGTTTTGTAGCCTTGTCTCTACAACAGCCTGGGTTAGAGAGAGAATCTAGAGACAGAAAGTGAATATTTGAGGTAAGGAAGTAGACTAATTTAGTAAATTTGATATATTATGATTCCTAATGATATTTTGAAACAAATTAATGGTAAAGTTTGTGTAAAAGTCGAGTGTAATTAGTTATAAACATGTTTTAGTTATAAATTAGAATTAATTAAGGTTTGAAGTGTTTTAACTTAAGTATTTTATTGATGGAAGAATCAACATACATGTTTGTTTAGTTTGGTTTGATTGAAAAATAGATTAGTAAAACATGTGATTAATTATGTTATTTGGACACTTGGGACTTACTAATGGGTTAGACTTAAGGAAAATCAAAACAATTAGTGTTTGGTAATTAATTGGGAATTATTAATTTGCATTGTAAAGATTGTTTAATTCAATTCAAATTTGATTTGAAAACCTGTAGGCACGTAGATTAGAGAATATGAGAATTAAAAATTAATAATAGTAAGTTAAAAATTAGTAAGAAATGAAAATGTCATAAGTTTTAATTGTATAAATTTTCATGGTTAGGAAATCTAAATTATATTGTTTCATTTTAGTTCTTTGTAATAAGTAAAGATTGCCTACATAGAAAAATCACAAAGGGCAAGTCGGTGTAAGGTAAAGAATTTTATGTTGTTCCATGGTGTATCTTGATTTCTCTCCTTGAAACATTTATTGAAATTTCATGTCATTTCTATATTTCATGAAATGTTTTAATGTGTCATTGCATCTCGGTTTATTGAATTAAAATGTTACAACAATATTGGAACATATATTAGTATGAGGATTCATGGTTTAGTATTGAGGAAATGGTTCATAGTGTGGTTGCATTGCAAGAAGCATATGAAATTATGACATATGATATCCTATATGGGAAGTGTTTATGTGAAACTATAGGTACTATCCTTGATATATTGTTTATGTGGGACTGTGAGTTCTTAGGTGAAAGTCCTTAAAGCCCTCAAAGAAGGCACTTCGATGTGGGTGTATAGGGTTGGTCTTGCCCTTAGGTTTTAGTCCCTAAAGACATGGAATTGGTCCTGCCCTTGGGTATGAATCCCAGAAGACACAAGGTATGACTTACCATTGAGTGATAGTCCCAGAATAGTCATTATTATATTGACCAAGTATTTGTGGAGCATTGATATTTGATGTGTACATCAGTGGGGGATTACCAGTTTATCAGTTGTGAAAGGATGGATAAGGAAAAACAGAGATGAAACCATCAAACACATACATACAAGTTTGACATTATTGCATATTTGTTAATGGTTATAAAATGATTATCATGCATGATATTATACGTTTAATTCAAGGTTTTTAAGGGTATCCTTAGGATGGTTATGAACTTTCTCACTGAGTTGTGAACTTACCCTATCCTTTCAACCTTTAGATGCAGGTCAGAAGACTTATGCTAAAAATAATGCTCGAGCATTGCTTTTTTGTTGATTGGATGATGTTTGCTTGCATTGAAAGTGTTTTGAGACTTTACCTTTGTATCATACGAAGACTAAATCTTTTTGAAGGAATGATGTAATGTATATTTGCTATATATACTTGAAGTATGAGCTACCCGTAGTGAACTATGGGGTTTTGGTATGTGTAAAGTAATGTAGTACAAGTTCTTTTTGTGAAACATATAATAATTTGTTAACTAATAATTACAAAGTCTAATACAAGATGTATACCTCTTTATAACAGGTTTCCATATTCTTTTTTTGCACAAAATCAAGTAGGAACTCAACATTTAAATTTGTGTATCCCCAAATTTTTGAAAACACTTATGTTGTATTTGAGTATCAATTATTAAGTCTGAAACTCAGGGTGTGACAATTGAACTTGTTATTTAAGTATTAGAAGATTTAAATGAATAGAGACTTAAAGAGATTATGTAAGAGCCCATTGGAACTGAAATCCAAGTGTAAAGGTGATTAGAAGCTTGGTTGAAACTACAAGTATAGTGGAACCCTCACTCGGTTAAGAATTTGAGGAGAGTGAACATAGATAATGAAGTGTTGAACCACTATAAAATATGAGTTTGTTCTCTCTAACCTTATCTCTTTATATTTGTGTTTTCATTACTTGAATTTGTTGTGTTTGAAAAAAAAAATTTTAAAACCCAATTCACCCCCTTTTTGGTTGTTTTCTCTATTAAAATTAACATTTTTTTTCTCACAATGAAAAAGGAAAACTTTGTAAATATTGTAGTAAAATTTTTAATGACTACCAAAAGAACCTTAATTTTATCAACCTAGAAATAGAAACAATAATTTCAATTTTAGAAAAGTTACAATTGGTTTTAAATCAAGAAAATACCTTAAGAATTGATTGCGAAAAAAATTAAGAAATTCTTTGAAAACAAAAATTCTTCTAAACTATCCAAAAAAAAGATGGATAAAATTATGAAATCTTTAATTGGTTTTAAACCAAAATTTGAACATATTAAAGAAAAATATAATATATTATTAGATTAACTAAATAGGTAAATGGTTATTAATGACTAACTTTTTGTTTTGATTACAAGAACATGGAAAAAGAAAACCAACCAATTTTCACTTGAGTAAATAGTATAACATATGGTACACATAATGCTTTGATACTAAATCTCTCTACATGAAGTGGAATATATGTTTTTATTGTTTGAAATAGAGAGAAAACATAAAATAATGAAGAATAAACTTTCTATAAATAATTGAACTTAGCTCAATTAAAATGCGGTCATCTATAATTTGTTTATCTTTATCTCAAATCCATTTTATTAGGAAAGTTGTGAAAGTGGTATTCCAAAGAACTCATTCTATAAACTCGTTTCCTATATTTGAGTAATAGAAGCATGAATATTGAAATAAATTTTTATATGATGTATTAAAATATATATACAATTTGTCCATGTATTTCTCACATGTAGGCTTCTCAATTTTTAAAGAAAATCTTAAAAAAAATTTATATAGCGTATAATAGATGTTGTTGAGGATAAAATGTTTATGAATAAATTATGAAACAAAAATTCGGATGTGATTTTCTTAATCTTATCATTCATAAATTTTTTTATTATTGTTGTTATTAATTTCAATGCTTAAAATAGAATTATAAATAATAATTTGTAATTTAATAGGTATAGAGGATTTATAATTTTATACATTCAATTTTATTGCTAATTTTATGTAATTGTAACTTGCAAGCAATATTATGAGCCGAATAAAAAAAGAAAAGAATTTCTATAGAGGAAAAGTCAAACCCGTATACTTTTTCTCAGTGTATGAAAAACCGGTTTAGTCCAATCTTTTAGGAAATTTAGAGATCCAACGGTGATAATCTAAACGAAAATAGGGTTCAAAATCTGACGGCCTAGAATAGTTCCGCGGCCAACACCATAAATTCAGAACCCTAAAACCCTTCTCTTCCTCTCTTGCTCCTGCTACCGCGTTTCACTGCCATACACTCTGTAGCAGGAGAAACCCCCCTCTCTTTCTCTATTTACTTTGTCTATCTAGAAAATCATGCCTTCTCTTGCCCCTTATGATCCTGTTTCAGAATCCAAAGACAAGAAGGAGAAGAAGTTGAAGGTTAAGACCTTAGAAACTGAAGCCTCAATGACTAAGAAAGAGTCGAAATCAAAGAGGGTCAAGAGCGACCCAGATATCTCGGGCTCTGATTCTGACGATTTGAAGAAGAAAAAGAGCAAGAAGAAGCGGAAAGCTTCGGAGATTGATGACGATAATGAGGAGGACCAGAGGAGCGAGACGAGCTCTGAATTGGGTGAGCCGGTGAATTCGAGTTTGAAGGCGAAGAAGAAGAAATTAAAGGTGCCGGAGATGGAAGAGGAAGAAGGGAAGGGAGAGGAAAACCCTAACGCGTTGTCCAATTTTCGGATTTCGGAGCCACTTAGGGCGAAGCTGAAGTCGAAGGGGATCGAAGCGTTGTTTCCCATTCAGGCTATGACGTTTGATACCGTTCTTGATGGGTCTGATTTGGTTGGCCGGGCGCGTACTGGTCAGGTGCGTATGATTTTGGGGTCTGTTTTGTTGCTGAGAAAATATGGGCAAAAAGGATTCGACTTTTGAGTTTTGGGTTTTCAGTCTTCTTTACAAACAAAATAAGATCAAGACGTAATGGGCCATTTATAATGTGTTATTTGTTTTATATTTTTGCAATTTTTACTTAATTAGAATCTAATGTCTTCAGAAATTGGTTAGGTTCAGTACGAATTAGGCTCGAAATGTTTTAATCTATTAGCCATGAAAGAATCTCCTATCTAGTTATAATAAACTAATTGGATGATGATGAATTTGAATAAATTTTAGTGACAAGGAACGAAACCAAAAACTTGCTGAGTTGTTTGCAATCAAGTTGGGCTATCTGGTTGAGTTTGACCTAATTTGGAATACTGGACAGAGGTGAGTCAATAAATTATTTTGCTGGGAAGAACTGTTTGGCTGAGGTTCCCTAAGGTTCAAGGTTCTCAGCTCTGGATTGGATTCAAGACCTGGGCATAGTTGTTAGCAAATATCTGTCTGTAGGAAAACTGGTTGCTTGAAAAGTGAGAGGTGTGGTCTTGAAGGATGTGAACTTTCCTTAAATTAAATTATGCCAATGCTCTTATTGGAGCAGGTATGGTTCTGAGGATTTCTTATCCATTTTTTGTGTGCTTAATGCCATTTTCTTGAATGGTTGGGTTTCTTGTTGCAAGTTTAAAATATATCCAAGCCCATTAACGTAGAAGAAATTGAGCTTGTCTGAATCATCTTTTGAATTTTATGTGTATGTTTGTTTTGAATGAACTAATGATAGTCATACCCTGTTCTTGTCTTTAAAAAATCAAACTTGATTTAATGTTGATTTAATGTTGCATATTGTCCATGTTTTGTGCGTGGCTAGTATTGCAATGGAATGAATTCCTGTCCTTCCTGCAGTGTCAAGTTTCTTGTTGTTCATTTACTTAATTCATAGTTTATTGTTCATTGCATGGGTGGTCCTACTGGACTTCTATCCCTGTGTCAAATACTAGTTCCTGTAACTATCCTTTACACTCTTACAGGGAAAAACACTGGCCTTTGTGTTGCCTATCTTGGAGTCTTTAATAAATGGGCCCAACAGAGGATCACGAAAGACTGGATATGGGAGACCACCATGCGTTTTGGTGCTTTTACCTACCAGGGAATTGGCAACTCAGGTATTATGCAAGGACTTAGTTTGAGGAATCTGCCCTTGCCTCTATAGTAACCATTTATCTAATTATTTTAATTTTTTTTGGGTTATTTTTAGGTGTATGCAGATTTTGATGTTTATGGTGGGGCAATAGGATTAACTTCATGCTGTTTATATGGTGGTTCTCCTTACCAAGCTCAAGAGATTAAGCTAAAAAGAGGAGTTGATATTGTTGTGGGAACACCTGGCCGTATTAAGGTACTGTTTTCTTTTTCAATTTCATTCTAGCCCGTGTTCTAATTTTGCAGATGGATTTGCATGTAAAATTTTTAGTATTCTGTATCTTATTCATGCTAATACTGATGTCCATGCAAATCGTGTTGTAGGATCACATAGAGAGGGGGAATATTGACTTCAGCTCTTTAAAGTTCCGTGTCCTTGATGAGGCTGATGAAATGTTGAGGATGGGTTTTGTTGAAGATGTTGAACTTATTCTAGGTGTGTTAATCATCATTTAAGGGTGTATTGTTTTATGATATTTCTTGATTTTCTGAATTAAATAATGAAAAGCAGAATTAAATAAATTCTCCATTTATGTATCAGCATGTAGGAGTAGCAGTATATAAGCCAGTGTGAATATTGAACAAATCTATTGACACATTAACACGTTAATAAATTATAGTGATTTTCATAGTATTATCAAAATATACCTTAGATCCATGCATATCTTACAATGATATTATTTTCTGCGTATAGATTGAGTTGATGCCTAAATCCATTTTTGGTTTTATCTGGAAATGACCTGTGAATGCTGGAAATTCTAGGGATAAGAGTTATTTAGATCCTGCGCACATTCTTCTCTGGTACGGTCACAAATGTTGATATAGGAGAGTCTATGAAATGTTGATGTAGGAGAGTCTGAGAAGAAGCGAAGTATATGTCTTCACCAAATCTCTGTCTGTCTGTCTCTTGTGTGTTCCTGGGAAGCATCTCAGATTCTCTCAAGTTCTTGTATTTTCTTAGATGCATTGGATTTTTTATGTGCTAAGTTTTGGCCACTAAATGCATTCCACATATTATTGTTAGTTGTGTGCATACATAAAAGGATTGTGGAAGTTAATAGTTGGTAGGATATACTACAATGATATTATTTTCTGTGTATAGATTGAGTTGATGCCTAAATCCATTTTTGGTTTTATTTGGAAATGACTTGTGAATGCTGGAAATTCTAGGGATAAGAGTTATTTAGCCCCTTTGCACATTCTTCTCTAGTACATTCACAAATGTTGATATAGGAGAGTCTGAGAAGAACTGAAGTATACGTCTTCTCCAATCTTACTTGCCAGGGTAGCCTAGTTGGTCAAGGTGAACAGTGGGAAGTGTGGTTCCAGTAGGTGGCACATGGTCTTGGGTTCAAATCCTGCCACTAATGATACCCTAAATTTACCTGGTGCTTCTTGTTGTGGGGCGGTTAACACCCTGAGGTTTGGGTCCCCATGGAGAGTTCTAAGGGCTTGGCCATGGAAAGGTTCCTAGGAGAGTCTGAGAAGAAGTGAAGTACATGTCTTCTTCAAATCTCTCTCTCTCTCTCTCTCTCTCATGTGTTCTTGGGAGGCATCTCAGATTCTCTAAAGTTTTATTTTCTTAGATGTATTGGATTTTTTTATGTGATAAGTCTTGGCCACTAAATGCATTCCATTTATTATTATTAGTTGTGTGCATACATACACGGATGGTGGAAGTTAATAGCTGGTAGGATATCGTATCTTTTTCCAACCTTTTGTTTGATTTTTCAGGCAAGGTGGAGGATGTAAGCAAAGTTCAGACACTACTTTTCAGTGCAACATTACCTGGCTGGGTGAAAGAAGTACGTTTTCTTTCCATGATTGTCCTAATAGAATAATTTCTATTTTGAGTTAAAGAGTACAAATAAATAACAATTTCTTAATTTTATATTTCATTTATTTCATGTGTTCGTAACAATTACTTCTATATTTTCGTCTGCTTCTTATGTGATGTAGTCCTGTGTTTTGTATTGCCAGATTTCTTCCAGGTTTCTTAAACCAACCCTGAAAACGGCAGACCTTGTAGGTAATGAAAAAATGAAGGCCAGTACTAATGTTAGGCATATTGTTCTTCCCTGTTCTAGTTCAGCCAGATCCCAGGTCATTCCTGATGTTATTCGCTGTTATAGCAGGTAAGTTTTTCTACTATTGACTGCCTCTGAGCCATGCCTTTGTGACATTCTTTATAAATTCATTGCATTTTTTTTTCCTGTCTTTTCTCTTAATTCAGTGGAGGTCGAACAATTATTTTTACTGAGACCAAGGATTCTGCTTCTGAACTTGCTGGGTTATTGCCTGGAGCACGAGCTTTGCATGGGGACATTCAGCAGTCTCAGCGTGAGGTAAATTTTTATTTGGGGGCACCTGTCAAGATAAAGCAAGTGGGGTTTGGGCAAGCAACTACATGTCATATAACTGCATGGTCCACAAATAGCTTCGTGAGACAGCAGTTCATTTTATGAGGATGCTTGTGAATGTTACTTGTGTATCTGTTTGTTTGGTTTGCTTCTCCATTTGTGTTCTGTTAACATATTCTCTTTGCTGTTTGCCTACAATTTTATGTTATGCCTAATTTTCATCTAGGTGGAAAATTTGAAAGTTTCTGATCAATTTTCTTAAAAGTCTATGGAAGTCTAAAGTTTCTTCATGAATATAAATAATTATATGGTTACCAGTACCATAGTTTTTCTTAGAATGCACCTTGTTGGTGTCACTTTGTATGAGCCCCAGGAAATTTGTCATATTTCCTTCTAATGAACTCGAGATTAATATTTGTTGTATGAGTCGCTTGATGGATCATTCTTTTTATTGTAGGTCACGCTTTCTGGATTTAGGTCTGGCAAATTCATGACATTAGTGGCCACAAATGTAGCTGCAAGAGGATTGGACATTAATGATGTGCAGTTAATCATCCAGGTTTGGCATCCAATTAATATTGACAATCTGCTGTTGGTCACTCCTGTGGCAAAAGAATGCTACTTTTACACCATATATACCTTCTTCATTAATCCCAGTATTTGCCCTGGAGATTGTTGGATTAGATACCACTCCCATGCTTGTCATGTCATGCATGCTAAAATTGCTATTGATTCATTACGGGTGCTTGCTTGTAAAAGTAGAGGTCCAGTTTGGAGCTTTTTTTATTTTATTCTTTAATTTTTTTTTTATAAATTTTTTAAATGAGCAGTTCACAATCTCTGATCAAGTTGATATTTGGCATGCAATTTGATATTAAGCATGGCAAAATATGGACCCTGTATCGGAGTGGTGCAGAAGTAGCACTGATTTCTCATTAGATGTGATATATGCATGCATGACTATACACAAAAATGGTGTGGACCTTTCAAGTAATGGTTCTTAAATACACTGATAGTGTTTTTCTTGCTTTAGTGTGAGCCTCCTCGAGATGTCGAAGCTTACATCCATCGATCTGGACGCACAGGAAGAGCAGGTGAATGCCAAACCATTTTCAGATGTCTCTTATGGTTTTGAATAGATTATTTGACGCATAGAGATATATATTATTTTTTTCAGGCAATACTGGGGTTGCTGTAATGCTTTTTGATCCAAGAAGGTCAAATATTTCTAAGATAGAAAGAGAGTCTGGAGTAAAATTCGAACATGTATCTGCTCCTCAACCTGCTGATATTGCCAAATCTGCTGGTGTAGAAGCTGCAGAAACAATCACCCAAGTCTCTGATAGGTACACTAGCTATTTGTGTTGAATGAAAACTTACGGTTTTGCCAGATTTAGATATTAACATGCTTCTGAAATGCAGCGTAATTCCTGCATTTAAATCTGCTGCTGAGGAGCTCTTGAATACCTCTGGTCTATCAGCAGTCGAGTTACTTGCAAAAGCACTCGCAAAGGCTTCTGTAAGTTCTTAGGAATCTTCATCCTGTTTTCCATTTGAGCTTTGATTTCCTATTGTTGATTGAAATTCTGAAAACACTGGGTTGCTTCTTGTGCAGGGTTATACTGAGATAAAGAGTAGATCACTTCTCACCTCCCTGGAGAACCATGTGACTGTACTCCTTGAGGCTGGGAAACCAATCTACACACCATCGTGAGCACTTGGAACACTTTTTAATTTTTTTTTTACTTTAATATCTGCCCAAAGCAATCAATGGTTTGTACATTCTTAAACAACTAGGTTTTAGTAATTAGAACCTGTGCATCTAATCATTTTTGAGGAAGAAAATTTGGTAACATGACATGGAGATTGGCACAAGTTAAAAGAGTGTCCAACATATCCAAGGTTCCTGCCCTGGTGGTGATGGAAAAATATTGCTGCAACACAGATTTTCACTTCTAAGTAATATCCAAATTTTACTTGGTGTATCTGTCATGTGACAGATAGTCTCTTGGATATTTTCTGAGGCATGCTCCTCAGATGTGAATGCTCTTGTTGCACACTGTTTACATTGGTTGCTTCACATTCCGTGAAACATTTTATTTCTATTGTATGTGGCTTGTAGGTCAACCAGCATCTGACAGTTGCATTTGAGGTGTATGCTTGTTTTCAACCAATGCGTGTGAGGTGTTACAATTGTCAAACGTTGTTGGATTTTTTTTTTTTTGTTTTGTGTTGGGTGTGGTTTTTGTGGGGTGGTGATTGGGTGGTTCAAACATTTATCATAATTATTTTTGGCATTGATTGCTATGGTTGAGAATGGTTCCACAAGTTGTCTCCTTGAGGAAGGTGGTTAAAGATTCTCTACTTGGTTTGAAGCTCACAAGCAAGTTGTTCTTCCTTTAGTTCAATTGTATAGCAGGTAGCATTGAAGATAACTGCTATATAATTATTGAAAAAGAGAAAGTGTATGCTCATTGCTTGCTTGAATTTTATTTAATTATTGGTTGCCTTTGGCATTTTAAATATTTTAATGCATCAAGACTTGTCTGATTCATGGTTTCCGTGTTGCCATTTTTCAGTTTTGCATATGGGGTGTTGAGGAGATTCTTGCCTGAGGATAAGGTTGAGACAATTAAGGGCCTTGCTCTCACAGCTGATGGAAATGGTGCAGTGTTTGATGTAGCAACTGAAGACCTGGACGCATTTCTTGCTGGTACCTTCTGTTTTTAACTTGTGGAATTTGACTGTGGCAATTCCTTTTTGCTGGAAACTACGAGGCAGCCTTAAATCCTTGCATTGTTTTATGCTACCTCAAACATATAATGGATTTTGCTGTTATTTTAGTTCTGCATTTATCTGCAGTTTTTGGCTTTGCTAGTATCATCTCCTTAAAAGAATTTCCTTGGTTTTTGATGTTTGCAGGTCAGGAGAATGCAGCTAATGTGAGCTTAGAGGTGTTGAAGGCACTGCCACGCTTGCAAGAAAGAGACCAGTCAAGAGGGGGACGATTTGGAGGTGGTGGCTTTGGGGGAAGAGGTGGTGGTAGTAATAGGTTCTCAGGGGGAAGAGGTGGTCGGGGTGGTGGAGGTTTTTCAAATAGAAGAAATGATAGATTTTCTGGTGGCTCCAACCGTGGGAGGGGCCGCAGCAACAAATGGTGAAGGCCTCGTAAATCTGTGACAGAATGGTTGAGGACTCGATCAAACTGCAGAGGCTAATTAGTTTTCTGATTTATTTTTTTGATGATCTAATATAATTTCCAAAATTTGAAGCCTGGATAACAGAATGTAGGGTTTTTTTTCTCTCATATATATTCTTTTTGGTTGTCATGTTAGTCATTTTCTGGGGAAAGTTTGTCCTTCATACCCCACTTGGAATTCAAAATTTTTGGATGTAATGTGATCAAAGACTGAAGACAGTATGTTACTTTTTTGTTTGTCATCAGAATATTTATCAACTTGAGACTACTTCTTGATGTCAGCTTCTATGTTTGGAAATTGCTTTCTGGAGTATCTGTTGGTACTTGGCACTACTTTCATGGTTATGTACTGGGGTCAAATGCCACCACTTATTATCTATTGGGATGTTGACATGTGTTTATTAGTCTTATGTTAAGTAATATTCTAAAAATATTTTTATTATTTAGATGACTATATAATTTTGGAATAGAAATTTTATTTATTTATTTATCAAACTACAAAAATATTATTATTACAGTGAACAAGTTTCCATAGAAAATAAATCATAAATTTAAAAAGGGGAAAAAACATTATCTCTTCCCATTGTTTTTCCACTATTAGCCATGTATCCTACTTTTATATGACTTCTATACAAAAGTTGATATTATCATATTAGTAAAATTTAAAAATTTAGGTTTCTTATTTTTTAATATTTAATTTATAATTTTTAGAATTAATGTTGTTATTTTTTATGAATAAAAATTTAATTTTTTTATTTTCTTTCACTTTTTCTTGATATAATCAATAAATCATACTTCTTATCAAATTTCTTTCTATTCCCATTACTTTGAATTGTACAAGTTTTAACATATATATTTTCTATAATTGTAAAAGTATCTAAAATGTATTTTACTATTGCTATAATATGAGATTATTACTTGTATGCATGCTATGTACCCAAATCTTTTCACAGTAATAGATGAGAATCATCTATTTCCCCTTACCTAAACTTGCGTCGAAGGATTAATCTTTGGTAGATTTTGCTATATTCTTTTAGCAAAATTGGTATGTTTTTAAGAAAATATGATACATTCTACATGAAAAAAGGTACATTGCATGATCATCATGCTCACAAGTCATTTGACATTAAAAGATAAAATTCATCTATTTCATACTACTCTGTCATGTTTGCTTACAAGTTATTAACATGAATTTATGTTGACAAGATTTGGGTACATACATGATAAAAATTTAACATATCCTTTAGAAAATCTAATGCATTTTATATGAAAATAGGTACATTGTATGAATATTATGCTCACGAGTCATTTGACATTAGTGGATGAGAATCCTTCATTTCTTATCCCCTCATCATGCTTGGCTATGGTTCATAACCTAAACTTGTGCTAACAAGATTTAGGCATATCCTTCAAAAAATTTTGGTATATTCTTAAGAAAATTTGATATGTTTGATATGAAAAGAGGTATGTTGTATGAATATCAAGGGCCACGAGTCATTTGACATTAAAAGATAAAATTCATCTATTTTATATTGCTCTATCATGCTTGCTTACGAGTTATTAACACGAACTTATGTTGACAAGATTTTGGTACATGCATCATAAAATTCTGGCATATCCTTTAGAAAATCTAGTACATTTTATATGAAAATAGGTACATTGTATGAATATTATGCTCATGAGTCATTTGACATTAGTGGATGAGAATCCTCCATTTCTTATCCCCTCATCATGCTTGGCTATGGTTAATAACCTAAATTTGTGTTAATAGGACTTAGGCATATCCTTCAAAAAATTTTAGTATATTCTTAAGAAAATTTAATATGTTTTATATGAAAAGAAGTATGTTGTATGAATGTCAAGGACCACGAGTCATTTGACATTAGTTGATAAGAATCATAATTTCTTATTACCCCATCATGCAAGGCTAAGGATTAATAATCTCAACTTATGCCAGAATGACTTAGGTATACTCTTCAATTTTGGTGCATTCTTAACTAAAATTGGTGTATCCTTAAAAAAAAAAAATATCTCGTATACTCTACAAGAAAAGAAGTATATTGTAAGAACATTATTGATATTGATTGATGAGCATAATCCATTTCTAACATGTATTTTAATTACCATTATAATATGAGATTATAACACATGTTAAAATGTCTATAATTTAAAATAATTTTTAGATTATCATTGAGAAAAGGTGCAGAAAAATAAAATATTATTTTTTTATTCATAAAATAATAGCAAAATAAGTTTTTCAATTAAAAAAATATATTTTAATTATCTTTTCATTGAAGGATGTTTATATATTTTTTGTTAATAAAAATTATAAATTAAATATGTTTAAAAAAACCCAAAATTTAAAATTTTATTAATATTTATAATGATGATATCAATTTTTGTATAAAATTAGTATATATGACTAATAGTGGAAAAATGATGGGAAGGGATGGAATTATTATTATTATTATTATTTAAATTTATGATTTATTTTTTGGAGTTTGAAATAGCTAAACAAACTTATTCACTATGGTAATAAGACTCCTATTTTTTTTTTTTTAATTTGTAATTTTCATTCACCTTTTTCTTTTTCAATTGTTAATTAATCACATGATGATAAAATAATTAAAAAAGTGTTAGTTAAAATTAATTTCCAGATATTTAATAAATTTATAAATGTTCCAAAATTATTTATATTTTCTCATTAAGAGTTAAAGAGATTTAAAGAAAAAAATCATCTTCAAATAAATTAAAAAGAAGTTGTACCTTAGTTAATAATAATAGAAATATTTTTGGAATATAATTTTAATTAAAAATGAAAACCCCATATTTTTTGACCTAGGGCATTTGAGAAAAAGAGGGTTGGCTCGTGTAAGCATTCCAAATTAGCTGAAATACAATAGATGCTAAATGGGTATTTGAGAAAAAAAAATGGTTGATTTGAGTGAGGATTTCAAATGAGATGAAATATGAGAAGATGTTAAGTTAGCGGATCGGTATTTACCAAACTCCTAGTCCTCATTGTTGATACATGACCAACAATGTTTTCTCCCTTAACTTCCTTTTAAGTGAATGACGAACATTTTTACAATAAGATGTGTCCAAATAGATTTTCTCGATACGCCCCTTCAAAGATTAAGTTAAGTTTTAGAAGAAATGGACTATAATTTTTTAGAAAGTTTTTGTCATACCTGAATTTAGATGTTTGATGGATTTTTATTCTGATAGAGTTGTAACATTTTTAAGTGCATTTTTATTATTTTAAATGTTAATAATTAGTTTTATAAATAATAGTTTATAAGTTTAAAATTAGACATTTATACTTATGATTGCTCATAATATAACTTGTATAATGAATATGAATATTAGATGAATGACATTTTATCTATCTAAGATTTAGACGGGAGAGAAGGTTTACCCACACTCATGATTGAATGTACATGGTGCGATTCGTCAAAATAAACAAGACCAAAGTATAAAGATCCAGAAAAATAAGATTAAGGTATAAATGACGAGAATTACAAATATATCTGAAATGTTTTTTATATTATCGAAAAAAGCATATTTAGTTACAAATAGCCATTTGAGGAAAAGAGGGATGACTTAAAAAGCCGCAATTCTAGAGGTTGCTATTGGTAGAGGGATTATGATTTCACCCGAGTCTGTCCTTGTTTAAAAATTTCTTTCTGTGGAAACAATCTATGATTTTGCAATCATCCCCCTTTTGAAGGAGAATTTACTGTGACTTTCCCGGCTGACAGCAATACTACAATAAAAATGGATTTATAAACGAGAAAAAAATGGAAGGGGATGAGGTGGTTGTATAGGTGGCAGGTACATGGGGCTTTTTCAACTTTTACGGCAGTTTTTAAAAATAATTCTTAAAATATGGTAGTTGTGAAAATATTTACAAATCTATGGCAGTTTTGTCCACGTGGAAGGTGTCTCTTCAAGAGACACCTTCTAAAATTTCAAAAAATCGGATTTATACTAAAGGTGTCTCTTGAAAAGACACTTTCCACAATTTCATAAAATCCAATATGCATTAAAGATGTTTCATGAATTTAATTTTAGCTTTAAAATCAAATTCATGAAACATCTTTAATGCATATTGGATTTTATGAAATTATGGAAAGTGTCTTTTCAAGAGACACCTTCAGTATAAATCCAATTTTCTGAAATTTTAGAAGGTGTCTCTTGAAGAGACACCTTCAAAAGACAACTTTCACGCGGATAAAACTGCCGTAGATTTGTAAATATTTTCACAACTACCATATTTTAAGAATTATTTTTAAAAACTGCCGTAAAAGTTGAAAAAGCCCCAGGTACATGGCTCTTCCAAAGTTGTCTAGTCCACTTCCAGAAACCTCTACTTTCTGTGTCTAAATAACTAATACCCACTTTTCGTCTGCTTAATGCATCCTCCTCCTACGTCTCCTCCATTTGTTTCTGCTTCTAATTCTCTCTTTTTTCATTGAAGATGATCATATTCTTCTTGTTCAAATTCATTCAGAATCATTCTTGAATTGGGTTTTCAGCAACCATGTCTTTCTATAGAAGAGCCAAGTCTGCATTCAATGCGCTTCGGAGCGCAATACCCAGAACCCCAATTCATGAACCCACCTCCAGAATCACCCACAATCCTTCTTCGATTTACAGCTCAAATAATTCTAGGGTTTCTGGGTTTTCTCCGTTCTCTTTGATTTCATCCCAAATTGGACTAAAGCGGTGCTACCCCAATCTATTTCTTGGCGGCGCCAGGCGGTACTACTATGTCGATCGGTATCGCGTTCAGCATTTTAGGCCGCGAGGACCGCGAAGGTGGTTTCAGAATCCAAGAACTGTGTTCATTGTTGTAGTGGTGGGATCTGGGGTTCTGATCACTGTGTATTTTGGGAATTTGGAGACGATTCCGTATACAAACAGGACCCATTTCGTGCTTTTGTCGAGAAGCATGGAAAGAAGAATAGGGGAGGCGCAGTTTGAGCAGCTCAAAGGCACCTTTAAGGGCAAGATACTGCCGGCAATTCACCCAGATAGTGTGCGTGTGAGGTTAATATCAAACGATATAATCAAGGCGTTGCAGAGAGGGTTGAGTCATGAACGAGTGTGGAGCGATCCAGGGTATGCGGCGGAAGGGGATTTTATGGTTGATGAAGCGAGGACGCGTGAAACATTGGCAGCATTGATGGACACCCCTCCGGGGAAGTGGCATCAAGATGATGAGATTCTTGATGATAAGTGGGTTCATCAGAGTAGGAAGGAGGCTCAAGAACGTGGGTCACGGCCAACGACCCAGCATTTGGAAGGATTGAACTGGGAGGTTCTGGTGGTGAATGAGCCTGTTGTGAACGCCTTCTGTTTGCCCGGTGGGAAAATTGTGGTTTTTACGGGATTGTTAGAGCATTTTAGGACGGATGCCGAGATTGCAACCATCATTGGGCATGAGGTATATGTTCTTTAGTATTTAGGTACTGTCATTCTGTTGGATGTGGAAAAGGAATGTGGCCTATTTTCATGTGTGATTTAAAGAATTCAAATGGGGATTGAGTTTTTTTATCTTTTGTTTTCCTTGGTGATCAGATTGGGCATGCTGTGGCTCGGCATGCAGCAGAAGGGATAACAAAAAACCTGTGGTTTGCCATTCTGCAATTGATACTTTATCAGTTCATTATGCCTGATGTTGTCCATGCAATGTCCACTCTCCTTCTAAGGCTTCCTTTTTCAAGGAGGTATGTTTTGCCTCTTCATTCTTTTGCTTCATATTTGAGTTTTTCTTCTTGTTCAAATTTATTTCTGAGAACATTCATTGATCAATAACTTCAACAATATGAATTATTCTATCTAAATTGATTTGGGATGTAAGATATTCAAACAATTAGAATCTTCCTATGAAGACCTCAATTTGCTTAAGACTTTTTTGAACAAAGAGTTTTCAGGTATATATGATAAATGATGCCACCATAAAAATGTCTCGTTTGAAAATTTTCATCTCCTGTAATGTATTACCTAGGCTTTGGTATGCCTACAAGAAGATTGATTGGGGGCATTATGCTTTTCTAGGTTGTTAGAGCATTGGTTTTCTTTCTGAAAGTGGTTTGTTGTTGCTCTTTTCCTTTTCCTTGCCTTTTGGTGCCTTTGCTTACCTTTTGGTGCATTTTGTATACTCCTTGTGTACTTTGGTGCACCTTGTTCAAGCACTTTTAATTTATTTACTTATTTACCTAAAAGCAATTCTTGTGCACTTCAGGGCACTCTGTTGGCATTTCCTTTTTTATAATACTCTCTTGCTTTATCCTCAAAAAAAAAAAAAAAAAGAAAAAAAAAGAAAAGAAAAACTGAAAGATTTTTCTGACCGCTGAAACAGTTTCAAGAAGTCCTGTTGTGCTTCTTGTTGATACTATTTTCCACCCATCTGTACAATGATAAAAATGTCTCTCATCCTCATTATTTCCTCTATGATCGATGAGCCTTACAGGTGCCAATTCCTTGTTACCAACCTTTGCTGAAGTTGAAGTTGGTTGTACATAAATCACTGTTCTACTCTTTTAGTTTTTGAGATTCCATTGATTTACCTAAAGTAGTTTATGAATATCTCATAGTGTAATATAAAATGCGTGAAAGTCTTCTTATGGAGAAATCTTAAATCTGAATTATCATCAGGGAAAAATAGGATTATATGACAGCCTTCAGATGGCCCCTGGGTCAAGTTTGTGGTAATTTTTTGGTAAGGTATTAAGTTGTTATCTATCATACCAGGGTTGGAGGTTGATTCTGTGCCTTGCTATAGAAACAAGTCCCAATATCTCAATTTTATTCATTGAGTGTTAAAAGTTTGACCATTATAGTAGGCAAATGTTTGACATTGTGAGTCTTGTAATATTCCATCTGATAAGCAGATTGTGATAGATTTATCCATTCTTTTTGATGGATTCACCTATCTATTGTGAGGGTGATCTTGCTCTGTTGTCCCTTCAATCTGTGAGCAAGATAACTTTTCTTTTCAATCCAACTCCTCATAACCTGATAGAATCATGTGGATTGCTCCCTGCAATGGTCGATGATGCTTCCTCTTGAAATAACTTTGGAGGATGATTGCAGGAGGGAACTGGCGCCATGGTGTTTATTTTTGCATCTCATGAGAATCCTCTGGCTATGGGTCCCATAAGTCAGCAGTATCAGTCCTACTTTATGGACAAATTAAGTTTGAAGATGGTTAACTGACTCAATTATCATTCTTCCTTGGAGCACCAAATGAAAATTTTAACTTTTCTGTAAAGTTGGCTGAGAAGGATCGCTATATTCTTGTTGAGGATGAAGTTTCTATGTTAATGTGATAAAAAATTCACCTTTTATAACATGTACCCTTATTATCTTTTCTATGTTGTTTCTCAGTATGTTCTCATGCCAAAACAAAACTTGCTTTTAAGGTGGAGAAAATGATTTTGGGTTGTCTTGTCCAGAGTTCCAGCGTAGTTGACATTGCCAAATATGATTGTGGATTCATAAATTTACGGGAGAATTCCGTTTTTTTTTTTCTTTGTTTCTGATAAAAGTCTTTATCTTAGTGATTAGGAAGATTTGGCTGAATTTCAGTGAATAATCGATATTAAATTTATCCACTAGAACTCTGGGAAAATTTTGCTAAACCCCAAATAACATATAGAATGCTTGAATCGCTCTGTTTTCCTCAGATCATTGATAGAACAACCAAACCACTTTCATACCAGTTTACCTTCAGCGTTCAGGGAACCATACTTGGCCAACATGTCATGTGTTGTTGCCATATTTATAACTATTATAATTTTGACAGGTTCTGCCCCTCATTTTTCCATTTCATCCATTTGTTTCAAGTTGGGGTTGGGGAGGGGGGACTGAGCAAGGGGGTGGGTCTTTTTTTACTTTATTTTGCATCTGAGCTCTACTTATCATTACAATTTAGTTGTTTGTTGTGTTTTCGTGAATACTGAACAATTAAGCTTTGTTTTATTATTGCATTTGATGTTACTTTTCACTCCACTGCTTCTATCCAAATCCCATCAGCTTCTGAAACAAAATGGGCTTACACCCATTTAGTGGAACAAGATGGTGAATGAGAACTTATTAAGAGCTCAGCTGATAGTTTTTTCTCACTTGTCTGTACTAGGATGGAAATGGAGGCAGATTACATTGGCTTGCTGTTGATGGCTTCAGCCGGATATGACCCTCGAATAGCACCCAGAGTGTATGAGAAGTTGGGGAAGGTGGCAGGGGATTCAACACTAAAAGATTATCTTTCTACCCATCCATCTGGTAAGAAGAGAGCTCAATTGCTGGCTCAAGCCAAAGTCATGGAAGAAGCCCTCACTTTATACAGGGAAGCAAGAGCAGGCCGAGGAATCGAAGGTTTTCTTTAGGACATCAGAGACACCATCATGTAAACTACTCTGTACACAAGATGGTGATCGCAGGTCGCGGAGTTCGAAAATTTCCAATAATTGTTCAAATTCTCCTGCAATTTTTTTCCCATCACCTCTGTAATAATAAAATTTGCATTTCTTGGGATGCCTTTCAATTGTGCTTCTTCTTCTGTTTCCAGCTGTAATCTCCTTTCTACTTGAGAATTTTGGTTCTTCATCCTCAAATTATAAAAAAAAAAAAGAAGGCAAAACGTCCCAGTTTACGGTTATGTTTTGATTGTGCCAATTCTTTTGCCTTGCCTTCTTGTACAAAGATTCGTAAATGGCTGGTGCTTCTTACACTTGTTTTTAAGTCTGTGAAAACTGTTTCTAAAAACAGTTTTGAGCCCACAACTGTTATTAACAAACAGTTCTTAGACAGATTTGAAATAATTTCATTTTTGGCTTGTTTTGAACGTTTTTGAAAGTAGTTTTCAAAAAACATCTTTGGAAAATAGTTTTTAAGTTGTTAAATAGTTTTAAGAAATAATTTTCATTTATAATATTTCATTTTTAATTATTATATATATATATATTTATTTATTTATCTTATTAGATCAAAGAAGAAGAGTGTATGCAGTGACAAGTGTAACTTCATTAAATTTTGAAAAATTAGTTATTGAAGTCCCCGCCCTTATTTGCAGGTACCAGTTGTGGGAAGAATGCTGGAACATCTGAAGGACAGAATCTCCGGCTTGATTGAGGAATGTAAGAGCATGAGAATGCTCAAACAAATTCATTCCCAGATCATAACATCACCCCACCTACCCAAAGCCCACAACTATTTCCTCATTACTCGTCTCCTCTTCGTTTGTGCAATTTCAGATTGGGGCTCCCTCAGCTATGCTACTGATGTTTTTCGACTCATACAAAACCCGAATCTTTCTGTGTACAATATTATGATCAGAGCCTATGCCTGTAAAGACAATGGCGTGGATGAAATTGGTTTGTGGCAGCCAATAATTCTGTATAAGCAAATGCTCTGTTCTGGCATTGCCCCCAATTACCTGACTTTTCCATTCCTTGTGAAGGAATGCACGAAGAGGGATGGTGGTAGCTTGGGTCTTAGTGTTCATGGCCAAATAATCAAGTTTGGATTCCATGGTGATCTTTTTGTTCAGAATTCTCTGATTAGTTTTTACTCAGCGTGTGGGTTTTTGAGTCCTGCACGGATCTTGTTTGATGAAATGTCAAACAGGGATGTTGTTTCTTGGAACGCGTTGATTACCGGGTATTTAAGAAGTGGGGAAATTGACTCAGCGCTGGATCTGTTCAGGAAGATGGAGGAGAGAAATGTTATTACTTGGAATTCAACTATAACCGGGTTGGTTCAGGGTGGGCGGCCAAAGGAGGCTGTAGAATATTTCTTTGAGATGCAGGTAATGAGCAATGTTACTGTTAGACCAGACAAGATTACCATTGCTAGTGTGCTTTCAGCTTGTGCTTCTCTGGGTGCCATTGATCATGGGAAATGGGTGCATAGTTACTTGAAGAGAAGTGGCCTAGAGTGTGATATGGTAATCGGAACAGCATTGGTAGACATGTATGGTAAATGTGGATGTGTGGAAAATGCAATTGAAGTCTTCAGAAAGATGCCTAAGAAGGATATTTTGGCATGGACTGCCATGATTTCAGCTTTTGCTCTTCATGGGCTTGGTAAAGAGGCTTTTGATCTTTTAGAAGAGATGGAAACACTAGGGGTGAGGCCCAACCATGTGACTTTTGTTGGGCTGTTGTCGGCTTGTGCTCATTCTGGCTTAGTAGAGAAAGGTCATCTGTGTTTTGACTTGATGAGGTGTGTTTACTTGATTGAGCCACAGGTCCATCACTATGCCTGCATGGTTGATCTACTTAGCCGAGCTGGATTCTTTGAAGAGGCAGAGGGGCTTATCAGACGCATGCCAATGCAACCAGATGTGTTTGTTTGGGGTGCATTACTTGGAGGCTGTCAAATGCATGGGAATGTGGAATTAGGAAAAAAAGTGGCCCAATCTTTAATTGATTTGGATCCTTCAAACCATGCTTTCTATGTGATATTGTGTGATTTATATGCAAAGGCTAGCAAATTTGATGACTTGAAGAGAGTTAGAGCCTTAATGAAAGAAAGAGGAATAAAAAAGGCAGTTCCAGGCTGTAGCATGATTGAAATTTGTGGAGTTGTTTATGAGTTCTCAGTGACAGGATCACCTGAAGTTGTAATGGGGGAAGTTGAATGGGTCCTGAATGGGTTAAATAATGTGATGAAGATGGAAGGTGGGATGCATGGTGTTATTTAGAAACCCGTGGGGACAGAGATGTGAAGGTGATATTAAGTTCTCGCTTTGGCTTTTGGGCAAATTAGTTCTCATGTTTATACATATATATACTTTTTCAGAATGTTGAAAATTTAGGTATGTTAGATCTGTGTATCCTCCATTACCTTCAAGGACCTGAGATGCACGTGAAGATCAAAGATGAGCAAATATTGAGGTAAATCAGTCAGTATTGCTTCAAACTATTACAAATAATTCTGTTGCTTCCTGATAAGACCTTCAACTTTCATTCTTTTTCTGCCTTGCATTACATAAAGGACCCAAAAATGTGCAAGAAGTTTGATTCCATCTTTCTTTTTATGCCAAAATTATCATTGTGTTGGATTATTCAAAATCTTATTATTGAATTTTTTGTTATTTCTTGTTCCAAGTCAGTGTGCTGGAAAACATGAGAGTTGGAGAGGGAGGCGAATTCAATAAGACGAGTAAGCATAGTCTTGTAATTGACAACTTTCTATTCATCACTTGGCCTGAAAACGAAGCCCCACTCAAGAGCACAGCTGAAATAATCTTTTTCCTTCTTTAAGCAATATTCCTTTTCTCATACAAGTTTTTGTTTTTTGTATCTGGATGTTTAACAGATTTAGAACTTTAGTGTTGAACAGAAGCGTGGTACATTATACTATTTTCTTCTTATGAAAACACTTCTGTAACCAGTGTTTTTATGTATTTTCCATAAGACCTTGGTTAGCCTACCATGTAGCGAACGAACCAGGACACTGCAACTTGTGTTTCCACTGTCAAAAATACAAAATTAGACACGATAAAAGTTGAGGATACCTCTCATAATATATTTTCTGTGAACCCATCCATTACCACATCATGGTTCGCCTTAGGGGAAGATATATACTTCAACAACATAAACCTTGGTTATGGTGACTATTCATCTCAATGAGACTAAGGTCAAGTTGCAACACCTGTAACAGAAGAAACAGGCCTGCTGTACTAGTTGTAACTTAAATATTTGAAACTTAGACTTCACTTTACACCACAGGGTTCCATGACTGCGTGTGTCATGGCTGGAGCTCATTGTCATGGGAGTTCTATTATCGTTGTTCACAGAACCATGTTCCATTCGACTTTTCATTTATTTACTGGAAACTTGGTTGCTGCCAGGTAATCTGTAGTAAATATGTCATTGCTGGATCCTGAACTATAGTTCATGAGTTCATTGGTGGTGGAAGTTTTCTTCATGATACTTCATTTGTTCTGTGTGAATCTGTCTGCCCAGGTATGTCAAGAAACAAAGCATCTCATGCCACTAAAGGTGGGTGCATCCAGTATATTCTAATGCTGTGGTACCCTCGGGCCATTGTGGATCTTATCTTGTCCTCAATATGCTTTATACATTAAAGTGGAAGTCTATGAAAAAGCATGAGGCAAGACATGTTATCCCAACTGTGTATTCCCCCTAGATGTGTACCATCCTGATTGGAGATGGGTTTAATATTTCATGCATGAGCTCTTCTAATATATGACGAATCATTTCCATTAGTTTCACTACAAGGATACTGGAGGCAATATATTCATGGTCCAAATAAATAAGACAAGGAGCTGTGAAAAATATTATTGATGAATCTGTCAATCATGCCAACATCAACACAGTATATTTTTAGGTAGAATTAGTGAAGGGTTCACATCTATGATCAGTATTAAATTTCATAATTAGACAATCCCAAGGATTGAAATCTCAATTACGGATGATCACAATGAAAGCTTAAATTATGAGACTTTCCTTTTCTCTCAAATAAAATTCAACAAGTTATTATGAAGCATATTAGTATTCTGAATTCATTAATCATAAAAAAAATTCTCATTTATAGTTTTCTTCGGTATTCTTCTTACAACATTGTCCAGAATGGGTGCTCTCCTCTTTGCTTCTGTCATGATCTTGATTCTTCTGGGTTTCTATGTTGCATGCTCTTTTATGTTAGCACTATTTGGAATACCGAGTTTCTTTTTGATGATATTTGTAGCTAAATTTCTATTTGTTTACATAGGAGAGGTAATGTCAAAGGATCAACGGCCTCCAGTAGCTGGTCCGGTGTTCAATCAACTCGTACACTTTCGTAAACTCTTTGATTATCAAGCATCTCTTGCCCAGAAGTACATTACTTACCGTATGATCCTGCCATCACATAGCGAAATTTACACTGCTGATCCAGTTAATGTTGAATATATACTCAAAACAAACTTCACCAATTATGGCAAGGTAATAAAATTTCGTTTGGCTGATTAGGTTTCATCAGTATTTGGATTCACTAAAACTGCAATTTGGTTGTGATGTTTCCGCAGGGGGAGTATCATTGTGACATAATGAAAGATCTGTTTGGGGATGGAATTTTTGCAGTGGATGGAGAAAAATGGCGCCACCAGCGGAAGCTTGCAAGTTATGAATTCTCAACAAAAGTTTTGCGAGATTTCAGTACTTCTGTTTTTCAAGATAATGCTGCAAAATTGGTTTTGAAGGTTTCTATGGTGGCTGCAGCTAAGCAAATGATGGATTTGCAGGTTTGTAGTAGGCTAGAAGCTGTAGAATTTTATGGGCCATTATCCTCGATTCTAAAACAACTCCTAAGGACTTCTAAATTAAATGACTTTGATTACAAATTTTTGCTTCAGGTTTTTAGGTACCACCTGATTCTATGGAGTAGGTAAAAAGTTTGATCTTAGGGTTTAAATTCTTACATGTTCAGTTAACTACATGACTAAGTTTCAAAGTTTGGTACACTCCTTTTCTTCTAGAGAAAAAAGGTTTGTAAATATGCTATTATAAATCTTGTTAACATTCAATAGTCTCATTCTTCCTCTTCCTTGATTGCAGGCACAACTTTTGCATTCAGTATTTGAGTAACTGAGGAGCTTGTGTTTCTCTCCATTTTTTTTTTTTTTTAGGATATGTTGATGAAGTCAACTTTGGACTCGATTTTTAAGGTGGGATTTGGGGTTGACCTTAATTCTCTATCTGGCTCAGATGTCTTCGGAAATCAATTCATCAAAGCCTTCGATGATTCTAATGTCATTGTGTATTGGAGATATGTCGATCCATTATGAAAGATTAAGAGGTTCCTTAATTTAGGCTTGGAAGCTGCTCTTAAGCATAACATCAAAGTCATTGACAGTTTTATTTTTGAATTAATTAGATGCAAGAGGGAGCAGATGAAGAATAAAGAGCTTGATGTAAGTAAATTTTACCTTAAAAAGGTATTCCTTGTGTGTGTTATGGACTAATGAAGTTTTTTGGCAACCAGAGAGGAAAAGAGGATATATTATCAAGGTTTCTGCTGGAGAGTAAGAAGGATCCAAAGAAAATGAATGATCAATATTTGAGAGATATAATTCTCAGTTTCCTCATTGCTGGGAAGGACACATCTGCTGACACACTTACTTGGTTCTTTTACATGCTCTGCAAACATCCTCTGGTTCAAGAAAAGGTTGTGCTGGAGGTGAGAGAAGCAACTAAAGCTCAGATTAACATATCTGCTGATGAATTTGCCAAGAAGATAACAGAAAAAGCCCTCGACAATATGCAGTATCTTCATGCAGCGTTAACTGAGACTCTGAGACTCTACCCAGCAGTTCCTATGGTAATGTGTGCACACTTTGATCCAAGCCCATGCCCCTTTTCCATTTATCCTCCTTGGTTACAATATGGAGGTGCAAAGGGCTTCAAAACCTTGGCAGTGCCATATAATCATCATATATTTTCCTATGTTTATGTGGGAATTCTATGTGGTGGGATTCCTCCTTCCACTTGCACTCTTTTTTTTTTTTTTTTTCTTTCATATTTGAGATTAGGGATCAGATTAGAAATATTACTCAATCGCAGCTCAATTTCTAT
This sequence comes from Vitis rotundifolia, assembly GCA_030254885.1. Taxonomy (NCBI): domain Eukaryota; kingdom Viridiplantae; phylum Streptophyta; class Magnoliopsida; order Vitales; family Vitaceae; genus Vitis; species Vitis rotundifolia. The sequence continues at coordinate 14,349,079 of CM058166.1, forward strand.
GCTATGTACCTATAGGTCTCTGGTTTTGTGGGGTCAGACACATATTGTAACAAGAAGTTGTTCTTACCACTAAAAGGAAGTGGGAGAAGAGTTGGAATGGTGCTCCTTTATCCAAACATGGCCTATTTGTTTTGTTCGATCCTTTCAAAACCTGGTTTTCTTTTCTAATGTGGTACTGAGTTTTAGAGTGTATATAAGAAAATTGTGGCAAATGGGTGAGTAGTTGCACTTAAGTTACCATTCAAACCTCCATAATATAATTAATTTTGGTGATGTGATCGGTGAAATGCAAATATTTCTTTTCCTAGTTGACTTGTTTTCCTGATGGTCTAGTGCAACAAAGCAGAATGCTTTTCTAGTTGGTCACTACCCAGGTTCACATTCTTTGAAGCAGCTAGGACCTTTATGAATTGGTTAAATTCCAGTACTTTTTTAATACTCTTGCTGCCAATTTTCCCATGCCATCAGAACTCAGATGCTGTTTTTACTCCAAATTTGCATGATTTTTTTTTTTTAAATTATTTAGAAGTTAAAGGAGACAAAATTGCAACTTAAAACTAGTATTTTCTAATCTATTGTACTCTAAATACAGGATGGAAAGCATTCAGAAGAAGATGATATTCTTCCTGATGGCTTCAAAGTAAAGAAAGGAGATGGTATGTGCTACATGGCTTATGCCATGGGGAGAATGAGATGCATTTGGGGTGAGGATGCGGGGGAGTTTCGACCTGAAAGATGGCTTGAGAATGGTGTTTTCCAACCTGAAAGTCCTTTTAAATTCACTGCTTTTCAGGTATGCAGCCATTTTTCCAACTACATATACCACACTTCTTGATTCATCGATCTTATATATATACATATATATCCTGACAAGGAAGAAGTATTTTCTCATTATTTTTCAATGTCAGGCTGGTCCTCGGATTTGCTTGGGAAAGGAATTTGCTTATAGGCAAATGAAGATCTTGGCTGCTGTTCTTGTCAACTTTTTCAAATTCAAACTTGTGGATGAGAGGAAGGAGGCCAGGTATCGAACCATGTTCACCCTTCACATGGATCAAGGTCTCCATCTATATGCATTTCCTAGACTGTAAATCACAAAAATGCAAATCTTCTTCCATGGTATAGTCATATACCATGGAGTGTCATTTTCTTGGGAGAATGTCTACTTTGAATAATATAGTTGAAGTGGTTGAAAAGTTGAGGGTAAGTACATAATATTACCTGGAACAGACATTACCTTCTCTCAAGAGTTTTTATACTAACCAATATCTACACTTCTCTCAAGAGTAAGTACATAATATTACTTGGAACAGACATTACATGCTCAATCACACTTACCTGAGTAGCCCTAGGTTAGGATTTATGATGATATCTTGTCTTCAAAGGCCACTAATGTTTGCAACAAAATTGCCTACCTAAATTGGCTATGCCAGCTTACTAACAAATAACAATCTCCTCCTTCAGACAATTTTTGTGATAATATAATCCATCAAATACTCTTAAATGGAGTTTGCATATCATACCATCTTTGATGTTTAAACCAAGCATTCTAAATCAATGTTCTTAAATCAACAAATTGCAAATCTTGGAAGGTCTTGAAAACATGTGACTTGCACACATTCAAAGAACAATAATAGTAAAAAGTAGTGTACGTGGAAATATATAATCGTGTATAAATAATGAAATAATGAATGTCACAAGTAAACAATCTTAGTATCACTTTGGGAAAGTCAATCAATAATCAACAACCAATAACCAATCACAGAAAAATCCAAAATAACCGATCATAGCAAAAGTTCAAGCAATCATTATCCCTTTTTAGTCATAAAAATGATAAAGTGCAATAAAATAAAGTAATCCAAGATATACTAAAAAGAGTAATGTCATAGAAATATTGAAAATAATGTTCATAACATACAACCATTTCAAAAAATACATCACAAGACATAGTATCGTAAACCAAGATACAAATGAGTTAGAAAATACATCAAAATGTAGAAACAAGAAATCTTATGCTATTAGAGCTCAAACCGTCTGGTGGGAGAATATTTTAAAGCTTAGAGCAAGCTAAGCTAACACCTAATGCTTGACAACAATAAGTTTACCATCCATATATTAAAATCGATTGTATGGTTTGTCAAAACAAGTGTCCATGTGAACTCGAAACTAGTTGACACAAGCATCCATGTGAGCTTTTGTTAGTCGAAATAGACTAACAATCGTTCCAAAAGCTTACTAGAGTAGCTTATAGTAGGATTTGATGGTACAACAGTTGATCAAGAATCTCATCTTTGTTTCCTTTTTGCTTCTATCTTTTCCTCATTCTACATTCCCTTTTACCTCTTTCAATTCCCTACCTTCTCTTCCATGTTGCCATTTTTCCCCATCTTTGTCTCTTCTATGCTTCCATGTTCTTTAATATTTCTCATCTCACCTTCATTTTTAGGTTTTTTTTTTTCAAATTATTTTTTAAAAAAAGAATTTTGTCTTTCTTATCTTACCTATCTCTATTTTTGTAGCATTCTCACTCAAAATTTTTAAAAGGGTAAAAACTAACCCCCGTCTCTTCTTTGCTCCCATGTTTTTTGATATTTCTCATCTCACCTCTTCCATTTTTAGCTTTCTTTTTTCAAATTATTAAAAAAAAGAATTCTATCTTTTTTATCTTACCTATCTCTATTTTTGTAGTATTCTCACTCAAAATTTTCAAAAAGGGAAAAGATAACCCCTATCTCTTCTTTGATTCCATGTTCTTTGATATTTCTCATCTCACCTCCTCAATTTTTAGCTTTCTTTTTTCAAATTATTAAAAAAAAAAAAGGAATTTTGTCTTTCTTATCTTACCTATCTGTTGCAATTTGATTTTTAAACCATTGCAAATACATGTGTTAGAAAGATATTTGGAGTCTTAACCAATCCCATAAAAATTTCCTTCAAAAAAATTTGATTGAGATGAAGACTTAATGAGATTGAAATATCTAAATCAAGTTGCAAATAAAAGATTTATTGAGAGTGTTGATTACGCAGCAATTTTTGAAGCCAAATGATTCTAACAAGGTCAAAATTCGGCCCAAATGCTCCAAATATTCTTAATTATCTTCGCTTGATTGATTACTATTCTGACTATTGTTTTGAGAAGTAATTCATCATCAATATCCTTAACAATTCATCAAAATAAAATGATCATATCACCAATCTTATTAATTAATTTTTATTTTTTTGTGAAAATTATTTTAAAAATAATTTATAAAACAAAGTTTAACAAAATATAGTCGAATGGGCACTCAGGTGAAAAGAGAAGACCATTGATTCAATGAAATGTTAGGCACATAGAAAAGAATGTTTCCAAATTCAAAGTATTAGCTAGCCACATCATGTTGCATGTGAAAACAAAAGTTGAAGCCAAAAGCACCTCAGGTCCTCTCCAGTATATGAGAGACCAATTCCTGTCCGTAAGCTTATTTTATTGCAGCACGTAATGAATTACAATGAGATGTGAATGTGATTTGCGGTGCTGGTGGTGGCAACTAACCTTTATTTATCTGCAAGTTGAATGGCAACTTCATTTCCAACCAAAGGCTTATCTGAAGCAGGACTTCTTATGGCAAAAGGCCAAGCAGGTGCTCCCATATTCGTCATCAAAACCTCTTACTTTTAGCCAAATGTAAAAGAAAAAGGTTTTTTCTAATATGGGAAAAGCGCTATTCAGTTGAAAGTCACTACCAAGACGAAAGTTCAATATCCTATATTGGTTGATTATCGATGCTAGTTGAGCCTTATGTAGATGTTACCTCTATCCCTATTAAATTAGGCTTTTGAAAATATGACATTGGATATTTTTACACGGGTTTATCTGACATTGGATATTTTTACACGGGTTTATCTTTACCCTCATTAATTTAGGTTTATGGGAGTGTTATGGATTTCATAATAGTATTAGACACACATTTTAGGCTTGATATTGTAATCAGGGGTGGAGCCACCTTGTGCCTAGGATAGATAAATGCCCTTCCACCCCTGAAATTTTGGAAACAAATACGTAGGAGAAGGGATTTGATTCCTTGACCTAAGATTTTGACTAAAAATGGATAGTTATCAATAGGTTATACTAACATTTGTATATTGTTTTATCTCTTGAAAAAAATTTAATATCATGTCCCCTAAACTTCCTTTCTAGCTCTGCCATTAATTGTAATCCTAAACTTCCTTTCTAGCTCTGCCATTAATTGTAATCCCATTAAATAATAAGGGTTGGTCAAGATTCCGGATATTTTTTCCAACACATGGTTTGAATGAGTAATGCCTTCAATTAACTAATTTTAGGTCTTTGCTGGTTTCTATACCATGCTTGGTTGCACCTAGAGGTGGTGAATTAGGACGAGGCTATATGAGCATGGATGCTGTCATGCCCCAAAACCCACTCCAAGGACATGACAGTCATTTCACACCTCAAATCCAAAGACTTAAAGTGGAAACACAAACATTTGTATTATAACTAGAATTTTACCAATTACCAAATTCCTATTCAAAGTAATAGGGCAAAATTCTAAAATCTCCAAATATTAACTTTAAAAAAACTAATAAATCAACCAAAGTGTTATTATCCAAATAACTTCAAACTCAAAATAATTCAAACAAAAATTAAGTTTTAACATCTAAATAATGTCCAAAATAAAGAGAATTTAAACAAATGTCCTACTAAAGCCAAATTTCCCTCCTAATGTTCACTCCTTGCCTGAACTGAGATTACTTGAAAGATTATTAACAAATGGGGATGAGCTCAAAGTCCAATAAAGAACATTAATATAGTTTCATGGATCAAACATTTTCCATCATGCTTGCAAATAGGAGATATAACATAAACTCATTTTCATAAAAACTTTTAAGTTCAAAATACTAATACATTCAAAATTTTCAACAAAACTTTTTTATATCCATTTCAAAATAATTTCTCATCAAAACCAAATCGAATACATTCAAAATATCTTTACTCTGGTTATCGTATGACAAATGGTGCCCAATTAGGTGGGATTTCACAATTGAGTAACTAATTTCAAATTTGTTCCATTTAAGGTGAACTATTATAACCTGTTGATTAAGACCATAAGGTCAACTATTATAACCCATTGACTAGGGCCATATAATATTAATTATTATAACCCATTGACTAGGATTGAAAATGTCAACAATTATAACCCGTTGACTAGGGTTAATAATTCAAAGTTAAACACTTTATTTCATTAATTCAAACTTACAAAACAAAATATTATATCTCTTCAATTTCTTTCATTTTTCATAAATAAAGAAAATTCTCAAATATACCTTCTATACAAAACACATATTTGATCCATGCGAAAAAGATAAAAATAATATTTTTTACACATTTCAAAATACAATATAAAAATGAAATTTTTTTCTTTTATAAAAATTTGCTTTAATTTCCCTTATCTCAAAGAAGCGCTTAAAAACTTAAAGTATTTAGCTTGACGAATTTACTCATCACCTAACATAATATCATACACAATTATCTAAATTTAAACATTTGACAATCCTAAAAATATTTTATTTAGTATTAAGGATCCTAATTAATTTCTCATGCTAATATTATTATTACCCAATATTATTTTTAACTTCTTAAACAATAATAATATAATTTAATGAATTTCCAAATTTTTTATAAACTCATATTTCTTTCAAATCTTATTCTAACAATTTATTTCTTTTGTATACTTAAACTAAATTAAAACTTTTATAAAAAACAATTACTATTATTATTACTATATTTTTTTTGGATACCCCACAACATTCAAACAACCATATTGTACATCACTCACAAGCATCCAAATCACACAATTCTTATTATTATTATTGTTATTTTTAATATCATTATTATCATTATTCTTATTAATCCCAACTATTATTATTATTATTTTTATTATTCTTACGTCACCTATAAGCATCCAAATCACACAATTCTTACTAATAATAATAATAATAATAATAATAATAATAATAATAATAATAAAATAATAATAATATCATTATTTTTATTAATCCCAATATCCCCTATTACTTAACAAAATACCCTCATCTACTTTTAACAACTCCAACAATCCTACAAACTCTACTCATTATTATTATTTTAATTCATTCCACTACCACCTTTTGCCTCTCACGATTACATATTAATTTTTTTTTCACTTTTTTTTCACCCCAACATAGTGCCTCAAATCCAAAATCCAAAAACATGCAATTCTTCTTCTTATTATTTTCCAATTCCTTAAGTCACATATAATCATATATTTATTTACTCCTTTAATTTTTAAAATTTCATTGTTTAGATCTATTCATCAAATTTTTTTTTCGAATTTCCTATTTTCATCAATGAAACAACCTATATTCATAATTTCATTTTTTTAATCTTAAAATAAATTAACTAAACTAACCCTAATCTAAATTAAAATTTTCTAAAGGATATCTAATGTGTTCAAAACTAACTAACGAATATAATATATTAATTTAGGGTTAGAATCTTACCTGGAAAAAATCTGAACTTCAAATTCTAGACCTTCAAACCTTTAGCCCTACATTCTCCAATTCTCTGATTTTTTATTAATAGAGTTTTCTGAATAAAGAAGACAAAAGGAAAATTTAATTTATACCAAGGATTATTAATGGTAAAATGACTCTTTTACCTTTAATGAGTTTAATTAATTAATTTGTAATTTACTATTTTACCCCTAAAGTTTATTTTAGAGTGTTGAAGATGCACATGGGAAGACTTAGATGAAAAGAGTTAGTGACCACATAAAGGAGAGGAAGATTAGAAATACAGTGTAATAACCCGCTCCCAACCGTGTAGATATTGGCCCCTTTGGACCCAAAGGGGCCCTCACGGCTTTAAAATGTGTCTACAAGGTTATGAGGAGTCCATACTTATATAGTGCTAGAAACTTTTCCCCCTATCTGATGTGGGATGTCACTTTTCCCTTTACCCGATGTGGGATGTCACAAATATCCCCATGCAGACACAACATCCTCGTTGTGTCCCATGGGATTGTGGGGCCAAATAGACAAACACTCTTACGGGGCCAAACAAACCTCACACCGAGGTCGGGGATTGGTTTTGATACCATTTGTAATGGCCCACTCCCAACCGTGTAGATATTGTCTGCTTTGGACCCAAAGGGGCCCTCACGGTTTTAAAACGCGTTTATAGGGTTACGAGGAGTCCATACTTATATAGCGCTAGAAACTTTCCCCCCTATCCGATGTGGGATGTCCATACTTATGTCACAAACTTGTGACATCCCACATCGAATAGGGGGGAAAGTTCCTAATGCTATATAAGTATGAACTTCTTATAACCCTGTAGATGCGTTTTAAAGCTATAAGGGCTCATTTGGGTTCAAAGCGGACAATATCTACATGATTGAGAGTGGGTTGTTACATACAGGGAACGGAAAAGAAAGTGTGAATCAAGAATCGGTATCAATCTGTCAATATCATGATCATAAAAAGAAAAAATATCTACTGTAATTTATATAGTTGATCTTTTCACATGAAAAATGCTAGGTTGGAATGCCATGGAAGAAGAGTTGAGCAATTGGTCCAAACACATGCTGAGACTTTGAGGGCATGATGAAAAAAAATATATACTATTTTTTAAAATATGATAATTTTAAAACTATTTCCGATGTATTATTGTTTTTGAAGAGATAATTTTACTTTAAATATGGATACAGCTTTAAAATTCAATTAAATTCTTTTATTTTTTTAATCAAAAAATAACTTTTAATTGGATTTCTCCCAAATTTTACAAAAAATTGAAAATATTTTTTGAATCATCATATTAAAATTACTGTATTTTATTCAAAATTCCATGATTCAACATTTCCTCTATATAGTACTCACCATCCTTCCCCATTTCATCACAAGTCCATTTACCAAATGCATCCTTCTTCATTCACAATGAATTTCATGCTTTTTTTCTTTCATCCCATCAATCTTGCTGGTACTGCTTTAGCTGTAATTCTATCAATTAGCATAATCAAAATCTTTGCAGGAAGATTGGCGGAGAAGAAAAGGAGGTATCATCCGATTGCAGGCACCGTCCTTCATCAGCTTGCTAACTTCCCTAGTCTGCACCACTACATGACAGACCTTGGTGGCAAACATAGAACTTACAGATTACTCAGCTTTCTCAGGAGCGAGGTTTACACTACAGATCCCATAAATGTTGAATACATCCTCAAAACAAACTTTCCAAACTATGCCAGGGTAATACCATACAAACCCCTTGAATTTTCACTTGAAAATTTCGCTGGAAAATCACATGATAGTGGCTCCAAGATTGATGAAAAACTTGTTGCAGGGGTGGTACCATCATACAGTTTTGGAAGATTTTTTAGGAGATGGGATCTTCGCTGTGGATGGAGATTTGTGGAGGCAGCAGAGGAAGCTGTCATGCTATGAGTTCTCCACCAAAATGCTGAAGGACTTCAGCAGTGGAATCTTTAGAAGTAATGCAGCAAAGCTTGCTGGGGTCATATCTGAAGCTGCAGCCTCAAATCAATCCATGGAGATCCAGGCAAGATTCTAATGATTCAAGCATATGGCCATTTCATTTTATTCTGTAATAAACTAATCATCTGGTGTTCATGGACATCCAACAGGGCCTATTCATGAAGTCGATGTTGGACTCGGTCTTCAAGGTTGTTCTGGGTGTGGAACTGGACAGCATATGTGGAACAAATCAAGAAAGCACCAAGTTTTCAAATTCTTTAGATGAATCAAGTGAATTGACTTTTTATCACTACGTGGATCTCTTTTGGAAGGCCAAGCGGTTCTTGAATGTTGGGTCGGAGGCAAAACTGAGGAATAGCATCAAAGTTGTTGACCAATATGTGAATAAAGTGATTCAAAGCAAGATTGAAGAAATTCACAAGTTGCAAGAAGTATCAGTACCTGTGAGTAATTAACTGCTTGATCACCTACTCTTACTTAAGAATAATAAGATGATGTATACAGATTGATGATGAATGGCAGATGAAAAAAGGAGATGTTTTATCGAGGTTTCTGGAATTGAGGAAGACAGATCCCAAGTACCTAAAAGACATAATCCTCAGTTTCATAATTGCTGGCAAAGACACCACAGCTCTTACTCTTTCCTGGTTCCTTTACATGCTCTGCAAGCATCCTCCCATACAGGAAAAGATTGCCCAGGAAGTGAAGGAAGCAACAAAAGCCAAAGATGCTTCCACCTTGGATGAGCTTGCAGCCAGCATAACTGAAGAATCCCTTGACAAGATGCAGTATCTCCATGCAGCCCTAACTGAGACTCTAAGACTCTATCCCCCAGTTCCAGTGGTAATGCACACCTATATATATATATGAATGAAAACATATTCTTAGTTGAAATATTGCAGGCATGGACTATTTGATATAGCCCTTTTCAGCTTGTTGATATTGTTTTCGTAATATTGTATGGTGGTGTCACAGGATGGAAAGCTCTGCCTCTCTGATGATACCTGGCCAGATGGATTCAGTGTGAGGAAAGGGGATCTTGTGGCATACCAACCTTATGCCATGGGCAGGATGGCATTCTTGTGGGGCACTGAGGCAGAGGATTTTCGACCGGCAAGATGGTTAGATGAGAATGGCATTTTTTGCCCTGAAAGCCCATTTAAGTTCACAGCCTTTCAGGTAAACAGATTATCATCTTCATGATCACTCACATTCAGCAAAATTCCCACAAAAACCAGCAAGAATTCTAGAGAATTAAGCACATTTTTAAGCCTAAACATGAACCCTAGATAAAACTCATTTGTTCTTGTTGGCACAGGCTGGTCCAAGAGTTTGTCTAGGAAAGGACTTCGCTTATAGGCAGATGAAGATCTTTTCAGCTATCCTTTTAAGCAGCTTTACATTCAAGCTGAGTGATGAAAACAAGGCTGTCAATTACAGGACCATGATTAATCTGCTTATTAATGGGGGCCTCCATATTCATGCCTCCCACAGATTGGGGTATGGAAAGCTTCTAGTTGCATAAAAATCTCTATGGAAGTTGAAGAAATAGCATATATCTTTGCTTTAATTAAATTTAAAACCATTTGAATTGATTAAATCTCATCTATTTGATGTTGACAGAGTGAGATGATGGTTTAATAGAATATACAGTACTTTGACAATTGGCATAAGATATGATGAACAAGGCTGGCAGCTCTATGTCCAAAAAATGACATCCCAAAAGGGAAAATGAAAATAAAGAATAAGAAAAGTTCATTTGGGCTAAGAGTAATTTAGATCTTCCAACACACCAAAGGGATCACAAAAAGTTTGGCCAATCAGAATGTGGTTGCAAGAATCAGGTGAAGTTCAAATTCTTATTTGTATTCAAAATATATTCCTCTTCAATGATTAAGCAATTTCTTGGCAGATTATGAGTAATGATCAAATAGGGTTCTTGAAGTTTCAACTAATATCAAAAGTCTAATCAAAGGTTATCATTGAACTGCAGCCCACCATCTAAATTTGGTGAAGTGCTTTCAGATATGCTATAAAAAGGTAGAAGAGGGAAAACAACTTAAACTTTTCACTTGTAAGTTTAAAGGTGTGGCTCTGTTTGTTTAATTGGAAAATGTAATCAGGAAAGGGACTACTTCCATGCTGGGTAAGGCTGGATAGCACTGTGATAGTAACATTGTGATCAGGTTATTCTATAGAAATATCAACATAGTTTGAGTTGAATTAGTTTCACTACTTTACAGCAATACAGCAAGGTTCGGTATTGCCAAAAGTCCACCATGGTAGCCGGTGCCTGTTTGGGAATTATTTTTAAAATCATAACAAAAAGTATTTTCGAGATTTGAAAACATGTTTGGTAGTCTTTTTGACAAAAAATAGTTTTTTGAGAACTTATTATGAAAACAAAGATCTAGATTAGTCATGTGATTAAAAAACATTTTTGTTTTTAAAAAAGGAAAATTGTTTTTTAAAATTTCATAAAACTAGTTGAGTATTAGAGTCTGATTGATAACTGTTTTCAAGAACAATTTTCTATTTTTTAGAACAAAAAAAATTAGAAAATAAGTTTGACAATTATAAACTGTTTTCTTTTATCAAGAATATAAAATATAGTGTTTTCATAGGACATATTTAGTTTTTTAGAGTTGTTTTAAAAAATAATTATACAAACATATATATATAATGATTAAAAATAGAGCAGAGGATATAAAAATTATTTTTAAAACATATTTAAAAATATTAAAATAAGTTAAAAATATTTTAAGTTCCTAAATAGACTTTTATTCTACAAAAAATAAAAAAACAAATTTCAAAAATTGTTTTTAAAAACTATTTTTTAGAACTATTTTAAAAAACAGTTACCAAATAAGACCTTGTTCTTTATTTAAGTTTTTGAAAACAAAGTAAAATAGAGAACAATTTTTTGAGAATAAATAGAACTAATTTTCATCATATTTTAAAAACAAAAGGAAAACATAAAGGAATTAAAAAAAGAAAAAGAAATAGCAAATAACATTGAATATGATATCATTTTTTTTTCTATGTAATCCAATATCGACATAATTTTTTTTCAAATAATGATATTTATTTAAATTACACGTATTTTTATGAATTTCATTTAACTCAATACAACTTTTTATTATTCAAATAAATTTCAAATCAAATTATACTTTATACATAAAAATTATTAATTTTTAAAAATAATTTAAAACTCAAAAAACCGATTTAATTAGTGATAAAAAGTCATCGAACTCAATAACATTGGAAAGTCATAGACCAAAATTCATTTTGAATGTCTTGACTAGTTTCTTCTTTGCATATAATCATATTTTTTATTTTCATTAAGTAAATAAACTTTAAATCAAGTAAAACTTAATGTATCAGATTCACTAATGAGTATAATAATTTTTTAAAAATAATTTGAAACTTAAATAGTGAATCAATTAATACAAAAAATTTATAGACAAAAATTGGTATAAAATAACTCTATTGTTTCTCTTATATATAGAATTATATTTTTTCAATTTTTTCTCTAAACAAATAAATTTCAAATTGAATAAGACTTAATACATTGGATTTATTAATGAGTCTAGTATTTTTAATCATAACTTGAAAGTTAAACAGTGATTCAATTAATACAAAAAATTTATAGACAAAATTAGTTTAAAATAACTATATTCTTTCTCTTATACATAAAACTATATAACTCCATTTTTTTTTTCACGGGACAAATAAGGTCAAATTTAAGCAAGACTTAATACTTTTGAATTTATTAACGAGTTTAATAATTTTTAAAAATAACTTAAAATTCAAGTAATGATTTAATTAATATAATAAATTTATAAATAAAAATTGATCTAAAACGACTATTGTTTCTTTTCTACATAGAATAATATTTTTCCTATGTTTTTAATAAGTAAAAAAATATCCAAATTAAACAAAACTTAATGGATTGGATTCATTAATAAGTCTAATAATTTTAAAAAATAATTTGAAACTCCAATAGTAAACCCCATTAATACAAAAAAATTATGAATAAAAATTGGTTCATAATAACTCTATTATTTTTTCTGCATATAATTATATTTATGTAAATTTTTTCACTATAAAAATGAATTTCAAATCAAGTGATACTTTAAATTAAATTTATTAATGGGTTAATTTTTTTTTTTAAATAAGTTAGAGCTCAAAAAATAGATTTAATTACTAAAAAAAATAGATAAAAACTAATATATTATAAGTTATGATTTCACTATTTCTCTTATATACACAATTATATATATTAATTTTCTCGCTAGGTATATAGATTTTAAATTAATTAAGATATAATTAATAATTTAATTTTTTTAATGAATTTAAAATTTTTTAAGAATAATTTGAAATTCAAAACATTGAACCAATTAATTACATAGTAAATTAAAACATTTCAAAATCTTGTATTCATAATTGAGTATTAAATGTATATATGTAATGAAATTTGGTTCATTTATATATATATATCAATTAAAAAAGTTAAACTTTATTAGTTATTCAATTTAAATAAAATATTATTAACAATTACTAATTTTAAATTATTATTATTGCTATCCATTTTCAACCAAAAAAATCAATTATACTTTTAACATATTTTTTAACATATATTTAAATAATATTTTTTTATATAAAAATATAGTTTAAGATTTTATTGTAACATTAATATTCATGTTTTACTAAAAAATATTTATCTTTTTCATTTTTTTGTAATTACAAAATTAATTTCACTTTTAATAAGACTTGAATTAAATTTAATTAATATTATATAAATTCAATTTATAATGTCTTCACAAAATCAAAATAGAAAAGTTATTTTTAAAAACAACTTATCCAAACAAGTATTTTTTTTTTTTTCAAAAACTGTTTTTAAAAAATTTGCCAAATACACTTATTTTTATAAAATTCTAAAATCTATATTTTTGTCCTATAACTTAAAAACAAGTATAAAAGAACATGGCTAAACAAGTTCAAAGTCTTTTCTAAAAACATATTTTAATTGTTTTTATTTATTGTTTAACAACTCTTTAAAAAAAAATTATACAAATATAGAGAATGATTGAAAATAAAAATAAAAGTTATTTTTAAAAATATTTCATAATACAGAAAATAGGTTAAGAATATTCTAAGTTTTCAAATAAACTTTTATTTTATAAAACATCAAAGAATTGGTTTTAACAATCGTTTCAAAAAATTAATGTCATTTACCATGTATATGATGCTATATACTAGACTAGATATTTGCTTTCCTATAAGAATGATGAGTACATATTAGTCTAATCCAAGAGAGAGCATTGAATAATAGTTAAACATAAACTTAAGTGTGATAGGAGAACGGGGAATTATATGCTTGTATAATAATACGATGGGTCGGTATCTATTAGGTGTACAAATTTAGATTTTAGTATGATAAGAACTCTTATGAAACAATCCTATATTGTTGACTCAATTATGAAAGTTGAATATGTTGTAACTTCTCAAGCTAAAGGAATTCGTTTGACTTAAAAGTTTCTTATGGGACTTAGGGTAGTTCTTTTGGTTGTGTTGCCCGTGACCCTATTTTGTGATCACAATGGGGGCAATGACACAATCTAACAAAGAACTTGACAAATCTTCTATACTTACAAGCTTTAAGAGAAATTTGAAATTGATGTTTAACAAATTTATTCATGTAATAATCTAACAAACATATTCATAAAAGTTTTAACTTCGATTATATAAAAAAAAGTTAAGATACAACATCAGAATGAGAAGATTGAGAGATCTACTAGTTGAAGAAATCATAATCATATATACATACGGGGGAGAATATTAACTTGGATATATTGCACTTTTTTTTTATTCATCCAAGTTTTGTCATATCTGATTTTATTGACCAAGTTTTTAATTAGGCAATCATAAAGGTCTTATTATTTAAAGAATATTGTATTCTTTCCTTTACTAGAGTTTCTCTCATTGGTTTTTCTTGGTAAGATTCTAATTAGACAATATTCTTATGATCATCTAAAAGGAAATGTTATAAAATATGAAAATTTATCACATCATAAGAACTTTTAGATGATCATTCATATTGATATAAATCTTTTTATAATTTCCTATAAAAGGAGGAGACCTCTAATGTAATATTCATTTAGTTTTCTTCTTAATATTCTATTTTCTTATTCCTTGATTTCTTCTCTTTTTTTTTTTTTTTTTTTTTTTTTTACAACATATAGATAAATATTTCATATTGTTATAAATTATTAATATAACACTAGTCATTTTTACGTGCACAATCAAAGAGATCATATGAATAGAATGGTTTGTAGTTCTTTTGTACTTTGACAACAATATTACTTTCTTGTACTTAAAATTGATTATTATTATTTTATATATTTTAGTTTAATTTATTTATATTTTAATCTAATTTCCTTGTAGATATATAAATATATAAATATATATACTCAATTTGATATAAGGTTAATTTACCTATAATATTGGATGCTTCGTTCCACTACGTTTCACTTCTACCTCGATCTTCAACCTTAAGTCTTTCTTGGGAGTTCCATTATGTATTAGGCCTTTAACCTCAAAGGTCCTCGAGTTGGGCCCTTTGTTAGGGTCCTTCAGACCCTTCAAACCGTTCAATTTCTCTTTGAATCCTTTGGACAAGGCACAACGACCCATAGGGTGTTGGATCTTCATCCTTGGATATATAATAATAATAATAATAATAATAATAATAATAGATTTTATGGTATGAATTCACTAATATACCCAAGTTTACCTTGAATTTGAATCTTTATAATACATATTCCTTTTAATTCAAGGTGAAGGTCTGTATAATTTGAATTTTATAATATCTATGCTCAATGCACCAATTAAACTTTTTATCAGATTTTTTTTTAATAATTTAGACATTTTTCTATCTTTACCTAATTATGTTTTGAACAAATTGATAGACATAATTTGACCAAGTCACAAAAAAGAAGAAAAAAAAAGGGTTTAGATATTAACTCTTAGCTATCGTCTAATTAAAAATAAAATTAATTTTCCAACAAAAAATTCCAAAGAAAAAAGCTAAATAACAAACCTCTTACATACGACCCAAAAAAATATAAGGCTATATGGTCATCCACAAGAAATGCCTTCCACAAATATATGGCTCAACTCCCATTGTTGTTAGTACAACCTCAGACCATTTAGGGAGAAAAAAATTGGCCATAACATATGGGTGGTTTGGGCCAACTCATTATGGCTGTAAAGAACCTCCTTCAAGTCACATTTACTCGTGCCACTGGTATATCAAATAAAACACCACATTTGTTATTATCTTTGCATGAACAGAAGCCAACAATAGTAATAAAATAGTTCTCTAGAACCATAATTTCGAGAAAATATATATTAATTTCACTAAATGTAATTTTTTTCAGAAATATATTTAGAATTTTTTTTTGTAGTTCTCTCAAACCATGACTTTAGAAAAAATATATATTAATTTCACCAACAGTAATTTTCCTAGAAATATATCAAAAAGAGAAAAAAAAGGAAAAAGGGGTGTAGATTTTCCACTTACATAAATTGAAAAGAGAAAATAGATATATATTATTCATGCTAAAAAAATAATCTAAATAATGCTTTGATATCATTGTTAATAAAAAAAATTGGATTAGTTTTAAAGATACCAAAGAATTATAATTTGATTGTTTCACTAACAAGTTTTCTATCTAAAGTCGTGAATAGAATTATAAATACGAAAACCACTAAAAAATATCACAGTATAAAAGCCTTAACATTTATTTTTATGAAGAAAAAAAAATAGTAAGAAAATGATTTTTTTATATTTAGTTTTATTATGAAAAATTTAAAAAAAAAAAAAATTAAAGTTATTAAAAAATTTGTATATTTTTAAACTGTTTAATTTATATATATATAAGAGTTAAATCAAGGAAATTTTTTTAAAATAATATATAAAAATAACTTATTAACTTTAAATTTATTTTTTCTTTCCCTATATATTTTCTTTTTATTTCATTTCCTTTATATTTTTCTTCAAACTTTTTGAGCACCAAAACAAAGGTAAAAAGATGAACTTTAAGGAGAAAACTCTCTCTCTCTATATATATATATATATATATATATATATATAAGTATCGTATCATATTGGACCAAAAATCATATTCGACCAGGCGAGGTCAATGCACTTAATTAAACACCCAAAACCATTTGTATCCAATGCCATAAAAAATATCATATCATATCGGACCAAAAGATCATATTGGACCAGGCGAGGTCTATGCACTTCAACACCCAAAACCATTTCCATCCAATGCCATAAAATTTATCATTATCATTATTCTTGTGCTGATTATTATTAGTATATGCCAACCATGGACAGGCTAGGTGGCACAATGCAATTCCTGGAGCTTGGGATCGGATCAGAAGGCGAGATTTTCTCGACACATTAGACCATATTTTTGTACCCTAATCCTCTCATATGCGAATTGTTTTTAAAACCCACAGAAATCCAAAAGATCTTCGACAAGATGGGCCAGGACGATTTGTTTTAATAATCATCTTTGGTGACCACTCGGAATAATAGAGTGTACGCACCCTTACACATTTCAAAGTAGTAGGTTACCATCTAATGATGACACCCATGTCTTAATTGAGACGCTTCTTCCCATAGCCAAAATCTTAAGACAGGCTCTTGTGTTGGCCCATTTAAAGGGTATATAGGGTTTTCCCATGACTTATTTCTGTCTCAACTAGCCTTGTCTAAGGTAATTAATTCAAGGATATGAATAAAGATGAATCTCAATACTATATCAAAGAGTAGATTCTAATTTTCATAGTGTGGTTATATGTCGCTTGCCGCGCCTTCATAGCATATGTAAAGTTGTACTTCATTGTTGGGAAGAAATGGACTGATTTCTAACTTTCCTTTTGTCAAGGGGAAAAGCTTTATTCCTTATTCTACAGTCTCATTGAAAGTAGTTGGGACGGTGGTTGGTTTGAAAGCTCAACCCCACCTCATAAAAAGCAATCAGAAACGCCATAACATCCCATATGGTTGATGGCTGGCACCCTTATTGAGAATTTGATTGACCTTTATGCCTTATACCTTTACTACTGCTTTATTCTTTTCTAGTACATTAAACAAGAGAGGCCTAACACTATGGCATGGGTCTACACCAATTGCATTATGGTTTGAAGCGAAAAATGTCGGATGAGGGATTTTTGAAAAAAAAAAGTACAATAATTTTTAAAAACATTTATTAAAATATGATACTTTTAAAATTATTTTTAAATTTATGTTCAATTTTGAATATAAAAATTATTTTTTTTTAAAAATAACTTCAATATTCAAATGAAGTCGTCTTTTTAAAAAATAATTTTTAATTGAATTTTATTTTTGAAGACGATGATAAATTTAAAAATAATTTTAAAAGTTTCGTATTCTAATAAATATTTTATAAAATTATTTTTTTTTTTTTTTCTCAAAATCTACTTCCATTAGAAAGTGGGTGGCCATGTGGATGCCAAAAGGGATCAAAATGCAGGCCAAAAGAGGACACCAAAGGCACTCCTCCCCTTGACTCCAATATCCTTACTTTCACACTGCTGGCATGAACCACCCCTCCCAGCCTGTGAAGCCTCTTGTGCCCCACCGTCGTCCCTTTTCCGACCAGTTTACCGTCGGCGTAAATCTCATGCCGTTTGATCCTCTGCCCCAACCCGATCGCTTCTTGAATCCTCACCACGTTAAACCTCAGCCCCTCATTTGCTGCCTTGATTTCAAGCCAATGCTCGTCATCTTCCTCCCTTGGAGCCCAGAAAGTCCATAAATGGTCACTGTCTAGCACTTTCTCTGGGCCAAAATCACTATCCTTTCCTCCCCTCCGGCTGCTAGCTTTTATGGCGCTGTTCTCCGCCAAATTCGTCGAAAATATTGTATCAATCGCGTTTCTAAATTCTCGCAATCGCTGCACATCGGTTTCCGATATAAGTCCGGTTGTATTGGGTGGCACATTGATTAGTAGCACACAGTTTCGCCCAACTGAATTGTAGTATATCTCAAGTAGTTTGCTTAGTTTCTTCGGCTTTTGGGATTTATGCCAGAACCATCCCGGCCGGATCGAAACATCGCATTCCGCCGGCAGCCAGTCCGTCCCTTTCGGATCCCCGGTATTGATATAACTGCATCAAAATTAACAAGTTCTTAGTTAGGGTCTTCAGGTAGCACATTAGAATTAAGTAATGGTTCATGTGTTTCACATTCTGAATATAAAATGAGCTTATGCAATTAACTACTGCTGTTTGGGAAATGGGAAAATATTCCCTTTTCAGATTAGTCCATTCCAGTCTATTTTATATTGAACAGACTTGATTAAGTAAGCATGTATCAATTAATTAAAGAGTTCTACACGAAATCACATAGAAAATTAATGGGAAGAGTGAAGGATTTGCTTTGTTTCTAAGGGACTCACTCAACAATGCTTGCATTTCCAATGGACAGTGATGTCTGGTTGATGGTTGACCAGCATGTGCTCCCGGCGAATCCCTTCTCGTTTCCAACCCACCGGACGTCAGGGCCGGCGTCGGAAAATATGTTAATTGAACTCTGCAATTCCTTCACCATGGCAAACCAGTCTCCAAAGTCATACGTCATATTTGGCGCATTTGAGCCCTTTGCTCCATCGAACCAAATCTCTCTCACATTCCCATATCTACAAAAAAAACCAATCCAATCCAAAAAGATTACAAATGTACAGTAAATTTAAGTACTTTTCTTACTTTGAAAGCAAACCGATGGAGTATCAGTGACTTACTTACGGAGAAGCTCTTGTAATTGTGCCAAGTAGTATTCATTGTACTGCTTCTCCTTTCCATATCGTCGGTCATGTCGATCCCACGGGGACAGATACAGGCCGACATCAACGCCACGAGCCTTAGCTGCAGTGACAAGGTCTCCGACCACATCTCCATGGCCGTTCCTCCAGGGACTGCTTACAACTGAGTGATCAGTGTACTTAGAAGGCCACAAGCAGAAGCCATCATGGTGCTTTGCAGTGAGAATCATGAGGGAAATTCCTGCCTCTACTGCAACTTCGACCCACTGACTAGCATTGAGCCCAGTTGGGTTGAAAATAGCAGGGCTTTCATGGCCAGTGCCCCACTCAGAATCAGTGAAAGTGTTCACACCGAAGTGGAGGAACATTATGAGTTCCCTCTCCTGCCATTTCAACTGGGATGACTTGGGAAGAGGTAGAATAGGCAATGGTGGGGTTATGACTAATTCTCTGTTAGAATCAACCAATTTGAAAGACTCTATCAGTAAAATCATACACAAAAAATACCAAAACTTAGCCATAATTAATGGCTAGGAGTAGTGCAGAAGAGAGGGAGAGCCCAGAAGTATAAAAAGTGGTTGGGAGATTCTCTGTATGAAGCCAAGCCAATAAAGAAAGAACAGCAAAGACGGATGATATGAGCAATCTTCTCTAGTTGGGGTTTGTTTGGTTCTAGCTATGGACTCGTTGATTGTTTGTTTCAATCATTCACGGGTTGATCTACTTTATTTATCCGAGAGTAAAAAGTTGGATGGCTCTGAGATTCTGTTTCTAAAAGACTACAAAATAAGATTCATTGGGCACGAGAGACCCGTGCACAGCCATTGGGGTCAGTGGTGCTCACAAACAGGTGGCGTATTGGGTGGCCATCACTCTCAAAGCACAAGACAAAAGTCACAAGAAGGCATTTTGTAGCATGTACTCTCTTTTACACATAATAATTTTAGTGGGTTTAGATGGTTGATTGATTTTGCATAATTTTATTTCTATTAAGTATTAAAAAATAAAAAAATCAATATATTATTTTTTCTATTTTGGAAAAGATAAAATATTTTAACTTTTTCTATTCAACAAAAAATTTATAATAAATTATAAAAAAGTAGAAAAACAAACAACCTAAATTCTGAAAACAAATTACTCTTAGTAAAAAGTAAAAAAAACAAACACACTCTTAATCTTATTTATTGGTATCCATCTGTTTTCTTATCACGTACGTTTACTTCCCCATGAGTATCACCGATCAAGAAAGTCAAACCAACAAATAAAAACACCATGTTCTCTTCTCATGGTCGAATCTTTTAGAACAAGAAATTCTTCGGGTATCTTCGTATCTCCTCCAGATCTCTTCACATGGTAAGCACTAAATACAAATTTTGTTAAAATAAAGAATGGAATTGGTAAATGTGCACTTTTTTTTAGCATGATATACAATTACTTATTATAATCTCCTAAACCTTATTCTTAATTTTAACGTTTCTTTTAAAAGAATGTGACTTAGCTTTTTATCATCATCCTTGTAAGCAGGATTGATTGGATTTTTCATTGCTATAGATGCTTTTTATATATTCCTTTCAAGTAATTGAGCCAACCCCACTTTTGATCGGATGCTGATGAGGGGACGGTCGTGCCTTTTAACGTCTCCATTATTGCATTAGCTAGAAGGGTGCTTTCACAAAATTAAATGGAGTTGGCTATGCCTAATCATTTGAATGGAAGCTCATCTCATCCACACGTCACGCTTTCTATCTGTATATATATTTTAATTACCTTACTATATGCATTGCTTCTTGGCTTAATTATTTGGTTGCTAAGTTAAGTGGATCATGCTGTATCCGAATCTTGATTCCGGAGAATAGAAATGAGATTCATTTATGAGGTGGTGGTCCACGTCATGAAAGATATACACACAGAAAAAGATAGAGAATATTATAAAAGCCCATAGAACTTCTCGTATATTGGGTTGTAATATTTTAAAGATTAATATTTTATATCGACGGTTGCTAACTTACGTGCTAATCGGTCAAGCCATATTCCAATTTATTAAGGTTAGAGTCACTTTCTTATAAGTTGTTATTTATAAAATCTATCATAAAAGTAATTTTTTTAAATTGAGAGATCAGTAGTTTTTATTTTTTGTCTGAATAAAAAAAATTAAAATATTTAATTTTTATTTTCAACTAAAAGTAATATGGTAATGTTAATTAATATAATCATAGTGAACTTGTTATTAATAAATTGAATTTAATTATATTGATCGATATTAGTATGTTATTTTTAATTGAATAAAAAAAATTAAATATTTTATTTTATTTTATTTAACTAAAAAAAAAATACTACCTATGAGTCGGTCGATTTTGAGAAAAATTAGAAATGCTTTCTAATACATGATTTTTAAAAAATAATAATTAGATTTAAAAAATTTTGAAAATGACTTTCAAAAATCTAAAAAAAATCACTAGAAATGATTTTTGGAGAATCATTTGATAAATGATCCTTCTAAAAATCATATTTATTTATTTATTTATTATATAACATATTACTAAAAATACTCTTAAATATTTAAAATGCGTTTGATAGTGCTTTTATTCAAAATATTTTTAATGAAAGTGTTTTTACTTAGAAGTGTTTTTAGGAGAATAATCTATCATATATTTTTTTAGAAAATACTATAAGTAATTTTCTTATATTTTTAAAAATATTTCCTAAATTTTGCTTAACATCTAATTATTTCTTTTAAAAAACACTTTCTAAATTAAAAGCACTTTTTAGAACCACTTTTCAAAGCTAATTTTCAATTAGTGAATGAATTTTCTTTAAAAAAATTCATTAATGAGAGCACTACTATAAAAATGCTACAAGTTAAAAGCATTTTAATAAAATATATTACCCCCAAATGAATTTTAGAAAATTCATTAATGAGAGCACTACTAATAAAAATACTATAGGTTAAAAGCATTTTAATAAAAAATATTATACCCAAATGAATTTTAACTTTAGTTAGGACTATATGCATTACCCACTTTATCATCATAATAATTTTTATCATCTTTCTTATATGATAATTGATAATGGGATGCAAGATAAAAAGGTGATATGTTTTTATTAAGTACAAAAGTTGGTTTTGGTATTCAATTATCTACCACTTACATCTAACAAAATACATGATAAAAATGATTTATTAAAGTGTGATACAATTAATATTTTTATCAATTGTGAATGGAGGGACCGACCACTTTGTATTACTAATATCCAACCATCAATTTATACGTAAAGAGATGGTGAAGGTGATGAGAGGGATGCAGCACCATCCTTCCTTTAATTTAATGACATTTTAAAAGAGTTCTCTACATGTACCATTTGTTTCAATGACATACTCTAGGCATGCCTAAATGACAAGTGTTTATATGATATGATAAGAATTTAAAATAAATTAAATGCAAAAGATTTTGACTTCTCATCAATATTACCATGTAAAATTAGTGACCCAATCAACATTTTCCAATTTTCAATTATCCAATGCGCATCCAATTCAATAGAAATATTGAATATCAAATAAAGTATATGTTAAATAGATGAAATTATATGCATATATAGTATTTAACCATTTAAATTAGACTACAGTTAGGAAATACAGTGTGCGCATATATTAATTAAATGCTAGTTCAATTTCTTTTATTGTTATGGATGTGTAATATTTGTTAGAATTTATATTTGATATCATTTATCCTAAATTTTAAAATAAAAAAGTGTTATAATATTTAGAATAAATTAGTTAAAGAGATGAAATATTCCTGTATTTGTGAATTTGGCCATTCTCAAATTTAAAAAATAACTTTTTTTTGACATAAATATTTTTTATTATTTCAAGTATTTACATTGTTTTAAAAATTAGGCCGAATCAACCAATTCGGCCTATCAAACCATTGACTGGTGGCCTTTCTAGTTCGATTCATCCTTTTGAATCGTTTAACTATTGAACCCGTTATGAACCATCCGACCTGATAGTTAAAGTTGTGAATCAAACAGTTACATAAGAACCGATGGTTCAATGCCCACTCTTCCCCTCTTTTCTTTTTTTTTTTGTAAAAGGTAGCCCAATTTTGGGTATAACCATGCACTATAGGCTGAAGACCATACAACCCAATAACCAATTGCTCGTTAGGAGGTGAATGAGCAAAATTTTTTAAATCATAATTTATGGAATGCCTAATTACTTGACAACATAATAAATTTTTCTTTCAACAATATAAAAATAGTTTTCTTAAAATTTAATATTTAATTGGGGCAATTACAATAAATGGTTAGGTGAATATGATAATATCGATAGAGGGCATATACTTTGTCCAATTGGAATAGAAGGATAGAATAAGTTTTAAAATTATTCTGAAGGATATATGAACAATTTATTACCCAAAAATACTTGACATACCCTTAATATGGTTTTTAAAAAGGGACATATCTTTTTTGAGCAAATGGGTTTGGCCTAATGTCCATATTGTGTAGGGCATTTCTCCACGTATCATTCTTAGACTCAAAACCCTTTAGCCATCTAGGGCAAACATATAGCTGTCAGAGATCATTCCGTTTGGACCAAGATGAGCTCCGTTTGGCACCAAAAGTGAGAAGCTTTTCTTCTTCCACAATGCCAAATGGAATGGACAGACCAAGTCAGCTAACTTTTTAGAGGGGCCTATAATGCCGGACGGAATGGACAGATTGATCCGATTGGATTTGTTAGACGAGCAAATCCATCTAGTCAAGCCCTCAAGATTTTTGGCATACGTGGTTAACCACGCCTGATGTTTGAGCGCCGGACTAGTCGTCTAACGTCTGAGCACTGGCTTAGCCGCCTGACGTCTGAGCGCCGACCTAGACGACTAATGTCTGAGGGCCGGATTAGCCTCTTGACGTTTGAGTGTTGGACTAGCTGCCTGACGTTTGAGCTACACGACCCGAGATTTTGGCACGACAGTCAGCAGATGGCACTAGTTAGCCGCCCTTACTTGATATGATTGCCTAGCCTACGCCACAATAATGGTGTTGATAGTCCACGCAATCATCATTACAAGATAAGGACGGTGTCATAAGCTCTATATAAAGTTCCCAAAAAGCACGAACAAGGTACGCACGTACATATGCTCATTTTCTATCACAAAAATAGTTAGAGCTATCCTTGTCTAACTTAAGCTTCAGAGGGGCGTGCCTGGACCACCCGTCTGGACATCCTTTTGTATAGGGAAGAAGTCTGTTTGACTCCAGTGAAGCTGGATGGACTCCTCAAGAAGCATGAATGAGGAAAGAAGTTCACTTGACTCTAAAGAAGTTGGACGGACCTAACTCTAGTTGGGAATGATACCAACACATATAAAATACATATTTGAGCTTAAAAGTTAATACAATTGGATGATGAATGATGACAATTGAGTATTACAACTATTTAGTATTTGAAAATTTATTCTTAATTACTCATGATAATTAATATATTAAGATTTCAAGAAAAATTAAAAAAAGTAATAAATAAAATCTTTCTTAAAAATCTATTTAATACTTATAGTTTTTATTTTGTTTTTATATTTTCAAGTTGCAACTATGATCTTAATTTATTTTTTGTTAATTTAAAATTTGATTATTATTATTATTATATTTTGTTTTGAAATTTTAAAATATTTTATTTTTGAACTTTAATTAAATAATGCAAATTTATAAATCATGAATTTATGTACATTTTTTTTTATTTTCTTTGTTTGTTTTCCATACAAAGTTAAAAAAAAAATATATATATATTTATACACATACAAATGTCAAATATAATTTTTTTTTTCATATTCACATATATTCAAGATAGTATACTAAATCTAATTTATTTATACGTATATATAAATGTTAAATATAATTTTTTTCTTTTTGCATATTTCTACACATTTTCAAGATGATTACGATAATTTCACATTTTTATTAACATCTATAAAAATACGTAAAAAGTATCTCACAACTTTGACATCGATTATGATGCATTTGAGTATTGATTGAGGAGAAGAAAAATAAGATTCATTTATGAGGTGGTGGCCCATGTGATGAAAGGTCACGTAGAAAACTATAAAAAGGCATTTGTAACTTCCACTCTATTGAGTTTTAATATTTTACATAGAGGGTTGTCACATTAAATTTCACCTAATCAAAGAGCTGTTACTCTGACGTTTTCCACTTTATTTTGTAGTGTTAGATATGGGGTTGTCCACAACTCATTGATTTGCACTCGTCACTGCATTTTCAATACTATTACATCATGTAATCGTATTGCAAAACTACCTTCCAAGTTCAAATTTGATATATTACGAAATATTCAACAGCCTTTTGGGTCAAAAAGATTAGGAGGCTTCATAATGTATCACCCAACTTGTACTATTTCTTTTCCCCCTAACTATTAATTTGGTTAATAATTCTTAACAAAATTTTGTGTCTCACAACTCAGGTCTTTTGAATCATTCATTGGATTATGTACTAGCTTAATAAAAATTAAGATGTTAAAAGTACTTAGAGGTCAAGACATATGGTTGAAGTTGTATATAGATGAAATTAAATCAATCGAGTGTTCAAATTATTGTTCTTTTTGAAATATTTTTTAAAGAGTTATATATTGATTTGATACATTAGAAAAATAGACATGTTACATTAGAAAAGTCCTAAGTAAAGATGAATGGAACAAAATTATCAACTTAAACTAAACAACCTAATGCAATAACATAATAATTCATGATCAAGGTTTAAAATATCGTGATTTTTCAGCGATATATCACTTATAAGTCAAGGTGACACAAAAAGAGATGCAAATATTTTGGCTATTAATTTTATAAAATCACCGATTTCATATGGTTATGTGACCCCATATGTAATATGAAAAAATTCTCCAAGAGGAGATAAAAAACCATAGAGAATCCTTCTTCCATTTTAACTAAAAATAGGCATACAAAGTTCTCACTAGCATAGAGATGGAAAATCCTCTTCTCAGAAGTACAAAGAAGAGAAAGAGAGTATACCACAAAGATTACCACAATGGTTGTAGGAGTAACCTTCATAAGCAAAACTGAGGGAAATTACCCACAATGAACTTCACCTTCAGCACTCTTGAGCCCTAAAATGTTACTTCAAGAGTCAACCCCTATTTTCCTCTTTTTCCTCCTCTCTTCTTCTCCTTCATGATCTGCTCTCAAATCTAGCCTTCTCTACCTCCAAACATAGCTGTAGGTGCTGCTAAAACACCAGCAACAAGAGCAGCCCAAAATGTGGGCCTTTTTAAAAAACCATTCTCATGGGTTGGAACCCATATGTGGGCTAGCCCAATAGTGCAAACTTATGATTTTTATTTCTATTTTTTTTGTTCAAATATTTTCTCATGCGTATGGGTGTGAATTGTGAAAGCATTCCTTATGACTTCAGCGCCTCTTTATTTCACTTTCCAACAATCAAACATACCATAAAAATCCAACATGCATCCAAACAAACCATAAATACCACAACAATCAAATAAACCAACGAAACCATAAAGCAAAAAAAATTCTATAGAAACACACTCACAAATTTGAAGGAGAAAAGAGTGATTAAGAAGAGAAAATAAAGAAGAAATCACTCGTTTGTGTTGGAAGTGAAATCTGGAAATAACAATAGTGGCAACAATAGCAAAATCGTGGTGACGAAGAAAGCTAAGTGTGAGGGTCAAGTGTGAGTTGCTTAAAGTAAGTTGCTTTTAATTAAAGTGACAAAAAAAAAAAAAAAAAACATCCAAAACCAAACTATCACTAAGTCCTCCCAAAATTTAGCATGAGATGAGCCATTTTATAGGATGGCCCCTTGTATATTTTTCAGTGGGGATATATGGCTTGCTTTCAAGAGTCTATTTCCTATGCATAAATGTTAGCTACAGAATTCTCACATCTGCCATAGCAGGAACCCCAACAACCTTTATGTCTTATACCATTACCACTACTTATTCTCTTTGTATATATAAAACAATCTGAGAGCTCAAACAATATACCATGGGCAATGAATAATTGCATGCAGTAAGGCAAAAAGCAAAAACCGTCAATAAGACAACCCTTTGTAAACTGAAGTCCCATTTGGCTGCCCAAAAGGATCAAAATGCAGGCCAAAGGAGGATAGCAAAGGCACTCCCTTAGACTCCAAGATCTTGACCTTCACAACAGTAGCCTCAACCACATCTCCAAGCCTGTGAAGCCTCTTGTGTCCCACTGTCGTCCCTTCCGCAATCAGCTTCCCATCTGCATAAACCTCATGCCCTATGATCCTCTGACCTAGCCCGATCGGTTCTTGAATCCTTATCACATTAAACCTCAGCCCTCCACTCACCGCCTTGATTTCAATCCAATGCTGGCCTGCTGCTCCCTCGCCTGGAGCCCAGTATGTCCATAAATTGTCGTCGTCTAGCACATTTTCAGGGCCAAAGCCACCATTCTGACCTCCTCTTTGGCTACTAGCATCTACCGAGCTTTTCTCAGCTAAATTGGTTGAAAATGTTGTATCAATGGCCTTCTTGAATTCCATCAATCTTTGAACATCAGTTTCGGATATAAGTCCAGTTGAATTGGGTGGCACATTGAATAGCAGCACACAGTTTCTGCCAACCGAGTTATAGTATATTTCAAGGAGTTGGCTAAGCTCCTTTGGTTGTTCGGATGCATGCCAGAACCATCCCGGCCGGATTGAAACATCACATTCTGGTGGCACCCAATCCGTCCCTTGAGGATCACCAGTGTTGAGGTAGCTGTATCATAATCAACACATAGTCATATGCATTTAGGTCTTACCGTACAGTACAGGAATTAAAACATTACAAGTAATACAATTTATTTACTTTTTGAAGATGTGAAGAGATTCATTGGTGAAACTATCATGACCCACTCTTCACTCGATATTGACGGATTCAGGGTTGCAGTGGCGCACATATAGCCTACAAGCCGACCCGGTTTTGCTTTTTTATTGGACCTACACCCTAAAAAAAAGGGTTGAATAGCGTGTTATGAAAACCCTTTATCCATGATTGGAAAAGTAGAAAAATTCGAACTTTTTTGGAAGGAGGAAAAAGACTTTGATTTAGTTAAAAAATGATAAAAAAACACTTTAACTTCAAGCACACTCTTAATAATATAACATCGATAATATATTTGTTTAGTTTCCTTGGCTTGTATTCCTTCTCTTCCTAAACATTGAAGGCAAAGGCTAGACCCTTAATAAGACCCTTAATAAGAGGATGCCTGTCCATTTAGAACCTTTACATAGTTGTCATGATGTAGATATTTAACATTTTCTTCAACTAACTGTATTCAGATTTCGTTCCTTTACAGGGTCTTCAAGGTATTCTATCACCATTTCAAATATATATAGAAAAAAAATAATATTAGGTTTGCTTGGATGGAAAGACACTTACCCAACATTATCTCCATTCCCGATTGAGAGCAATGTCCGATTGATGGTAGACCATGAAGTGTTCCCTGCAAATCCATTCTCATTCCCAACCCAGCGGACATCAGGGCCAGCATCTGAAAATATATTAATGGAACTCTGCAATTCCTTCACCATTTCAAACCATTCTTCAAAGTAGTATGACATATTTGGTGCATCCTCACCCTTTGCTCCATCGAACCAAATCTCTTGTATGACCCCATATCTGCCATAATACAGATCAAATCTCAAAAGAATTTTTTTCGATTCCCTACTTTTTTAAGGTAGTTCATATTCTATCCTGTTTTTAAGAATAACACTTATTTTGAAAATTATGAAGAAACATTAATGGCTTACTGCTTAAGAAGCTCTTGCAGTTGAGCTAAGTAATACTCATTGTACTCCTGGTTTTTCCCGTATCTTTGATCATGTCGGTCCCATGGCGAGAGATACAGGCCAACATCGATGTTGCCTTGAGCCTTGGCTGCATTGGTAAGATCTCTAACCACATCTCCATGGCCATTTTTCCATGGACTACTCACGACTGAATGATCAGTGTACTTAGAAGGCCACAAGCAGAAGCCATCATGATGCTTTGCAGTGAGAATCACCAGCGAAACTCCAACCTCAGCTGCTGTGCTGACCCACTGTCTAGCATCAAGGCCAGTGGGGTTGAATAGATTGGGGTTCTCTTGCCCAGTCCCCCACTCTGAATCTGTGAACGTGTTCATGCCGAAGTGGAAGAACATTATGATTTCTCTCTGTTGCCATTTCAATTGGGATGCTGTGGGAATTGGAAGAACCGGCAAAGGTGGGGTAGTCGCAAATTGGGTCATGCAAGAAGGGATGAATTCTAAGAGTTGCACCAGTGCACTTATGCATAAAAGATACAGTGACTTAGCCATGATTTTGATCTCTGAGAGGAGATGAAAAGAAAAAAAAAAAAGTAATTGGAAGCCAAGAAAAGGTCGTGGAGATTTTAAGGGTGAAGTGAGGTCAAAGGAGAGATTGAGAGAGAAAGAAAGGAAAGAGAGGATACGAGCAATCTTTTTAGTTGGGGTTTTTTTGGTTTGTTGAGATTTATTCCCATTTAGTTTCCAAAATTAGATTCAATTGCCATAAAAGATTCATGGTATTTTTATTTGTAAAATTCAATGAATAAAATATTCGATTATTAATAGTTATATTTTTATTTTTAAACATCTACTCCTTTTCCCAAAATTTCTCTAAACACACAAATTAGAAAAGTTTTGTTCATCCCATGTTCATAATTAATTCCATGTTATTCCTAACATTGATCAACATCACACATAATTCCATTTTAATTATTTTAGCCGTTTCAAAATCTACTAAAATTAATATTACGACATTAATTTCTAGCCATTAACAATTCCCAGCCAATGTTGTGGGGGACAAGGAATTATTTTTGTTTCCATGAATGTTTCTATTTTTTGTTTTCAAAATTAAAACTCTTATATAAAAGTACAACGTTGTATACAAAAATATAGATTTATCATGTCTTTATTAATCACTTTTAGAAATTTTAAAATTTGAAGTATACTTTAGTTTTTTTAAATTGTTACCTTTATAGTACAAGAATTTTATTACTTTTTATGATTTTAAAAAACAAAAAATAAGAAGTATATCCAATTCGTAGACCAAAATATTGCAACCAAGTAAAATTAGTCCCAAGGGCATGTGAACAATTTATACATACATATGTGTGTATATATATATATATATATATAGAGAGAGAGAGAGAGAGAGAGAGAGAGAGAGAGAGAGAGAGAGAGAGAGAGAGAGAGAGAGCTATGGTGGCAACAATACTCCCCCAACAAATTTCAAGTGCAAGTTACATGCAAATGTTTTATTACCACACGATTGAACAGAAAAATTATTCAACATACTTAAGAGATAATCATAATTTCAACTAATTTTTTTTCCATTCAACATATATGCTCGAGTAACTAATGATATGAAAACTTGAAGATAAATCAAAGATTAGAATGAGAGAAAGAGACAATGATACCATATTTTAATGTGGAAAACCTTTGAAGAGATAAAAAAACCACAGACTTACAATTGATGAAAAACATCCACTATGAATAACAACAAGGTTTTACCTAACTTAAACCTACCAATCCTTCTTAGACCACTTGACTAGTATTTTTCACTTTCAATTTTTTACCTTATTTTTTCAAAACACACTTGAAGTCCATACCAAGTTCAATCTCGACCTTTTCTTGAATCCACACAAGAAAAAAAATGAGTTTCTATTTAAACCCAAATAGTTTAGAAATTGAGAGATGAATGAATGAATAATCAACCAATTTTTTTCTCATGAAAATCCATTAAAAACAATTTGGAAAATAATAGGAAAGTTGAATTTTCTTGACAGTCAAACACCCTAAATTAGGAAAGGAGAAGAGAACCAAATGGGATGACTATTGTTGTGTCTTTATAGTGTACTCTCTATAGGAAGCAATTTTAGATTTTTAAATGAAGGAGACCCTTAATCCAATGGATGAGATTTACAACTTGCAATTTCGAGTAGGATCAATATTAGAATAGAGCATTTTGAACGCTTAGTAAAAAAAAATTCTTCCCAAACCTTCTCAACTCCTTAAAAAATATTTCAAGAAAAACAACATTTGAATGGTTGATTCAATTCTATCTAACTGCAACCTCAATTATGTACCTTGGTTTCTTGACAAATTCAACGACTTGATCTTTATTAGGCAAGTAGTCCAAAAAAGGATTGGATTATGAAACATTTGGGAATTTTGTTTGGAATTGCCAAGTTAGCTAAACACTCGTAGGAAAAGATTGTACTAAAGTTTTGGCTTATTTGATATTGGTCATATTTTCTACTAATTTTTATAATTTATAAAAATTAAATGTAGTAAAATAAATAATATTATAGAAATTTGAATGGATTAAATATATCCTTTTTGGGGGGAGTTTGACATGGTAATAGTTAATGAATTATTAGATAACAAAACAATGTATAGTTTAATTTTAATTTATTAAACATATTAAATTTTATAATTTAACTATATAATTCTATTAAATTATATGTTGTTTAATCTTTATTATACTTTAAACTTACTCAATTGCTCACATTAAGAGAGTTTATATTTAATTTTAATATAAGAGATGATATGGATTTACCCTTTTTCTTTTTTATTTTTGCAAGTTATTCCAATAAACCAACTTTTAACTAGGATTGAAAACTTTAACACGGCATGACACAACTTGAAAATGATATGAATTTTAGTAAGTTATGGTTAAATATAATCATATTTATCTTGTAATTGTGTCAATCTATATATCGAGTTTAATAAGTTAGAATCATCTTGACAGTTTATCACTATGAATTCATATTAATTCAACTTAATTTATTGATAAATGGGTGAACTGTGTTGTGTTGTTGGTGTAATAAACAAGTAATGTTTATTTTAAAGACTTTTATAGACATGATATGTGTTGTATAAGTTTGCTAGAGTACTCTCGTTGGATTCACTAATTGATGTTAGCTTTGAACATTTTTCATGGCCTCGACTTTGATCTGTCCCAATTCGACTTTAGCAATTCCTTGTGCATTTACGTTAAAGACCTTTATAGCCATGCATCCTCTTTTTTTTTTATTCCTCCTTGATTAAAGACTTGGTTAGGCATCAGCCACGAAAAAAGTGGTCATGGTCGTCTTAGGCATGAAATCATCCTTTTTGTTTTAGTTTTATCACCTTTGAAACTGTTGATCACTAGGCCTGAGGGTATGTATTGGTTTCTATCTTCCACAATTTCTTTAATGTAGCCATAGGTATGATATTCACAATCGCCCCCTTTCTCTGTTATAACCCGATTAATTATTCACCTCCCCCCCTTGCACCTAATATACAATGGCATTAAATGTGAAGCCATCTGCTTTGTATGGTTCTGGAATAATTCAACCTCCTCTGCTCTTCTATAATTTATATTGGGGTCTTGTGTTACTCAACTATCTCACTAGACTCTCTTTCCTACCGAAAAGTATTTGGTAACGCCATGGCCATATTGCAATTCATCTTCTACTGCTCGTGCCTTTTCTTGCCCCTAAGTTTCTATGACACTTTCTTTACACCATGTTGTTTTGCTCTCTCTCTCTCTCTCTCTCTCTCTCTCTCTCTCTCTCTCTCTCTCTCTCTCTCTCTCTCTCTCTCTATTGAGGTTTCACACTTACCTATGACATGACACGATTACCTTCATGTAAAATTGGGTTGGTCTCACTAAAAGGGTTAAATGCTAGTTAATCATTCTAACTATCTCTTTATTGAGGTTTCACACTTGCCCATGGTATCTACCTTGATGTGAAATTGGGTTGGTTGTTCTGTACCTTAAAGCTATGTTTGTTTCCTGAAAAATTAGAGGAAAAGTGTGAGAAAAAGAAAATAAAGTGAAAAAGTATAAATAAAGAAAAAAAGAAAGAAAATAAAAAATAGATTTAAAGTCAACAAATTACTTTTATACGTTACTTCAAATTTATTTCACTTATTTTTCATCTCTATATAAAAATTAAATAATTTAAAAAAGCATATATTTTAAACTAATTTTACTGATATTTGATTTGATTTCGTGTTTCTTTTTAGGATGAAATCAAATATGAAAAAATCATTTTCTTTGATGTTTTGTTTCCTCAATAATTTCAAGCAACCAAACACAACCTAAATATTTTTCATGTCTCTTCTATGTTCGTGGTTGCCACAACTAGAAATGGATTTATATCAATCTTAATTTATGTCATTCTTTTTTCCGAAGAACTTGAAGTGGGCTTTGTCTATGTTACTTTGAATCTCATTTAGAACACCATGAATCAATCATATTGATCGATTGTCCATTTATTTATTCCTTCCCTTTTAGCTTAAGGTGAAGGAATTTTGAGACCAACTAAGCTTTGTCACCTTTATATAAGGAATGTTGAGACCTTTACTAAGCTTTAAAAAAGATCAAACCTGTATAGACCAATTTCCCTTTCTTTCTTCTTCAATCCAAGCTTAGATTGTCATCCATGCCTTATGGTCTATGAAGTGGGAATTAAAGCAAAATAAACGTACTCTTCTCTTATGATGTCAAACATGCTAACCTTTATTCTTTTTTTATGTTCAATTTCTATTATGAATAGGTTGGGATTGGAATCTACCTTGTGATGCGATTTTTCTCATGAAAACATATTTGATAATTTTAAAACAATTTTTTGATAACTTTTTTTTTTAAAAAAAAATTTAAGGTGTTTTCTGATAATATATTTTAATTATTTTCAATTATTTTTTAAGACCATTTTTAAAAAGTAATTATAAATTCTACAGAAATGATTAAAAATAAAACATTATAAATAAAAAATATATTTAAAAAATATTTAAAAACACCAAAAACAAGTTTCCAAAGGATTTTTGTTTTAGAAAACTTTAGAGAATTATCTTTGGAAACTGTTCTTAAAAGTTATTTTTAGAATTAAAAAATATTTTTTGATAATAGATAAAACATTCCCAAATGGACCATTATTTAAAATAAACAAATGATTTTTTAATTCATGTAATAAAAAATGATTTTTTTTTAATTTTTTTAATTCATGTTTTGCATTCCTTGATCAATAAAAAAAATTTGTCTTTTAATCCTAAAACCAAAATGAGAACTTGTTCCCCCTCTTTCATTTCTAGCTATCTAAACATAGAAATAGAAATTTTGGAGAACTTAGATGCAAAAAGATATTTCCAATCTCCCACTTCAACTAACAAAAGGTGGTGTCTAAGGGTCTCCAAAAAGCCCGCGGCCTGCGGCCCGCTTTAGGCCCGGCCCGGCCCGACGGGCTAAAGCCCGACCCAAGCCCGCCGGGCCCGAGCCCGTTTTTGGGCGAGCCGGCCCGGCCCGTAGGCCCACCTAAAATAATATACTTTATTTTTATATACATATAACTAACTCAATTAATAAACATAAAAAGAATGTAGTTTAGTTGATTAGATCCTTAAGGTTTAAGCATGAGGGGAGGGGTTCGAATCCCCCCCTCTCCCTTCCCTTGGTTTTTTTGAAAGCCATTTTGGCTTAAATCAAAAAGCCCGCCGGCCAGCCCGCCAACCCGCGCGCTCATAGGCCGGGCCGTGGGCCTAGCATTTTAGCATGGCCTGGCCCGTTGACCAGTCAATAGGCCTATAGGCCCGGCCCGAGCTGGGCCGTAGGCCTCTTATTTACGGCCCGGCTCGGTCGTTGGAGACCCCTAGTGGTGTCCATATATAGTTCACACTTGTGGCTTCCAAAACAAAAACTAGAGCCTCCTAGAAGAACATTTCTCAACTTAGCTTGTAAGAATTAACATTTCCCTCTTGTCAATTTTTATTCTCTCTCTCTCCCTCTCCCTCTCCCTCTCTCTCTCAGCTTATGATCATATTTGATATTATCTTTATCATTATTATCCATCCAAAAAGGTCAATTCATATTACCTAAAATTTGGCATGTGTATTTGAAAACATTGTCAAAATTAATTATAAATTGAAAAATTGAAGGGGTTAACGAGTTTGACCTAAAATTAAGCTTAATTAATTTTTATTTTTCTCTTGTTTTTTTTTCTTTCAATCTTCACCCCAACCCAATCCTCTGCCTCTGTCACGCCACCTTTACATCGCTCCTCCTCTCCTCCTCTTGGAGAACAATTTTATAACATAATACTTTAAATGATTATATAAGTAATTAATATTTCTAATGAATAAATTAAAATCAATTTAAAAGAATCAAAACAACAATAAAATATAGACAAAAAATCTTAATGAAAATTTTAAATTAACTTTGGCCTAAAATTAAGCTTAATTAATTTTCATATTTTCTTTATATCCTCACCCTAACCTGACCCAACCGGACCCAACCCTTCCTAACTACCACTCCACCCACCCTTACTCCTTCCTCTAGGTTAACAATTTTATAACTTAATGCTTTAAATAACTAATTTAAGTGATTAATATTTCTAATGGATAATTAAAATTAATTATAAAGAATCAAAACAATTAGAAAATATAGACAAAAAAACTTAAAAAGAAAATTTTAAACTAACCTTTATTAAGATAAATAGTATGGACAAATGTTACATGGTTGTAAATAGTGTTGGAAGCATTTTTAGGAAAAGTCTGTACATGGATGAAATTTTGAAAAAAAAAAAGTAAAAAAAAAAAAAAAAGGAAGATATTTAGAATTTAATTTTAGGAGTAAATAAAGAAATTTTGAATTAGTGCATATTTATTCCTAAAATTTTCCTTAATATTATATATTTACTATATTTAATCTATAAACATTCAACATAGTCTAATTCAAGTGGAAGATTGTACTAAAATCTTGGCTAAATGGATGAAATTGTCACCTTATCTAAAATTTTAACAGACTTGGTCATTATTTAGCATGTTCATCATATTACATTTGCAAGTTGACACTTCATCATAATTTTTTCTTTTTTTAAATAAATGATTTTGAATGTAAAATCTTTTTTTAAGATGATTTTTACATGTAAAATCATTTAAAAAAAATATAATTTTAAAAGTATCATATTTAATTAAATGTTTTTAAAATGTTGTTTTTCAAAAATATTTTTTAGAATAATATTATTTAAATGAAAAATCCCTCCCTCCTAAGTGAACTATTTTCCAACTTAATCCTTGAAATAAATTGTAAGTAAATAATATTTTTTAATAGATAAATTAAAATAAATTAAAGATAATTATAAAATATATGAAAATTTTAAGCTAACCTTTATTAAGATAAATAGTCTTCAAAATGTGATTTGAAAACACGTCTACAGAGTTAAGAAGACTTCATATTCGTATAGCATAAAAATCTTTTTCTTCTATCAAATATGAGATATTATGAAGTCGATGATTGGTTCTAATATCATTATGTAACAACTCATACCCAATCATGTAGATATTGTCCACTCTGGACTTAAAGGGGTTTTCAAGACTTTAAAACGCATCTAAAGAAATAAAAAGAACTTACATTTATATAATGTTAAGAACTTTCTCCTGATGTGAGATATCACACTAATAGTGAAAATGTTTGTTTGTGGATGAATTTATAGAATAAAAAAGAAAAAAAACATATAATTTAATTGTAAGAGTAAATAAAGAAATTTTAAATTATTACATATTTATATCTAAAATTTTCCTATAATATATAAACATTCTAGTCTAATTAATTTAAGTGAAATATTGTACTAAAGTTTTCAGTTATTTGAAATTGGTCATATTTTCTATTTATTTTTGTAATTTATAAAAATTAAATGTGGACAAATAGATAATATTATATAAATTTGAATAGATCAAATATCTCCTATTTTTTTGGGGGGTTTGGCATGGTGGTTGTTAATGAATTATTAGATAATTGATGATGACTTTTTCTTCATCACAAGTTTTCCTTCGTTATAAATAATTCCTTAAGCTAATTGGTTGTTTCAACACACCACTAAGCCTCATAACTCCATGGAAGGGACTGGTTGGACTGGTACTACCGATGTGGGAAAAGAATCCCATGATGAGTATTTTTGTTGTCGTTTTTGCGAGATGGGCATTGCTTGGAAGAATCATGTCAAGACGCCGATAACCCTCACTCTACAAGAACAGGTCCACATGCTTGCTTGTATATTATACTTGTATATCTTTTTAAAGTCGTAGTTTTGAAAATGATTTAATAGGGATTTTAATCATAGATTATTTATCTGTCTGCACATACAAGAACAGGTCCACATGCTTGCTTGTATATTATACTTGTATATCTTTTTAAAGTCTTAGTTTTGAAAATGATTTAATAGGGATTTTAATCATAGATTATTTATCTGTCTGCACATACAAGAACAGGTCCACATGCTTGCTTGTATATTATACTTGTATATCTTTTTAAAGTCTTAGTTTTGAAAATGATTTAATAGGGATTTTAATCATAGATTATTTATCTGTATGTACATATAAATATTTATGTTATATTTGATTTTTGAAAAATTTGAGGGAAAATATAAAGAAAAGAAAATCTAAAGAAAAAGTTAAGAAAAATAAAAAATAGATTTAAATTTAATAAATTATTTTTATACGTTCCTTTATACTCATTTTACTTTTTTTTTCTCTATTGTAACAAGATTAAATAATTTAAAAATATATAAATTTTAAATTAATTTTAATTATGTTTATTTTTTTTTATATTTATTTTACAGTAAAATCAAACATGAAAAAACCATTTTTTTAATTTTTTTTTCTTAATATTTGTTGGGAATCAAACATAATGTAAATCATTTTAAAATATGATTTCTATTCTTTAAATGGTGACCTCTTCATTTTAGTCTTGATCTTGTTTTGATTTTGTTTTTGCAGACAAAGATGGGACCAATTAATCACGCTGGAAGCTTCTTCATCACTGACCTCATGTGAGATAATTATAAGCTTCTTGTTTTTATAATTTTTTTTTTTTAAATTTGTATTCCATATTTTATCAAGAAACCTTTTTAATGGTTCATTCTCTTTAGCTAGATTTTTGGGATTGAATTTTATAATTTAAGTATATAATTTTAACCATAAGAGATGATATGTTTTTTTTATTTTTTTTTATTTTTTTATTTTTTTGCAAGTTATTCTAATAAAACCTACTTTAACTAGGATAGGCAATTTTGGTAGAGAACAACAACACAACTTGAAAATTACATGAATTTTAGTGCGTTCTAGTTAAGTGTGTATTAACCTATATAACCTATTTAATAACATTTAATCTGTGTACCTAATTATGTCAGAATGATTGTGTAATCCATATAAATTTATCAATTTTATATATTTAAAACTTATGCAAATTCAAACTATTTTTTATTTGTAAATATCATGTAGTTAAAAAAAATTAAATAACTAAAATTGTATATATTTCATTACAAAGATTTAAAATATTTTATAATTTAAATATTAAATAAAATGAAAAAAAGTATAAAATTGAATTTTAAATTTATCTTTTTGTATAAATATATGCTCTAGTTAAAATTAATTAATTTTTCAAAAAATTAAAATTTAAAAGTTAAAGTAACAAAAAAAAATTAAAAAATAACATTTTTCTCACTTTAAATATTTTAATAGGTTAAATAAATTATATAATGGATTAAAATAGTGTTCATGAGGTTAATGAGTTAGAATCATGTTAACATGCTATCACTAAAAGCTTATATATAATTCAATATAATCTATTTATAAACAGGTTAAATGTGTTATGATGTTCATGTAATAAACGCATAATGTTTATTTTTAAGACCTTTATAGTCATGATATGTGTTGTATAGGTGTGCTAGAGTACTCTTGCTGAATTCGCTAATTAATGTTAGCTTTGAAACCGTTGATTACAAGGTCTAAGGGTATATATTGGCTTCTATCTTCCTTGATTTCTTTAATGTAACTAGAGGAGTGATGTTCACGATTTCACCATGATCTATTATAACTTGACTCATTGTTTATCTCCTCTCCAATATTCACAGGTATAGACCAATCCCCCTTCTTTCTTCTTCAATCCAAGCTTAGACTGTTGCTCATGCCTTGTGGTCTTTGAAGTAAAAATTAAAGCAAAATAAACATATTCTTCTTTTATGATCTCGAACATGCTAACCTCTAGATGTTTTTTATGTATGATTTCTATTGTGGACAAGTTGGTGTTGGAATCTTTATCGTAAGTACCTTGTGATTGTCACTCGAAAATACATTTAGTAATTTTTTAAGAAGAAACAAATTTTTTAAAAACACATTTTAATTAGTTTTTAATTATTTTCACTTATTTTTTAGAATTTTTTTAAAAATAATTATAAATATTTAAGAAATGTTTAGAAACATAGAAAATGGCCCCAGATAGACTTCTATTTTAAAAAACATTAGAAATTTTTTGGACTATTCTTAAAAGTTATTTTTTTAGAACTCAAAAACTGTTCTTTAATAATAGTTTTTTAAAACATTATCAAATGGGGTCTTATTTTTCAACTTTTAGAAAGTGGAGAAATAAAATAAGAACTCGTTCCCTCTCTTTGCTTCCTAGCAATCTAAACATTGAAATAGAAATTTAGGATTAATTAGAAACAAAAAAAGACATTTTTGAATCTCCCACTTGAACTAACCAAAGGAGGTGTCGACGCAGTTCACAAACACGGCTTCGAGAACCAGAACTAGAGCCTACTAGAATGATTTTCCATGACCACGGACAATTTCAAGCTACCAAGACCACCTATATCTTTTGTAGCAACTGCTTCTCTCAACTTGGCTGGAAAGTTGTAAGAATTGATATTTCTCTCTTGTCAATTTCTATTCTATCTTGTTACTTGAAGCTTATCGTATTTCATTTTCATATTACCTTTTCAGGTTGCAGTGGAAGAAGGTAGTCATTACCATCCATTCCAAGAAGGCCAATTCGTATTACCATTGTAAATTTCTTAATCATCAACTTACAGAATGCTTTGTTGGATGTTAGGTCTTATGGCACATGATTAATGACCTGCAAATATGTGTGCAGGGAGAATATCGTGCTATGGAATGGGTATAACTTTGAAGTACCGCAGGAACCAGCCTTCATGTTGCATTGAACAAGGATCATCCTATGAAATAACAGGGCTCGCTCTTATTATAATATGATTGTTCTTTCTTCCATAAGAAATGGGTATACATTTAGAGCAGCGTACCAGTAATTGCTACCAGCCACTTAATTTTATTAGAAGCACTATAACTGGATTGATCTAGGTTTTATTTCTTGGTATAGACTCTCTTTGTTTATATTTCTTTCTTCTTTAGTTTGCATGTTGGCATGGGCAACCTTATGCGAAAATAAGCTTTGATTGATTGCACTTTAGTTAAAGAAAAGTGCATTTTTTTTATCTCCCTATGTTAATGCGTACAAATGGTAAAAAAATTGCAAGAGTGATTAAGGCTTGCCATTGTCTTTATTAGAAAGTGATTAATTTGAAGAACCCTTGAATCTATGATGGACAATATAATTGTTCTTTTAGAAATTGAACCAGATTGAGAAGAGTTAGTTCTATCTTGAGATATTTTTTGTGTTAGAATTTCTTTTTGATAGGATATTCAGGGTGTAGGAAAACATTTTGAAAATTTTGGTATTGTTGATGTATTAGGTTTAGTTAGCAACCTTGTTTCATCTCTTATTGGCTAGATGCCACATACCATAAATATCTGATCATGCATTTAGTGTAAAGCTGATTGACCAGTACCCATAAGTCAAAAGGCATTTTGGATTTTTGTAAAAAAGCTGAAATCCATTGGCAAGCCAACCATGTGGATAAGCTGAAAACATGTATAAATAGTAAAGCCATGTAAATACTACAAACACACTTGAATGAATCTTCACACATCATTATTTATTACATGCCTGTGAGATGATTCTTTGACCAAAGATGTTGTAAAATGACATGATTTCGACATGCTCCACCATTGTGGAACTTATCAATATAGAAGAAAAAAATGTTGACATCCAATTTTGCAAAAAGTGTTACGTACATGTCTTGCAACTAAGTAGTTTATATTCAAGACCACTCCCAACTAAATATGATAGCTGAAACATCTTGCCCTTTCTCTCTAATGCATGGAAAGGTTTATATTCACATTACATAACTCTTATACTATAATATTGAATCATTTGGACATGGACATCTATATCCAAATATATTCTTAGGTTATCTAGGTGCTCATGAACATAAATGAATATGTGTGGCTGCTATGAGAATCTCTCCTACTTTACCTCTTGGTGAAGGTCACACCATGTGCAATTGACATGGTGATTGTTTCATTATTGTCGTAGGAAGGGGTGCATATTTTCTTCAAAATAGTTGTGACAAAATGATATCTTATTTGCTCCCACACCCTACACCCCACCCCCTCCCTTTGAAGTTGTCCTCCGTGACATAGCACCCCTAATGTTAATGCACTTGCTCAAGTTAGAAATAATGTTGAAGGGGCTTATTAGAGCCAAAATATGTTTTCCAAAGGCACATGTATGATATGATTTATGCAATATAAAAGACTCGAATAACTCATTTCAGTAAGAATTGGTGCCAAGACCTTAGATATAATGCTAACAATTATTTTGAGCTTAATTACAAAACAAAGAGATAAAAAATAATGCAAAGAAGATATTCACCTTTGATCAAGGTAGAGAAAGGAGATCAAGCAGTTAACAAGAGTAGATTTGAGATTTGTGGAGGAAGATGAGGGCCAAGAAAAACCAAAAAATGAAAAGCATGAGCATTAAAAATGTGATGCAAAGGCTATAAAGATGGTTGGAAAGAATGAAATCTTGTGAAAAATGAGTTGAAGCAAAAAAATCAACCCTAACTTTGCATTAAATTCTAGGCAGCCTCTCATAATTTTTATAAAGCAAGCTACATATGATTTGAAGCTCAAGAAGTCAAGAATTCAAAGTTTCAAACAATTTACAAATCGAATTTGAAACAAGAAAGATATAATAGGTTGAAGTAAGTCCACACAAGAGACTATCCATTTTGAAATGAACATAGCTATTTTGAAATGAGAAACAATTTCAAAATAGTAAGTTGTGCATCTCAAAATGCAATGGCCTATTTTGAATTCTCCTTATTTTCAAAATTGAACACAATCAATGCTATTGTCCATTTTGAATTCCTAGTTGGATATTTTGAAATTTGGCTATATTTTGAATTCAAGTTTTGTATAAAATATGGTTATTTTGAAACCTTACTAACCATTTCAAAGTCAAATATCAAATCCAAATCAACCATTGTACCTTGTTTTTCCATTTTCAAATTAATAATTTGGTGATTTTAAAATTTTCTTTATTTTTGAAATCAACCACTAGACCTCAATTATTCATTTTCTAAAACACCAATTTTATGTGGTTTTGAAATTATGCCCAAATTTGAATTTGCCCACTAGGCCTTGCTTTGCCACTTCGAAAACCCAAAAGGCCATTTTGAAGTTGCCTCCATTCTCAAAATCAAGCATTGGATCTCAATTTGAAATGTATCGTTTAGGTTCTTAATGTCATGTAATTTTTTAATTTAAGCACTATTATTCATCTACTTGCAAGTTTTTCATTTCAAGAAGTGGTGATCATGTCTCAATTATTTCTAAGTCAATTTTCCTCAACTTTTAGATTTTTAAGGTGCATGATGCATCAACCTTAAAATTTTAAAAACTCAATTGAGTTGTAAAGTTGAAAAAAGAAATAATGCATGTTACAATGAAAATTTTAAGGCTCAAGTCACTCACACTATAAAATACATAAACTGAT
The DNA here is from genome assembly GCA_030254885.1 of Vitis rotundifolia. Lineage (NCBI taxonomy): Eukaryota > Viridiplantae > Streptophyta > Magnoliopsida > Vitales > Vitaceae > Vitis > Vitis rotundifolia. The sequence goes on from CM058166.1 coordinate 14,392,218, forward strand.
CTCATATGTGGAAATTGGGAAATCGAAGGACCTTATTATGAGGGTAACATACGTGCATGAGTTTTACCATTACAGACACATGTCAGTCTTACCCTTTCGTTTACTTGAAGTCCATATGCCCTTTTATCACCAGAGATGATTCAAACTAGGTGGCTACAATTCAAGACCTTCTTAGAAAGTTAAAAGACTTAACTAACTCCCTAAACAAACTTGAAATAACTAGATATAAATGCAAGCCAAAAAAAAAAAAAAAAAAAAAGGAAAAAGAAAACAAAAAACAACCTAAATCTAAGGTCTATTTGGTTGTTGTTTTTTAAAACTGTTCTTAAAAATAATTTTTGAGAATAGTTTTTGGTGTTTTCAGAAAAAAAAAAAAAAAAATGTATTTGGAAACTGAATTTTGGAAAACAATTTTTGTTGTCAAAAAAAAAAAAAAAAAAACATGTTTGGTTGAGTTAATAAAAAAGTTTTTTAGAACAAGTAAAACAAAAAACATGTTTGAAAGTTGTTTTTTTTTTTTTTTTTTTTTTGTGCAATTAATAAAGTGTTTTCTTCAAGTAACTTGATATTATAAATATATAAATAATTTTTCTATACACAATTCATTTAAATTTAAAAAATTATTTCATTTTAAAATTTTTACATCAGTTATAATTTTATTAAACAAATGATAACTTTGTAACCATGTGTAACTATATTAATTTCAATAATATTTATATTTGTACATATGGTAAACTCCATAATTATTTTGAAAACATTTATTTTAATCATAAATGCATTATAATAATAACATGTTTTCATTAAAAGAATCATTAAAATTATATGTATACTAACACAGTCAATATTAACACAAATAAATACTATAAGTATTATGATACCAACATCATATTTTAATATAATATATTAAAGTTCTAGAGTTTATAGATAATAATTTTTTAGATAACATAGACATTCACTTAGCAATAATTAACATAAGAAGAAGAAATATGATAAATAAATATAAAAACACATGACAATGCTACACCCATAACAATCAATAAGAAGAAGACGACTTTGAGGATTTGTTTCAAGTACTAGGTGTCATAAGTTGACAACTAGTTGTCGAAGTTGTAGATTATACTCGTCAACCCATATAAAGCAATGAAGATATTCCTACAATACATAAATTATTAAAAATAAAATAAAATATAACGTATGTATTTCACTAATATCAATATGCTTTTATGTGATAATTAAATATACTTATGATATAATGGACAACGATAAAACCAACAACCATTTTTCTTCTGTGTTTTCGACATGAAAATACGCATCCATCCACACCCACAATAACACATGGGTCTTTTGTCCATCCTACTTTTACAATTATATATTAAATTTATGAGCAATATTTAATCATTAGAAATTATAACAAACATCATATAACACTAATGAGAACTAGTTAAGTTAACAAATATATATATAAATTCTAACAAAACACTAAAGTATTGACAAATATTTAAAATTAAAAATAGGATAAGTCATGGATTGACCTTGATATAAATTTGCCCACATCACTTGAGTAATTTGATCTCTACAAGTTGCCATAGCTGCTGCACTCTCATATGATAAATCAATTGAATGGTTTGTGCTACTTGTGCTCTCTTATTCACTTTGGATTGAAAGGTCTTCTATCTCATATTCTCTAAACAATTGATCATTCCGGGTTGATAAACAAATCCAATTATGAAGGGTACATCATGCAACAATAATTAATGGTTGCCGACTTGGCTGATAACAAGGCATCATCCTTAATATTGGAAATTGGGTCTTCAAAACACCAAAACATCTTTCAATAATATTTCGAAGGGATGAATGTCTATAATTAAAAATTTCTTTATACTTGATAGGTTAATTACGTTTACCCCGATATTCTTGTAAATTATATTGCTCACCTCAATATGGTAGCAAAAATCCAGATATACAAGGATAATCATAATCAACTAAATAAAATTTTCTTTCACTTGACCAAGGAAAATTGACTTTTGCTCTAGTCAATGCATCCAAAAAAACACGTGCATCATTTGTTGTTCCTTCCCAATCAACATAAACAAAAATAAACATCATATCAAAATCACATGCACACATAACCTTTTGTGTTATAATTGTTTTTCTACCCCTAAAACTGGTTTGTCTATTAGTTAGGACCCATGCACTAATATGAGTGCCATCAATTGCACCAATGCAGTACTATAACAACAAACATTTATTATTATTAAGGAGATAAATTAAACAATGGTCATGAAAACTATTTATATACATGAAATTCACATTTATAAATATTTATTATCAACTCTTACCTTAAACCATGGAAAGTATTTAGGATTACTAGCAACATATGAAGACACCTCATTGGTCATATTGGTAGGATGTATGAGAATTTTGCCTAGTCGACATAATATACATCTAACTTCTTTAAAATGTCGAGCAGCAGACTCTACGGAGTGTTGAATATGGTCTGCTACAACCCTCATTCTCACATTATGTCTTACGATTAGTAAGAACATAGCAATTGCCTCTTTAGTTGTGACTAATCGTGTATTTTGTAAGTTTTCATGTCTCTTAAGATGATCATAAAGGTTCATAAATGTTTTTTTATCTATCCAAAATAGTTCATAGTATGTTTGAGGATGACCTTTTATCATATCTCTTACAAATTGTGCACCACTTAACATTGATGTCCTTTGAGGTGTCTTGCATAAAAATATTTCCTCATACTCATTCATTATGTGAGCAATAAAAATTTCATCTAAATCATCGTCCTCTTTAGAAGATGAAGTTGACTCATATAGTGAACCATTGCTTATGTTATTATCATCCATTGGTTACTACACAAAACAAATTAACTCACAATATAAAATAACATGAAATGAATGTTAAAGTAGATATAATATAAGTTTCATAACCATAAATAACATCCATACAATGACAAACTAAAGAACATGGTAAAAGATTCTAACCAAAAGAGAAATAGTACATATTACAATGCCATCATAATAGTTATTCATCCAAACATTCACATTTAAAGCCTATCAAGCCATGCCTTTTTCCTCTCATCAGACATATTCATAAATATCTCTCTCCACTCCGACATTGTGAATTTCTCAACAGTTTTTAAATATTTGTCATTATCCAACAATTCAATGGTTTGTAAGGTTGTCATGCACCGTGTTATGCTAAAATCATTAGTACCTGCACTAGTAGCTTCACTACTAGTTCCACTCTTATATTTTTCCACTTTAGCCAACAATGTATCAGTTCTAACTCGAGATGTTTATGTTCTAGCCTTTGATGCCTCAACCCAAGCTTTCAAAGCATCTCTCATTTGACTTAATCTCAACTCTTTCTTACCTTTACGCTCTAATAGAGAATCAGTTGCACGCTTTCCAGAATGGGTGGTCACTCCTCCTACCATCTATAGTCGTAAAGGATCATTAGGGATCTTAGTATCTACATCCACATGCATTCCACCATGTTCCAAATTGTCATCCATCTCATCCTCATCATCAGTGTTTGGTGGATCTTGGGTGGAAGGGTAGTGGAGGGCACCGATTGATGTTGATGGATTAAAGATCAATCCTAGCAAGTTGTAGTTTGGGCATTCCTTTGAGTGGAATCTTTTTGCATTTGGGTGTGCCTAATAGAGGGAAAAAAAAAAAACCCACTCTTAGTGTATAAGAAATATTTAAATTAAAAAATAATTAGTTTAAAAATTGTTTTTACCCAAATGTAATTTTGTCAGGTTTCCTCTAGAGTATGCACGATGTTAGTTTCAACATCCTAACCAAATCCAGTATGCTTTAAAAGATCAAAGAACTCACAATGCATTGCACGTAGTCTATTAAACTTTTGTTTAAGCTATTTCAAATTGAAATTTCTTTTCCCTTGACTATTGACCTCGAGTAAGATCCTTCTCCATGTGTTGGTACTAAATGCACCACTATCCATGTTACCTTTATTAACTTCATTTACCATGATGTCAATAAAGATTTTCTTTATATTACCTCTCCATGTTCCTACATCCTCAATATCTGTTATCTCAGTTGTCATCTGTACAATCCCATCACAAATAAAAACCCTATGGGGAAACAACTTTTAGAATCGACAATAAAATTTAAGGGTATGTTTGAATGAGAATTAAGATTATTGATGTATAGTGTATAAAAATATGAAAGAAGATTAAAAAAATATAGATTTGATATTAATTAGACCATAAATACTTTTTTTTTTTTATATAGTTTTTATAAAATTTGAAACAAAAATTGAGGGAAAAAAATGAAAGAAAAGTAAATAAAAATTATAATAGTTTGATTAATTTTAAAATAAAAATATATTTTTATATTTTTTAAAAATAAATCAAACAGATAAAATCATTTTTATTATAATTTTTTTTCTTGATTTAATCTTTAATTTTATTAAAAATTATATTATATTCTATTAAGATGAGATAAAAAGCTTTAAAAATAATTAATTTAATTTTTACAACTAATTTTCACTCAACAAGCTTGTAAATAGAATATATAGGACATGAAAATAAATGCAAATATATCCATTTGAGATGTAGAAAAAAAAATGCAAAGAAACCATCAAAATAAGTTTTAGTTTTCATATAAACAAAATTTTTATTAATCTAAATATAATTTTTATTTGAATGATTGAAGTCAAAGTAGCCAAGTTGTTATTTTAATAAATTTGCTTTGACCAATAATTGTTTACATTGACACTTTATTCATTATTGTTTGAGTTATGAATTAGGTGAAGTTTGAAGATGATGTCACTTTCCAAGGAATTCCAACGCATGGCTGAAAATGGTGTTCTTATTTGTGAAGTTTGAAGTTTGAAGATGCTTTGACCAATATATGTATTTTCTCTTTATTTATGAAATTTTATTTTACCAACCAATTTTATCCATAAAAATGACCCTCATGTCCCTTAAATTTTATATGCTTTGACCAATCTTTAATTTTATTAAAAATTATAGTATATTTTATTGAGATGAGATAAAAAGCTTTAAAAAGAATTAATTTAATTTTTACAACTAATTCTCACCCAACAAGCTTGTAAATAGAATATATCGGACATGAAAATAAATGCAAATATGTCCATTTGAGATGTAGAAAAAATAATGCAAAGAAACTATCAAAATAAGTTTTAGTTTTCATATAAACAAAATTTTTATTCGAAATTTTATTTTTAGTAATTAATCTAACTATAATTTTTATTTGGATGATTGAAGTCAAAGTTGCCAAGTTATTATTTTAATAAATTTGCTTTGACCAATAATTATTTACATTGACACTTTGTTCATTATTGTTTGAGTTATGTATTAGGTGAAGTTTGAAGATGGTGTCACTTCCCAAGGGATTCCAATGCATGGCTGAAAATGGTGTACTTATTTGTGAAGTTTGAAGTTTGAAGATGCTTTGACCAATATATGTATTTTCTCTTTATTTATGAAATTTTATTTTACCAACCAATTTTATCCATACAAATGACCCTCATGTTAGTTTCAACATCCCAACCAAATCTAGTATGCTTTAAAATATTAGAGAACTCATGGTGCATTGCATGTAGTCTATTAAACTTTTGTTTAAGCTACTTCAAATTGAAATTTTTTTTCCCTTGATTATTGACCTCAAGTAAGATCCTTCTCCATGTGTTGGTACTAAATGTACCACTATCCATGTTACCTTTATTAACTTCATTTACCATGATGTCAATAAACATTTTCTCTATATTACCTCTCTATGTTCCTACATCCTCAACATTTGTTATCTCAGTTGTCATCTGTACAATCCCATCATGACAATTAAGAACCTTATGAGGAAACAACTTTTAGAATCACCAATAGAATTTAAGGGCATGTTTAAATGAGAATTAAGATTGTTGACGTATAGTATATAAAAATGTGAAAGAAAAATAAATAAAAATAAAAATAGATTTGATGTTAATTAGATCATAGATATTTTTTTTTTAGTTTTTATAAAATTTGAAACAAAAATTGAGGAAAAAAATGAAAGAAAAGCAAATAAAAATGATAATAGTTTGATTAATTTTATATTTGATTAATTTTAAAATAAAAATATTTTTTTATATTTTTTAAAAAATAAGTAAAACAAATAAAATCATTTTTATTGACCATTTTTTCTTGATTTAATCTTTAATTTTATTAAAAATTATAATATATTCTATTAAGATGAGATAAAAAGCTTTAAAAATAATTAATTTAGTTTGTACAACTAATTTTCACCCAATAAGCTTGTAAATAGAATATATAGGACATGAAAATAAATGCACATATGTCCATTTGGGATGTAGAAAAAAGAATGCAAAGAAACCATCAAAATAAGTTTTAGTTTTCATATAAACAAAATTTTTATTCTAAATTTTATTTTTAGTAATTAATCTAAATATAATTTTTATTTGGATGATTGAAGTCAAAATAGCCAAGTTATTATTTTAATAAATTTGATTTGACTAATAATTGTTTACATTGACACTTTGTTCATTATTGTTTGAGTTATGAAGTAGGTGAAGTTTGAAGATGGTGTCACTTTCCAAGGGATTCCAATCGCATGGCTGAAGATGGTGTTCTTATTTGTGAAGTTTGAAGTTTGAAGATGCTTTGACCAATATATGTATTTCTCTTTATTTATGAAATTTTATTTTACCAATCAATTTTATCCATAAAAATGACCCTCATGTCCCTTAAATTTTCTATGCTTTGACCAATCTTTAATTTGATTAAAAATTATAGTATATTATATTAAAATGAGATAAAAAGTTTTAAAAATAATTAATTTAATTTTTACAACTAATTTTCACCCAATAAGCTTGTAAATAGAATATATAGGACATGAAAATAAATGCAAATATGTTCATTTGAAATGTAGAAAAAAGAATGCAAATAAACCATCAAAATAAGTTTTAGTTTTCATATAAATAAAATTTTTATTCCAAATTTTATTTTTTGTAATTAATCTAAATATGATTTTTATTTGTATGATTGAAGTCAAAGTAGCCAAGTTGTTATTTTAATAAATTTGCTTTGACCAATAATTGTTTACATTGACACTTTGTTCATTATTGTTTGAGTTATGAATTAGGTGAAGTTTGAAGATGGTGTCACTTTCCAAGGGATTCCAACGCATGGCTGAAGATGGTGTTCTTATTTGTGAAGTTTGAAGTTTGAAGATGCTTTGACCAATATATGTATTTTCTTTTTATTTATGAAATTTTATTTTACCAACCAATTTTATCAGTACAAATGACCCTCATGTCCCTTAAAAATCTCTCTGAATGAGGGTTAGCATGACAATCTAAAAAAAAGTCTTACCCAAGATTACCTTCTTATTGACATGTTACTACCCTTTCTCTCTCGTCTCTCATCTTCTTGAAAACTGAAAAGAAATTTCACCTGCAAAACCCTCTCATTAAAATGAATTTCCCGACAACTTGTTTTCATTCTCTTCTATGTTCTTAAGCTGGTTTTTTGTTTTTCTTGAACAAAACAACTCAAGAAAAATCAAAACTGAGAAATGGGAAAAATTAGATTTATTTATTTTTTTGTTTTCTTTCTCGTTTCCCACTTTTCTCAGCATCCAAACGGGAAAATATATACAAATGGGAAAAATCAGAAAACTAAAAACACATTATAGAAAAAAAAAACTCAAATCTCATTCGAATAATAGAACTGAGAAATAATCCCATTCCAAACAAAAATCAAATTTCAAAACAAACAAAATAGTTTCTACAATACGAAAAAAAAAAAAAAATCTCTTTACCCAGATCTAATATTTTTCTCAACAAATGTTACCAAAATAAGCCTATTTTACTAGATCTACAAAAAATAACTTCAACATGTGCAAAAATAAAAGGAAAGCACAGATGTGTTGGTGGAGTTACCTTCATTTCGTGCCGCTAGAGATGCCGCCACTGTGCTGGAGAAGAGGAAATGTGAGAACAGAGAGAAAAAAAAGCACGGAGAATAGTTATTTTCTTATGCATTTTTTTTGTTCTATAAACAAGGAAAAAAACATTTTTTGTTATCTAAAAAGTGTCATTTTGAAAATACGAAGAACAAGAAAAACAAAAATAACTTTCTCTATCAAACAAATTTTTAGTGTTTTTTATTTTCAAGAACAAAATACAGTTCTTGAAAATAGCAACCAAACATGCCCTAACTTCACCTATTGGTTAGGAAAACAAATGCTTCAATACTTACCAAGATCTCCATTACGAAAATGGAAAGTCTCCTATTAAGGCTGGATTCTCTCTATGAAATACTTCAGATGATGACTAATGACTTTGAATTCATTATCAATCCTTAGATTTTGAATGGTCACTATGTCATAGGGAAAATTTTCTTTGACCACATATAGGCTATTCCATCTCCATCTAAGCTTTCCGAAGATATATGAAGTTTGAAATCATACAATAGTGCCCTCTTGTGTTGTTTGAACTCCTTCCAATAGATAAGGTTATTGCCATGATAGAATTTGCTTCTTTCCCTTAGATTTCTTAAGCATAAAATGCATAACTTTTACGAGGGTATGCCTCAAGCTAATTAAGATCATATGTTCATTTAGCTCTAAGTTGATTTTTTTCACAGCCTAATAAACATAAGCTCCACAAGCAAGTGACAAGTCCTACCATACACAACCCGAAATGGAGACATGCCAAGGGCAGTCTTGTAGGTTGTCCAATATGATCAAAGTGCATCACTCAACCTAATAAACCGATCTTTTCTTGCTGTATCGACCACATTGATGATGAGAATGCATTTAATCTCCCAATTTACTAGCTCAGTTTAACAATATTCATCTAAGGATGGAATGAGGTAGATACTTTATGTCTCACTCCATATTTTTGCAAAAGATTGACAAATGGTCTACTCTTATATTTTAAAAAGAAAAAGAAAAAAGAAAGAAAGCAAGAAAGAAAAGGGGAAAAAAAAAAACTAACCTTTTCACGATCAATTGGTAAAAGTCGGTAGCTTATTATTATTTGGATATTATAGCATTACCCGTTTAGATAAGAAATGCATCCTGATTCTTAAATGAACAAAATCCATGGCAACTACTTTGCCACTTCGCCATCAAGTAACATGCCAACCACTCAACCAACTGTTACCAAAGAAGAGTAAAAGACAACCCTTTACTGCATTCAATAACCTGTGCCCTTGATACCGCCGGGGACACTTGGTCCCCCAAGCAGCACCACAAACTTTGACCAACTGATTCTTTACTTAATAACTAAGGTATCTCTGCATCAACGAGGGAGCAGAGAAGCAACCCCAATACATTCAAACTACTACAATAATTTCAGGGCCATGTAATTATTAATGCACCATCCGAAACCGTGCTGTACAAAAATAATTAAAATTTTATACCAAAAACATGGACATTTTCAATCCATCTTGATACCAAAATTTGATACAAAAATTCTTGACTATCTTGTTAATGTGTTATTTTACGGACAGGCAGACAGAAAAACTTGAAGTTGGTTAAAGTACTATTACCAGTCCATTCTTCAGGACTTGTATTAGGACAGTAGTAATAGTTAGCAGATGAATAAACACATCCAAGATGTTTCTTTCATAAATGTTAATGATAAGACATTATTTATAAGTTAAGGTTGGAAATATCAAACAAATTAAAAGCCTTCTAGATGGTAGGAGTAGTGTATATCCCCTGCCAGCACTGGAATCATATATATGTTGATTTGAGACCCTAAACTAGTGATGCCCATGCTGCTTCTACAACGTAACTTTTCTCAGCAGTTACTACTTGACATTGAGTTGCCCACCTGCCAACTGCAAACCACACTGCAGTTTTCCAGACACCATGCAGAGACTCATTTACACCCTCCATTAATTTCTCTCTGAATATCAAGTTGTCATGCAGAGTATTTAGTCCCCCATCATCCATAGATACCTCAGAAACCATCTCCCACACCACCTTCACCTCTCTGTTCCCGTGTTTCTCTGTCATGGAGCCTCTTTCAAAGCTCAGTCATGACCCTCTTCCCAAGGCTATCACCACCACCACCACCTACCATTCCGGTCTCTTCTCAAAGCTTCTGCACTCAACCCTTTGGGAACTTGTAAGGTTTTCCGTTCTTCTTCTTGTGACCTCCATTCAAGTTCTTTCCCTTCTACACGGATGGAACCCCATCTTCCACCTTTCCCTCACTTGTTTCTTTCTGGTCTTCATTTTGAAGCCTCTCCTCTCAAAGCCCCATGTCTACCTTGTAGACTTCTCATGTCTCAAACCACCAAACTTTTGCAGAGTTCCCTTCTCATCTTTCCTTGAACATACCTCCATGATCGGATCCTTTGACAGAGAAAGCATAGATTTCATGGCCAAAATCCTCGCTTCTTCAGGACTAGGTGAACAGACCTATCTCCCTCCAGCTTTACAGTACATTCCACCCATGACCGATCTCCAAGAATCCATCAAGGAAGTACACATGGTACTGTTCCCTGTAATGGAAGACCTTCTGTCCAAGACTAGACTATCTCCTCGAGATATTGATATACTTATCATAAACTGTAGTGGTTTTTGCCCATCTCCTTCCCTCTCCTCCATTATCATCAACAAATACTCCATGAGAGATGATATTAAAAGCTTTAATCTTTCTGGTATGGGGTGCAGTGCTGGAATCCTTGGCGTCCATTTGGCTCAAAATCTATTGAAAGTTCACAAAAATACTTACGCCGTTGTTCTTAGCACAGAGATCTTATCGACTGGTTGGTACCCTGGTAACGAGAGGCCAAAGTTGCTCCTCAATTGTGTCTTTCGAATGGGCAGTGCAGCAATCTTGCTTACAAATAAAGAAGAAGCGAAAAAAACATCCAAGTATAGGCTTCTTCACAAGCTGAGAATACAGAGAGCATTTGACGACAAGGCTTATCGCTCAGCGATTCGCGAAGAGGACTCAAATGGAATCACTGGGTTTACACTCAGCCGCGACATATTGCAAGCAGCCGGAGAAACTCTTCGGTCAAATATAACTATTCTTGGCTCGTCCATGTTGCCATTCTTGGAGAAATTCAGGCATGGAGTATCCATATTCCGGAAGAGATTCATTCACAAATCTGCAGAAGTTTACGTGCCGGAATTTAAGACAGTGATACAGCATTTTGTTCTGCCAACTTCAGGGAGATCAGTGATAAGAGAGATAGGAAAAGGGTTGAAGCTCGGCGAGGGAGAGATGGAGGCTGCTCTGATGACATTGCAGAGGTTTGGAAACCAATCTTCGTCTTCTTTGTGGTATGAATTAGCTTACATGGAGGCTAAGGAGAGAGTGAAAAAGGGTGACAAGGTGTGGCAGCTTGGCATGGGAAGTGGGCCCAAGTGCGGTACTGTGGTCTGGGAGTGCATTAGGCCCATGGTCGGGGAGTCCACTAAGGGCCCATGGGCCGATTGTATAGATAAGTATCCAATCTTAGCCGTCCATCAAGACAATTGATCTGATGTATTAATGATCATGATCATATCACATGTTACTTTTTATGTCTTGCAAATGGTGGGTTATATATTTTTAGTCAAAAGAGGAAAAAACGTTGGGTGTTATTCACTAGGTAGAAATTAGTATCTTTTTTAATATTTATGAGAGAATTAAGGATAAGTCTTTAAGTAGTCATACTCTTTGTGTTCTAGTGGCTGAATTTTCATGCCATTTTGGCAAGTCAATGTAACTTGTATTAAAGTAACCAGCAATAGGATTTGCTAGGTTCTTTCGTACATGGATTCATCTGTTGGGCCATGGATAGCAACAGATGGTCAATGCTTTGGGGGGACATTAGCATTTAGAGTCTTAAGACATTTGAAAGAAAGGCAAAGCATTTTTGATACAATAGACATAATATTTTTCCTCCACTCGATCTCTTATAGATCTCGTCCGGTTTCAGCCTAAGAAAAGGACATGGTACGTCGCAACTCAAGAATTAATTAATATATGTTAATTCCAAAGGCAGATATTCTCTCCTATGACCATTTTCCATTGGATTTTCAGTAACCAACTCTATGCTCTTAAAAGGAGTAGGACAACAAGAGGCAAAGTAAAAAAAAAAAAAAAAAAAACTTGGTACATCAATTTAATGACTTAAATTGATTTTTAATCTATATCAACTGAATAATTAAAAGGAATAAAACAGCAAGAGGCATGGTAAAAAAAAAAAAAGAGTAAGACTTAAATGACATGAGGTCACTGTAGGGTATGCAACCATCAAGATAGAACTTAGAGATGAGCATATAACAGATCAAATAATTAATTCAGGGGAACATTAGGAACATATATATTATAACTCATTGAAGCATTGTAAAAATTTGTGGTTGAGCAGATTTGAATTATCATATGCTTACTTCAATGATTAAGACTTAAATGACATCTTTATTATGTCCTATAAGATTATGAAGCCATTCAAACATAAAAACTCCCTTTCAAAATCAAACAGACAAAATTCTAAACTTAAGTCGAGGATCCTCCCTAATACCATTTATAACAGTCTATTCCCTCTTATGTAAATATTATAATTTGAAACTATGATGGAGCATAACACTCTAATTTTTTTCTAACAGATAGATATTCTCCAATGGCTCTCCAAGAGTTTTGGTTGAGTCAAATAAGTATGAGTTGTCATTGATTGTAGCCAATGATTCATTCTTATTTAAAAGAAAATTTAGTCTTTAGGCAATGGGCGTATTTATTTTGGAGACATCAAGCATGTGGACTTTTACAAGGAGACATCTTACTAAGAATTGCAAAACCTCTGATAACTAAGGATTAAGAATTACCAAGAATCCCTAGTATCAAGGAATATGCAATTATACCATCTTTCAAAGTCGAACTAACTTTAAAGGGTATTTTGATCTCAACACTAGTGTCGTAACCTTTCATTCATTCCATCATTAATCTAATTTCACTCATTGTTTCCCTTTGAATCTAACCCTAGGTTTTCATGTTTCACCCCAAGATGACTTTTTAGCCTCTTATGGGTATGTTCACGTATATATAGACCATAAAAGAATAAGAAATGACCATTCTTGATTTTAAAGAAAATAAAAACAATAGTTTATTTAATAATAAAGAGAAAAGGACAACAAACAAAAAAAAAACCTTCAAGGTCCTCTTCTCTCCCTCATAAAAATCGTCAAGTCATCTCAAATTCCTTTAAAAAAATCAAGAACTCTCTAGAAAACCTAAAAATTGAGTTTTTATAGTTTCTATCAAAAACCCAACACATGACATGTTCCAATTAATCACTTATTTTATACATAATTACCTAAAAATAACTAAAAATAATAATAAAATCATAATTTCTAATCATGTGAGGCCATTTCGGGTGGATGGAGTGTCCAAGATGCAATTCCCATGGCGGAGGAGGTGAAGCATCAAAGTGACAGTTTATAATTCTGAAATTGGGGTCATTTCAAAATGGATTTTGAAATCATAAGTTGAACTTCAAAATCATTTTGAAATGATCCTTCAACTCTGCGTTGTTGTCTTCAAATAACTATAACTTCTTCATTTCAGTTCTGATTTGCACATCGTTTGAAATGTTGGACTCTTGACTTTTTGAGCTTCAAAAACATATGTGGCTTGCCCTAAAAATATTATGAAAAATATTTTAAAAATAACATCAAATTCAAGATATGTGTTACTTCTAGGTTTAAGTACCAAATTCTATTTTAAGTTTAATTGCATTTGCTTCCAACCCCTTTCCTCATAGTTTCTTGTCATCCATCTCACTTTATAACATTTATTGATAGTATTTCATGCCCATGAATCACTCATTTTGACCTTTCTTAGACTTTTCATGGTTCACAAGTTCAGAATATCTCGCTTATGCATATTTAACACCTTCTACTTCATTTGTTGATAATGACTTTTGCATTTAACATTCTTTTCATACCTTAAATTTGGAATTAGGTTTAAAATAGAAGTTAGATCCATAACTAGGGTCTTAGCATCAATTTGAGTTAAGTTAAATGATTTGAATTTTTTTATATTGTATAAATTGTATCATATATGTGTCGTTGGAGCGCATATTTTGGCTCTAATCACTAAGCCAGACAAATAGAGTCTCGGACAGAGTCAAGAATGAGCTCTAATACAATTTGTAATGGTTCACTCTCTTTCATGAATATATTGTCCGCTTTACACCTAATAGACCATCATGACTTTACAACATGTTTACATAGTTAACAAGAGTTTACTATATATATATATGATCAGGAACTTCTTTCCTTATCTGATATAAGATATCGCATGTTCCCTAAATTTTTATGTTTTGTTCACTTTAATCCACCCATGATTAAATTTTTTATGTCATATCCAATTAAGGCAATGGAAAATCTATTTGCATGTTATAGAATTGGATCGAGTTATACAATGTTTTTCAAAATAATATATTTATATTGACACACAAGAAGAGAGTTCCTAATGGTAACAAAGATAATTTAGAGAGGAGAGACTTTGATCTTTTTTTTCTTTTTTTAATTAAGATCAGCAATCATTACTTGATTAATGGAAAACCAATAGGAAAACATTAATAGTTTGAAACCGTAATAGAGCATAACACTCCAATTTGTTTCTAATTGGTAGGTCTTCTCCAATGGCTATCCATCAAGTTTGGTTGAGTCAATAAATGTGAGGTGTCATTGATTGTGGTCAGTGGTTCATTTTCATTCAAAAGAAAATTTAGTTTTTAGGCAATGGGTGTGTTTATTTTGGAGACCTCGAGCATATGGGCTTTTACAAGAGACCTCTTACATATTTGGTTTAACGAGGGAGACCACAAGAAAAGTATTTTGCATCAAGACTTTGAATGTAATGAAGTTGGTTGTAATTGTTCATGGCAAGTTCTTTATTGAGTCAATGGATTAGATGAGAGAATAAGGAAATAGCAATACTAACGATGATAATATCATCGATACATACAAGCAAGAGAATGATTTTAGTACCATGATTATACATAAATAAAGAAGAATTAGCTTTAGCCCATATAAAACCAATAAAATTTAAACACGTAGAGAGTCTACCAAACCAAGCACATGATGCTTATTTTAAGCCATAGGGGGGGGTTTGTGAAGAAGGCAAGCGTGATTTGAAAGATTTGGATGCGCAAATTTAGGAGGTTGTTCCATGTAGAAACACTCATGAAGAAGGGCATGGAGGAATGTGTTGGCTCTTAACATCCAATCACCTTAAATGCCACTAAAAGTGGACCTCAAGAAAGATTATTACTCAAATAGTGGTGGCTTTAGCAATTAAACCGAAGGTCTCACCAAAGTTAAGGCTTGGAATTTGAGTGAAACCTTAGCAATAAGTTATACTTTGAACCTGTCATTAATACTTCCATCCTCTTGATATTTGGTATGATAAATCCACCCGAACCCAATGATATTAGCACAAGCAGGACATGAGACAAGAGTTTCATGTCCTTTTTTTTGTTGATAAGCAACAAGTTCTTCCTTCATAGCTACTGTCTAGCTTGAAAACTGAAGTGTTGTTCTTAATGGGTGAAACATGGCAGTTTTGGTTAAGGACTAATGGGGAATAAAGATAAATAAAAACATAAAATGAGCGTAACCAAGGTTTAGGTAAAAGAATGAGAAGAAGAAAAACTCTATATAGTTTGGATTAGGTGAATGTAGGATGAAAGTTTGTGAAGTAGCTAGCGAGTCTTGGTATCCTTTGGTCATTAATTAACTAAGTTTATTCTACAATTACGTTCACTAAAGCCAAATAAAAAAGAAGGCTTCACACATTGTTTTTCAACCCTAAATTGATTCATTGATTTAATGGTAATTAAGGATCGATATAACATGAATAGAAAATTAGATTTCAAATACAATTTAAAGTTGTAGATCTTAAGTTGACGATGACGAACTATGGACCCTAAAAGCCTTAAAATCATTCTAAAGTAAATATATATATATATATATAAAATAATAATAAAAAAAAAACTCTTATTCTTTCTAATCCTAGAACTGAAACAAGATTGTGGAATCCCTAGTATTAAATCAATAGAATGTAAAATCCATTATTTACTTGATTTTAGGAAATAAATTTAATTCATATTCCATAACCAATCTTATCATAATTTTAGGTTGAAATTTAAATTATGAAATTGCTTTTGGCTAATATTGATAGTATTCATACATTGAATCTTAAAAACGATATCCAGAGTACTAGCCATGATAACTTTCTCTTTGGCTTTTCTTAGTCAAAGTTATCACACATTAAGCAAACTTAAGAATAACAAAGATCTTGGTGGATCAAGTTGTTTATAACAGGAAAGGTTAGAGGAGATCTTATCATTGTAGTTATTTAATATATATAATAAAATATTAAACAGAAAAAGTTTCCATTAAATTAGTAATTTTCTATATTAATAAATTAATTAAAAAAACTATATTTTGTATTAATAAATTAATAAAAAAAGTATATTTATACATCTTTCAATATTTTTTTTATGGATATTGAAGGGTTAAAAACGATAGATTCTATTTTAAATTTTTTGCTTTCATTTGTTTATATAATATTAATGTTTACTATCTTATTATATTTATATTTTTTTTATAATAAATATAATTCTCCGTAATCTCTCATTTATGTATTACATAATATTAATATTTAATCTAGTGTATTCATATATCTTTGATGATAAATAATTATTTGTATCTTCTCATTTGTTTTCATAATATTAATACCTAATGGATCTTTGAAAGAGTTAAAAAAAAATACAAGTTGTAATTAAATTGGTGATTCTCATTTGTTTATATAATATAAATATTTTTTTGATAAAAAATAAATTACTAAATTTGTCTTTATGTATTTTTTTATAATAAATTAATTAATAATAATTATATTTAAAACATAATTTTTAAATATTTTATAAAGAAAAAAAAAATTGAAAGAAAAGAGTTTACTTGAGTGAGTAACTCTCTTTACTATTAAATAATTTGTATTCTCTTTGGTTAGTCATGCTTATTAATTATTTAAAAACATTATTATATTTTAAATTTAATCTAACTATATTTAAAGAGATGTGTTCAAATATAAACTTTTTGAGCAATTTTTTATTACTTAAAATATAATCAAAATATTTTCATTAAATAATTGTCAAAAAGACGAGAGAGAGAGAGAGAGAGAGAGAGAGAGAGAGAGGTGTCTATGAAACATTGAAAGACCTATCCATATCTTTTTTTTTTTTCTTTTTTTATCTTTAGTTTCGTAATAATTTTTTGTAGGAAATTGAGCAAAGTTTAATTTTTATGTGAAATTAAACTTGTGAATGATAATAAAACAATTACCTTTTAATTTTTAGCATTTCAAAATACAATAATAGAATAATTAAGGTGCATTTAAAAATATTTTAAAAAATAGTTTTTAAAAACAATTTTACAACATTTTTTAGAACAAAATTTTATTTGAAAATTTGAAATATTTTCGGCTCATTTTTATATTTTAAAATATTTCTCATAAATTAATTTTATATACGATATTTTGTTTTCAATCATTTTTCATATTTATACAACTATTTTTTAAAAATAAGTGGAAGTAACTTAAAAATAATTAAAATATCTGCTAAAAAAATATACAAGTTCTCAAAAAATTGTGAAAAACAATTTCAACTCTTGAAAATTTGAAATTACCAAACATAATTTCTGGCTCCCAGTTCTAGAAATTAATAATGATGACATTGTATTCCCAATCGGTGCATTCTTCAAACCAAACAGGCCCTCAGAGTGCGGTAGACTTGCAATTGCCCAGAATGTTTACGAATGGGACTGGGTAGTGACAAAAAATACAAAGAATCACTGACAAATGCCTCTACTTGCTATTGTTTTTGTTCTGGGCCTGGGCTGGCTTTGGATCGATCGGGTTGGGCCGGACAAAATAAGACAACGTCGACTCTCAACCACGCCCAACCCTATGGGCCTTAGTACATCGAGCTTAACCAACCTGATATTTGATTTTTTCTTTTCCTTTTTTTTTTTTTTTTTTGTCATTGGAAAACATTCGATGTATTTATTAAGGGAAGGAAGGGTTATTTTTCTTTCATTTTCTTTCAATGTACATTAAAAATATTTTATAAATCTTTTTTTTTTTCTACTTGTAAATGTTTTTTGTAGTATATTTTATTTAGTTAACAATTTTTTTTAGATCTTATTTGTCTAAGGAGAATTTCGAACTTCATCAAATTCAAATTCAAGTTATTTGGTAAATCTTTTGGAATTACTAGTATAAAAAATAGAAATGAAGGGAAATTATAATAAAATTAAAATTTGATTTTCCTATTCTAAAACATTATCCGAACACATGAAATGATATTGATTTTAGTATTTCTAAAATAATTTATAAAGAGAGTGATCAAGTTTTCATTTTTAAATTTGATAGGACAAGTAATTATTTCATATGTGTGTGATAAATCAACTTAATTTAAGTTATTAAATAAATTAAATATATTTGATAAAATAATTTAATGATACGACTTAAAGTAAAAAAAAAAAAAAAAATGTAATTAACTTATTTGTAAGTCTATATTTTTATTTTATCATTTTATCCTCATTTACTCTAATTACATCTCCTTACTACTTTACATCTCTACTATTATTCAACTTTTTTTGTCCTAATTATAATTTATGAGAATAAATATATTAATTTGATAATTTAAAATTTACAACGTGATAATTACATAATAAGTTTTAAATCCTTAAAATCAACTTAATTGAACAAGTAATAAGTATTAAATTTTATAATATTTATCTTGATTTTACACTTAAATCATAAATGCTTTTCCATTTTAATTAAATCAAATAATCAATGGGAATGATTAAATTCAAATGATTGCGACTAGCATCCCATCAAGAACCAAGAACATTTCATGCTTACCTTTCTAAGCTAATTAATTGCATGTTCTTGTCAAACTTATAAATATGCAATTTTCTTGCACCATGCTAAAGTTGAACAAAATGTACGTATTCCTCTACCACTACCACTAAAACATCCTTTTTTACTTCTATTTTTATTTTTTTTCATCCTCATAAAACTCTTCTATTAATTTATGAAAATAAAAAAATAAAAAAGTATTAATATTATTACAAAATAAAGGAGTCAAAATGTTAATAAAAACTTTTTTAAAAAATTTTAATGTGAATAATTTTTTTTTTTTTTTTTAATAAATAATTCAAATACAGTATGACTGATAATAAAATCGATTTTTTATTTTCATTATCTATTTCAATGTTACAAATTTACTCTAATAAATTATCATTTCTTTCCAAACTCGAAAATAATTCAACGATATTTATAAAGTTATATAATAATACCTTATTTTCTTTCTTGATAAATTAATTTATTAATTTAATATGATTTAATCATTTAATTATTCAAACTCTTAAACATATCTAATAAAATAACTTAATATTATAAATAAAATTAAAAATAACTTTAGTAGATCAATGTAAGGAGTAAATACGACTTGAGGGTATTTGATAAATTAATTTATTGATTTAATTTGGATAAAATTTAATTTAAATTATACTATATAAAGTTTTATGACATGCCTTTTTAAAATAAATTCACCATAAAGGATCGTTCAGAGCATTCGTACATTATAATTAATCATATATGGCTGTATTTCTACATGATTTAATGCATTATTAGATGTGTCAACCTGCAATTAAAAAGGCAGCTGAGAAATATTTATGCAAACCTGTCAATGGTCCTTCAGTACAATAAAAAAATTATTTCTTCTAATTTTTTAAATTCAAGTTAAATTCAAGTTCGTTATATTAAACTCGTCTTGCATGATTCATAATCTATCATCTCTTTTTTTTTATATATATTTATACCAAAATTTAAATAATAAATAAAAAAATAAAATAAATTTAGATATCTTTTAAAAAAAATGATATAATTATAATTTGATTTAAAAAAAAAAAAACCATTCTTATATGGGAATAATTTATATTATAAATATTATAAAAATATTAAATTGAATTTAAATTAGGTTTGACTTTTGTAAACCTTGGTTTAAAACCAATTTAAATTGAGTTCAGGTAAAAAAAAACTTAACTCAAATCTGATTCAAGTATTGAAAATAATTACTCAAATTTATTTAAATGTCAGATTGAATTTAGGTTGGGATGAGTCATCCCGCTCAAGTTGCACCTTTAGTACGTATGCACAAATAAGAATAAAAATAATTTGAGAATTGTTATGGGCAAGATTAATTTAGGCAATAGATAATTAGGAAAGGAAGATGGAAAAAAGGGAGAAAAAGGAAAGATCACTTGTAAGTTGCATCTACAAAAAGCACCCAATTGAAGTCCCAACCTCCCACCCAAAAGAAGGTGGTGGTGACCTTAAAGGCCATTTTGGTGTATTTAAAGAAGGAACAAAGCCCATTGCTGTGGCTTTGAATGTTGATATTAATGTTTCATGTGGCTGTTGAACCCCCTGCCATGCACTCAATATGTACCCAAGAAAAAGCACAGTGCCCTAAATTTGCAACATGTGGGGTAGGACTAGGGTATGGTCGCTTGACTCTAACGGCTCTCTTCTCTTCTTTATAAATGCTAACATCACTCTTTGTGGAGGCCAAGGAGACAGGGTAACATGAAAATTTTCCCTCATTGGGAAGTGCTTTCAAAATAATTTAATAGAAAGAACTTCTTTTTAAAACTTTGAAATGTTATTGATCTAAGTTTTTTGTATTTTTTTAAAAATCCTAAGAAAATAAGTTAAAATTACATAAAAATGTTTCCAAAAACACTTATTTGAAGTTTTTTAGAATAAAAAATTATTTTCTATTTTATGATTTTCAAACCATATTTAAGAACAACTTCCAAACATATCTTAAAAAATCTTTCTTGAAAACAATTCCTTTTACAAATCTAAGTTTTATTTGTTTGTACTTCTTTATATCTTTATTCAATTATTCAAATTTAATCATAAAATTAGAGAAAATTTTAAGATACTAAAAATGTACCTATCAAATCTTAATCTTCTTGACTCTAAAAAGTGCATAATAAAACAAAAATCTATTTAGAAGCTTAAAATATTTTTAATATATTTTTTATAATTTTAAATATTTTTTAAAATAATTTTTATTTGAAGCACCTTTTTTCAATCATTTTCTTGTATAACTTTTTTTTTTTAAAAAAAATAACCATTAGAAAACTATTAAGGGAAAAAAATAAAAGAGAGTGCGAAATGAAAATAAAAATAAAAATAAAAAGGAGAATCAAGTACCTAATATAAGAATCCATTTCAATTAATGTTTTCATAAATAAGCTAGAACAATCAAATATTAATAATATCTTATTCTGGTAATAATATTTGCTTTACTTAAATTTTAGATATTTATTATTTATTTCTTTGTATAATTCACAATATATTATTGTGTTAATTTTTTAAAAGAAATGATAAAACTTACCACTTCCATTACCAAATTCTCAAACTCTCAATGACGTCAAAGTTAGGGAGGGGGTTTCCCCAAAAGTGGTTGAAACTCATAAAAGGCTCTACCCACCCTTAAAAACCATGTCTTCCTTAAAAAGGAACCTTAGTATTTAAGTCATCTCTTATGCAAAGAAGAAGACCTATTGAAGAAATTAAGGATGATGACAGAAGCAGAAGTCCTATCTTAGAATACCGGTTATGGATCGACAATGATGATTGGTCATTTCATGAGTTCTTAGAAGTATGAAGAAGACATTTTTAGCATGATCTTTGGTATTAACACAATATATGAGGTTGGAGAATATTTAAGAGACTTTAAAAATATATGTAAAAGATTTGTTATATTCAAAAGTCAATTTCAGACCAAAACAAAGTTTGCCAATTTGTTCATACCTTTAAATAAAGATAGGGAAAAAAAAAAATTTCTCACTTACTATGGTCACTAAACCACCTTATCTTTATTAGCCAATTCATAGTAGCTCTTTAATGATACAAGCAATCACTCGCCACTAAAATGGAGAGAAAATATTCTTAGACCATGCATAAGTTTTTAATTTCAACAACATGATCATGGTCAAAATGGTTGAAGAGATAGAAATTTCAATGTGAGGGGAAAAGGTAGAAAAACCTATTGAAAAAATTAAGGATAGTGACGAAAGCAAAATTCCTATCATACAATAGCAGTTACTAATTAACAATGATAGATTTGTCACTTTATAAGTTCGTAGAACCTTAGAAGAAGGTATTTCTAACATGATCTTTGATGTTAGCATGTATGACAAATGAGATTGAAGAATATTTAAGAGACTTTAAAAATTATATGTGACAATTCACTACATTCAAAAGACAATTTTGGACAAAGACAAATTTTGTCAATTCCTTCATGGCTTAAGATAAAGATATGAATTTTTTTTTTCCATTTACTATGGTTATTAAACGACCTTATCCTTCTTTTAGTTAATTCATAGTACCTCTTTGAGGACATAAGTAATCACTCACTACCAAAAGGAAGAGAGAAAATGTTCTTAGAGCATGCACAAACTTTTATTTGGACAACACAATCATGGTCAAAATAGTTGAAGAGATAGAAATTTCATTTTGAAGGAAAGAGGTTTTACAATTCTCAACCAACAAAGAAAAAAAAATGGTAATTTGATTTTTTTTTTTTTTATCAAGTTTTTTTCAAATGATATCTTCACCATGTTTCAAGACAAGTTAGGCATTTGTATTCATTTTTATTCTAACTTGAGGGGAGATATGAAGAAAAAAAAAATGAAGAAGGATACAAAATGATAAAACACAGAATGAAAATAATAAAGAAGATGAAGAGAACAATGAAGAAGATATACAAAATCAAAATAAGAATCCAATACTTCATGTGGATATTTCCATAAATCAAAAGCAATCAAATATTAATAATATTTTATTCTATTAATTTATGAAATATTTTTTATTTTACTTAAGTTTAAGATTATAACATTCCTTTTCTTTTTATAATTCACAATATATTTTTATATAATTTTTTTAAAAGAAATAATAAAATTCACCACTTCCATTGCCAAGCTATTAAACTCTTCATGGTATCAAAGTTAAGGGAGGAGGTTCAACTCCACTCTTCTATAAAAGTGGTTGAATGTCATAAAAGGTTTAATTTATTCTCAAAAACCATGTCTTCCTAAAAAAAGGGAACCTTAATATCCAAGCCTAAATCAAATCATCTCTCGAGTAGAGAAAACTTGAAGAAATTAAGGATGATAACAAAAGCAAAAGTCGTATCATGTAATACCAATTATAGATCGACAATGATGAATTTGTTACTTTATAAGTTCTTGGAATCATGAAAGAAGATGTTTTAAGTATGATTTTTGGTGTTAACACAATATATGAGGTGAAAGAATATTTAAGGGACTTCAAAAATATATGTGACAATCTTGTTGCATTCAAAAATCAATTGTAGATCAAAACAAAAATTGCCAATTCATTCATGGCTTACAATAAAGATATGATTTTTTTTTTGTTCCCACTTACTATGGTCCACCTTATCCTTTTTAGCTAATTCATAGTATCTTTTCAAGAACAAAAACAACCACTCACTATAAAAAAGGAGAGAAAGCATTCTTAGAACATACAAGAGTTTTTATTTAGACAACACAATCATAGTCCAAATAATTGAAGAGAGAAATTTCAATTTGAGGGGACAATGTTTCACTCCTCCCACATGTTACAATTCTTTACAAAAAGTTAATATTTTGATATTTTTATCAATTCTTTGTGGAAAGATGTTTTCACCATTTTTCAAGATAAGTTAGATGTCTATGTGAAAGAAAGAATTAAAAAATAATGCAAAATGACAAGACATAGAAGGAAAATAATCAAATAGATGTACAAAATAATAAAAGAAATGCACATAATCAAGAATCAAATGCATAATGATAAGAATTCACTTTAGTTATATTTTCATAAATCAAGAAAAATCAAATATTAATAATATTTTATTCTTTTAATTTATGAACTAATATTTATTTTAATTAAATTTTATTATTATTATTTATCAAACTTTTCAAAAACAACTTATTTTCTTCTTCTTTTTCACTTGTCAAACATTTTTTTTTTTTTTTTGAAAAAAAAAACACAAAATATTGTTTCTAAAAATATATTTATAATTTCAAATGCAGGAAGGCTCTCTTTTTCAAAGTGGATAAGATTTTGACCTTTTGACATAAATATTTTTCACCCTTCTTACTTCACCAAGGGCAACAACCTAATTAATATCACACCGCCTCTATATCATTCAGCTAGAGGTAGCTCATAAAATAGAAGTTTCCCATCCAACTCTACCTCACCCATTAATGCTTGATAGGTTGCGACAATTGTGAGGGCCCAATCCGGCAATACCCTTCCTAACCTGCAATGTGGGACCTTTGGTATTAGATATTTTGGGTATATATATCGCTACCAATCCTAAAGGCACTTGGTCCCAGTACTATTTATGGTGACAGCTACGAGAGCTCAAGCCAGGACTGGACCACATCACTCACTCACTCACTCACAAGTACTTGTGTTGGTCTTAGTTGAGAATTGTGTTTCGTGTAGACCAGTGTTCAATAATTAAATGCTCCTTACAAGACTTCAAGTTGGCAGTTCCTCTCATTTTATTTTATTTATTGTTATTATTGCTATTGTTTTTGAAGTGGTAAAGCATCGATCGAAAATAACAAAGCTCTTTTGGATTCATTTACTTTAGAAAGGGAAACACTAAAGTATGAAATTATTTTTTTTTTTTCAAATTTTAAATTTGTATTTATATTATTGGGTTATTTTTATTCACATTTCTCTAAATAGAGGAGGTGTGTGAAAATAATAAATAAAAAGAATATGAGGAATATTTGATAAAATTTTAAACAATCATATTTAACTAAAATTTCAGAAGAGGGGAATGAAATTAATCATGTTATTATATAAATAAGATGATATTAAGGTATAAAATAATGAAATCAGTATGTTTATAAATCAATTAAATTCAAGTATAGATCAATATAACTTAATTTAAAGGGTGTTTGGTACTCGAAAATAAGAAATGAAAATGAATATTTTGTTTCCATTTCTATATTTTGGTGAATGGAAATGAATTTGGTGATTTCATTTCTAGTGTTTAAATAAACCTAGGAATTCAATATTAAAATAATTATTTGTTTCCATTCTAATGTTTGGTAATAATAGAAGTAAAAATGAAAAAGAAATAAATTGAAAATAATACTTTTACACAAAATTTAAAATAACTTTTTTTTTCATTTTAAAAAAATTGAGATTTTTTTTACTAAATAATAAGACTAAAAAAAATAGTTTTATTATGGGATGAAAAGACATTAAGGATTGATGAATAAAATCCAAAGGTAAAATAATATTTTAGACTATTTTATATTTTCTTATGCGATAAATGAATCAGAATATCACCTATTTGCGATGAATTAAAATCCCACTTATGGGTAGGATTTGATTTCTACCGAAATCATTTTTTATTTCATTTCTATCTTCATAAAATTTATCCAAATATAGGAATGAGAGAGGGAAGGAATGAAATAAATATTCACACTCTTTATTCCCACTTACCAAATACCCTCTTACATACATGGTATCACTTAGAGTGTGTTTTGTAATGTTTTTATTTGGAGTGTTATCGATAAATCAATAATTTGTTAAAATAATAATTTTCTCTTGATTCCAAAAGAATTATTTTATAAGGGCTTTACTATGGTAAATGGGACAAAAATTTAAGATGGTAACAAAAAATGTAAAAATAATTCATGCATTTTTTATTTTTCTAAAAATATATATATATATTTGATATAATTATAGTTTGATATTTACAAAAATTAAAAAAAAATATATATATATATATATAGATATTATTATATAAAATAATATAAATTATAAATACTATAAAAATATTAAATGGAGTTTGGCTTAAGTTCAGGTTATCCAAATCTTGACCCAATACTTAATCTTAGTATTAAAAATGATTGTCCAAACATTGAGATGCAAAATATCCAACATTTAAATGTAATATATCTCTTAGTTCATTTTTTATTCTTTCTATGAATTAAATATGATGTAACTAAAACATTTGATTGGATAAATATAATATTTAAAAATATCCTATTTCATTTAAAATGATATGATAGAATATACATATCATAACTTATAATACCCTTTCAACCAAACTTGTTGAATTTATTCAAGTAAAATAAAATTTCAAAGTCAAGATGGTGTAAGATTGATATTATTGAATTTGATGATTTAAAATTTATCATTTAATTGTTATTTTAGATACTAAGAAAATTTAATAAAATCAACATAAATTTTTTTAATACCATTATTAAGTACAATATATATATATATATATAAAGAATGGGTAGATGGTTGTAACATGAATGTAACAATCTTAGATGATATTGAAATAGACATAATGAAATAGACCTCATCTTGATGATAAGAAGCCTATATGAACCACTCGAAAGTCGTGTTGGCATCACATAACAAATCATCCATCTGCTCATAGCGATCATGTTATCGCTAACACGACCACACAAGCCCAAGGAGTATTCTTCTATTATAAAACAATAAGAAGATACCACATAGACCCTAGATACATAATAAATATAAGAGATTGTTCTAAAAGAAACCTAGTGAAATTCTAGTGTTCTTACATGTATATGACACAAAATTATTTTGAATTTAGAGAAAAAATAAAATAAAATTTTAAAGCTGATTTGCTAATTTTTAGCTTAAAGTAATATTATTAAATAATTTTATTCTAAATATGTTGAAGTAGTATTAGTGTGGTATATTATTTATGAAAGATCCTTAAAAGCAAGTTGAGAATTTTTCTATTTTTGGTTTATTAGCATCATAAATTGTAGAAAAGTAAAAGCAAAAGGCAGCAAGTAGCCTTACTTCACTGCCAATATGCCACAAACTCAAGATCTGAAATCTGAAAAGATCTCAAAAATTTACAGGCTTTCTTGTGGGGTATTTTTCTCATTCTATTCAAGTGGTCCTCTTTTTCTTTGAAGCTTTGATATCAAAGAGTAAGGAAAAGAAGAAAGGTAAAGAAAGTAGATTCCTTTTTCTCAATTGGGTTGTCAGTCTTTGTCCTGAAAATTAAAATGTGTTGGATAGATGAGAAAGCATCATCCTAATGGAATATTTACACAGCAATTTCTTGAAGTAAAGGTCATCCTAATGGAATATTCACACAGCAATTTCTTGAAGTACAGGTCTCTTTCTTTCTTTTATAGGACTAGACATTTTTTAAATTATTTATTTTTAACTTATTGCATTTTTAAAAATAATTGTCTTAATTTATTTGATACATGTTTTCAAGATCAGTATTCTGTTTTTCAAAACAAAAAAAATATGAAAACATGTTTAATAATAAAAAATTATTTTTTAAAAAACAAAAAATAAGGTATTTTTAAATAATATTTTTTAAAATATTTTCACTTATTTTTTAAGGATATTTTTAAAATATATTATTTTAAAAAAATATTAAAAACATTTTAGATGTTCAGATAGACTTTTATTTTACAAAATATCATAAAATAATTTTCAAAAACTATTTTTTAAAACTATTTTCAGAAATAGTTACCAAACATGCCCTAAAAAATCTAGATTATATTTTCCTTCTATACTAATAAACATCACAAGAACCTTATTTCCTTTAATAAAATTTTAATTTAATTTTTGTATTATGATTCCCATTATTTTTTATTCCTTTTCTTTCCCATTCTCATTCCCTTTTCTTTTATTCCATTTCCTATTACTATGTTTGATTCCAAAAAGTTTGAAGGAAAATATGAGGGAAAGAAAATAGAAAGGAAAAAAAAGGAAAAAAAAAAAAAAAAAGATTTACAATCAATAAATTATTTTTATATATTATTTTAAATATTTTTCTTGGATTTAACTCTTTATATATAGATTAAATAATTTAAAAATATAAATTTTTTTTTAATAATTTTAATTATATTTAATTTTCTTTTATATTTTCTATAATAAAATCAAATATGAGAAAATAATTTTTTTTACCATTTTTCTCATTTCCCTAGTATTTTCGGAAATGAAACATAACCTAAAAGTTTAGCCAATGTTTGAAAAAAGTTTTTTTTTTTTTTCTCTCTCTCTTTCCAACTTTTAACTTTGATATAATACTTAAATCTAATTCCTCATACAAAATAAAATGAAAATTATTTCGAAAATTTGGGATATTAAAAGTAAATTAATTCACCTTAATTTTTATGCAATTTGAATGAAAAATGAATTTACTATAAATTAATATCCATAGTTTTGTAGATTTTTCTATTTAAATGTAGTCCCTATTTTTATCTCATAATTTAACTATTTTTTATATTAAATATAATAAATTTATATTCATTTCTTAATAAATATTAAAAATCATAAAATTTAGATTAAAAAATAAATTTACTATGAATTTCTAAAACTAAACCTTTTACTACACAATAAAATCAAAATAAACTAACAATCATCAATTCACTTTTTTTTTTAATTAGAACTTCAAAACATAATTTACACTCATCCAATTATCCATAGAATCAATAATTCTAAATAATTTTTAAAAATTTTTTTAAAAAAATAGGATTTGATATTTTTCCAAAAAAAAAAAAACTATGATTTAATTCTGACAACATATACATATTTTAATTACAAATTCATAAATGTGAAAATATGCTTCATAAAAACAAATGTTAATTTAAAATTTTTCTTACATTTTCTTAATAGCCAACTTAATTAGAGTAATCTAATTACCACTTTCTTACTAATATATAATTAATTATTATAGTAGTGAATTATGATATTTTGGGTATTTGAAAATATATCAAATTACTTTTTTTTTTCAAATTATTAATTTTTGAATTAAAATCTGAAAAATATAATAATTAATTTTATAGAATAAGTATGATAATAAATTTTATAAATATGATCTTTAACATGTAAAAGTAAATAGATTTAATAATTAAATGTATTCAGATATTAATAAAAACAAATGACTTATAAGACTTAAGTCAAATTTACATCTACTTATTCAAATTTCAAAGAGAAAAAAACATATTGTATTAAGATTGGTAAAAAATAGTTATGGGCTCAAATTATGGAGGCATTTAGAGGCACTAAATGATTTTATAGAGGGCAAGGTTTTCAAAATATTTATGTATTGATACAATGTCAATGTGAATGATAATGTTAATGTCATCCCAATTAAGAATATTTGCAGAATGTTTCCTATTTAATATCAAATTTTAGTTGTCACAACTTATTCCAAGTATAGAATATTAGCCTGATTTGAAATTTGGCCATTAATTTCTAGCTATTTTGGAAGTATGCACATGGTTTGGATTATTCTTTAACCATAGTTGGGCCTCACATTATTGTCTTGGGTGAACCATTTTTTTTTTTTTTTTTATTTGAACCATTTTTGGGGGCAAAAGAAAGTATTTTTATAATCACCAATAATTATATATCTTAGTTATCATATTTTAAATTTATCTACATATTTATAAAATGACCCTTATGCCCTTGATTTGATACAGAGACATGACACAATGATATCAAGCCAAATCCATAATCAAAAGGATATGCAATTTGTCAACTTGTAAGTCATGGAAAGATGTGAGAATAGGGAGAGTAGAAAAAATGTTTATGATAAGGACGACTCCTTTGGAATATATTTGAGAACCTGACAATATTATGACAACTGGTTGGCAGACTGATTGTATTCCAATACATTATATGCTCTATCTATTTGTCTTTTAAATATGATATATGAAATGTTCCATGGTTGCTAAAAATACTTCCAAGATATGATTTGTATCAAATGTCATTGCTCCATTTTTTTTTTTACTCTATTTGGATTATAAAAATTTTGAGAGAAAATAGTTTTAAAATATAAGAAAATTAAGGACTTATTTGGGAATGTTTTTAAAAATAAAAATTTGTTTGACAAATTAGGTGTATGAATATGCTGTTTCTTCTTCCACCGTTCCAAGTGATTGGATTCGTTGATTCCAAAGCTACCGATCATATATGTCAAGTGATATATTTCTTTTCTTATCCTTTTCTCTTTTACCTACCAAAGATTTTATGTCTTCATCTCGGATTCTTTATAATAAATTATATTTTTCTTCATTGTGTCATCTTTTCTTTCTTCGAAGTATCTTATCTAAGATTAATACACAGATGGAATGTTGGCTGGTTGGGAAAATATTTTAAACTTATTTTTTCAATATATATATATTTTAAATTTTCAATCATTTTTTATATTTATATAATTATTTTTGAAAACAAAAAAATAAAAATAATTAAACTATATTATTTAAAGTATCCTATATTAAAAAACTATTTTTTGTTTTAAAAAAAAAAAAGCTGCTACCAACCAAATTTTCC
Organism: Vitis rotundifolia; assembly: GCA_030254885.1. Lineage (NCBI taxonomy): Eukaryota > Viridiplantae > Streptophyta > Magnoliopsida > Vitales > Vitaceae > Vitis > Vitis rotundifolia. Next base: position 14,422,695 of record CM058166.1, read on the forward strand.
ATCGTGAAAAACAATTACTTTTTATAAAGTGAACACCAAAGGATATGAGATTTTTTTTTTTTTTTTTTTTTTTTAATGGTTTGATATTGTTATAAAGTGCTACATTATGAAACTTTTTCCTTGAAGTCATCTCACCTATGAGAATGAATTATAGGCTTAGTCCCCTTTTCTTTATGAGACACCACTTTCCAAGATCCCTTTTCCACATCTCAGAATAGATTCTTGAATAGCATAAAGTTTCCAACATTAGACACACTCATTAACTAAATAAATTAAATTAAATCGCAAAATAATCCCTTATTTTGTTTTCCATGCAGTCAAACAGGCATTCAATTTTCGTAAAAAAACAAGGACTCATTTTATGAGGCATCGTGGGGATCAGACGGTGCTCAGACCTGACTTCGCACATCTTGTGAGTGTAGGGACCACAGCTTAGCAATTCCCAATGCATAAAGCTCTTGTATTGGCATTTAATGGAAATCTGAGGTGGGAGAGTCCCCGGGCCCATGGTTGTCTGTGTCGTCATACCACTAGCTCAGAATGGATACTCATCTCATCTCCGTTGGATTCGTGGTTTCCTTGGGACTCACTGATGTGATGCACTCTGCTCCCCCCCAAGAACCATAGGGGACCAATATTATATGGAGCCTGTGAATGTCGACATCACACACTGGAAAATCCAAGTCAGAGGCATAAATATTCACTGCATGGGATCTGATATCATCCTATGCCATACTTTGGATCTCGAAAATAATATGAGATGATAGAAAGAATATTTTATTTCCCTTTGATTTTGAAATTACCACATTTTGGGAGATTAATGTGTTTTTGTGTCACGGGCGCGTAGATAGGACACACCGACGGGAAGTTTAATATTTTTAATGAGTGGTTCATAGAACACTCTGTTCCGAGTCTCCAAGACATGGGAAAACATAGTACGTTGTTCATAAAATAATGAAGAAATTAATTGGCATCTAAGCGTCATTGCCTAGCATTAGTGAGAACCAACGGTGATGAGGACCCCAAGTGAAACTACTGACACCAAAACAATGGAACGAATTAGAATTCATGATCAGGACATGGCCAATTACTTCCACCACCAGCCCCATATCTACTGGCTCAGTTCAACCATTGGCATTCATGGGCCAACTACCAACTTTATTACTCAAAACTACTGGACAGCACCACACCCTCTCCCTCTCCCTCTTCTTTCTTATTTCAAGCACCCCTCGCCTCCATTTTCAGACTCCCCATTTTTCTCTTCACCCTCTCACTCTCTTCTTCTCCCAAAAATATGCCTAGAGTTTCAGTAAAATGGCTCTTTCTGTTCCTAATCACAAGCTCTCTGAGCTTCTCCACTGTTCTTTGTACAATCACAAAGAAGGCTTACATAGTTCAAATGGATAAATCGGAGATGCCTGAGTCCTTCTCCAATCATCTTGAGTGGTACTCCTCTACGATCAAATCAGTGGCGTCCCAAATCCAGAAAGAGGTCAATGGAGAAGATGAAGAGAGGATAATTTACAGCTATGAAACTGCCTTTCATGGAGTGGCTGCTCTGCTCAGTGAAGAGGAGGCTGGGAGACTAGAAGAAGAGCATGGTGTGGTGGCTGTTTTTCCTGAAACAGTGTACCAACTGCACACCACAAGGAGTCCCGTGTTCCTTGGCCTCGAACCCGCCGACAGTACCAGCGTCTGGTCTGAGAAACTCTCGGACAACGACGTCATAGTTGGAGTTCTCGACACCGGGATATGGCCCGAGAGCGAGAGCTTCAACGATACTGGCCTTACCTCAGTTCCAGCTCATTGGAAAGGCGCGTGCGTGACAGGACGAGCCTTTACCAGGCACCACTGTAACAAGAAGATTGTCGGTGCCCGGGTCTTTTACCGGGGATATGAATCGGCCTCAGGGAAAATTAACGAGAAAGATGAATATAAATCGCCAAGAGATCAAGATGGGCATGGGACTCACACTGCAGCCACCGTTGCAGGCTCTCCTGTTCGCCACGCAAATCTTCTAGGCTATGCGGCTGGGACAGCTCGAGGAATGGCACCGGGTGCTAGAATTGCAGCCTACAAAGTGTGCTGGGTTGGCGGCTGCTTCAGCTCTGATATTCTATCTGCAGTCGATCGCGCTGTGGCCGATGGAGTTAACGTTTTATCGATCTCTTTGGGCGGTGGGGTTTCATCTTACTACCGCGACAGCTTAGCGATAGCAACTTTTGGGGCAATGGAGATGGGTGTTTTTGTGTCGTGCTCCGCCGGCAATGGTGGGCCTGATCCGATAAGTCTTACCAATGTATCGCCATGGATCACCACAGTTGGGGCTAGCACCATGGATAGGGATTTTCCAGCTGTTGTCGACCTGGGGACTGGGAAAAGTATAACTGGAGTTTCACTCTATAAAGGGAAGAGAAATCTCTTGACCAAAAAACAGTATCCTTTGGTCTACACGGGCAGTAACTCAAGCAGTCCTGATCCGAACTCGCTGTGCCTGGAGGGGACTTTGGATCCTCACACTGTAGCCGGAAAGATCGTGATATGCGATAGGGGGATTAGCCCTAGGGTCCAGAAGGGTCAAGTGGTGAAAGATGCCGGAGGAGTAGGCCTAATTCTCACTAACACAGCTGCAAATGGGGAGGAGCTAGTTGCGGATTCTCACCTTCTTCCAGCAGTTGCTGTCGGCGAAACAACTGGGAAATTGATCAAACATTACGCATTGACCAAACCCAATGCGACTGCAACTCTAGGATTTCTTGGGACTAGATTGGGAATCAAACCGTCTCCTGTGGTGGCAGCATTTTCATCTAGAGGGCCAAACTTTCTGTCACTTGAAATTCTGAAGCCGGATGTGGTGGCACCAGGGGTCAACATCCTTGCTGCTTGGTCCGGCGATATGGGGCCGTCGAGTTTGCCTACCGATCACCGGAAAGTGAGGTTCAACATACTGTCCGGCACTTCCATGTCATGCCCCCATGTAAGTGGTATTGCCGCATTGCTCAAGGCTAGGCACCCGGATTGGAGTCCAGCGGCGATAAGATCAGCATTGATGACAACAGCCTATGTTCATGACAACACTCGCAACCCTTTGAGAGATGCCTCAACCGGCCAGCCTTCAACCCCGTACGACCATGGTGCTGGGCACATAAACCCACTGAAAGCTCTTGATCCCGGTTTGATATATGATATCGGAGCACAGGACTACTTCGAATTCCTCTGTACACAGAAGCTAACCCCAATCCAGCTGAAGGTGTTTGGCAAGTCAAAGAGGTCCTGCCGACACACCCTAGCCAGTGGAGGGGACTTGAATTACCCAGCCATCTCAGCCGTCTTCCCAGACAAGAAGTCAGCTACCACACTGACCCTCCACAGAACTGTCACCAACGTTGGGCCTCCCATGTCCAAATACCATGTTGCAGTTTCACAATTCAAAGGGGTTGCTGTCAAAATCGAGCCAGCCATGCTGAATTTCACCAGCAAACACCAGAAACTGTCGTACAAGATTACCTTGACCACAAAGTCTAGGCAGTCTTCGCCAGAATTTGGAAGTTTGATATGGAAAGATGGAGTACACAAGGTGAGAAGCCCAGTTGCAATCACATGGATGCCGCCTCCACTATAGCCCATGCCCCTAGATATTTGACATGAACCTGGATGATGGGCTCTACAATAACCCTATGCTTTGTGTGATGGTCCCAGGATTCATTCATTTTTATTGCATCGGATGCTTGTCTTTTGCTTCTTATAACAAGGCTCCATCTCGTCGCGTTCGCACATGAAGACAACTGCAACAGCCACCCAAATTAGGCACCAATATTACCATTCATTTTCGTTTGCTTCCATGATCATTAAGCCTATCCTGATAGTTTTTCACTTTTTTGTTACCGAAAACAAAAATGCATGAAAACATATTTGGTTTTCTGTTTCCAAAAGCAGGTTTTTGAGAATTATTTTCAATTGTTCTTAGTTAATTTTTTGGGTTGTTTAAAAAAATAATTATATAAAAAGAATGATTGAAGTTAAAATATTACAAAAAAAAAAAAAAATAGTTTTAAGAAATATTTGAAAATATAGAAAATAGGTTAAAAATATTTTAAATTCATAAACAAACTTCTATAATAAAAAAACTAAATAGACCCTAATACAACATTGTTTTGATGCAACATTCTTATCAACAAAGGTCGCACAAAGGGCAAGGCTTTTCTACACCTCTCTATGAGCCCATTAGGCTAAGGAAAGTGGGCTAGTTAATAAACTTACTAAAGGTGTTCCTCTTTTCTATGTGGGACAAGCTAAAACACCTAAAGCACTTTTTCATATTAACACTCTCCCCACACCACATTCCCCAACCTAATAGCTTTGGCCTCTTACACGAATAACGCTACTTCACTAATGATACGTTTGGTAGGGATTTTAGGAAATATTTTTAATTCTTTTAACATTTAAAATTTTTATATCATAAGAGTTGTCTTTAAGTATTAAAAAGGCCTAAAAATATCTTTTAGAATCATTGTGAAACAAACTCTAATTTTCAGGTTATAGTCTGATCCACATCAAAGCCTAAACCAAATAAAATTTGGGTGGATTGGGCTAAGCCCAACCCTTAGGCCCTAAACCATAGTGGGTGGCCTTTCCTCTACTTGAGTTTGGAACAAGATATAGAAAGTAAAAACCTCCTTTTGATTTGTTTATGCCTGTTTGTTTGATGCAACTATGGTATTTAGGCCCTTTTTTTTATTAGAAGATAGAAGTTTTTAAAAGTAAAATAAGAACTTATATACTTGTTTTACTGTTTTATTAAAAAAAACCTACATTTAAAAAAAGATTTAATTAAAAAAATGCTATTTTTATATTTTAAATTATGCAGAAAATTATTTCAGGGTTAATGAAATTTTAATAATAAAAATGGAAGGTTACCACAAACAAGTCCTTACAATTACTTAAGCGCTTTCTTAAAAAAAAATTGTTTAAAAAACAATTGTTATTTAACATTTTTCTTAGAGATATTTTGCAAACTGATTTTTTTTTTTTAATCTCAAAATATTTTTTAAAATTTCTTTAATGATAACAAAAAGGGACAATCGTGCTTAGGGATAGATGAACTTGATAATTGGGCCAACATCAGCATAACTTGCAAATTTGAGCTGAAAGGTTTGAGGAAGATGTTAAATTGTTGTGAAGATTATGTTTACATGTCAAGTATCCAAAAATCCCTGAAATATCATTCCTTTGTTGTTGTTGTTGTTTTTTTATTTTATTTTATTAATATCTTAACTAAAATAGAAAAATTAAAATATTTTAATTGAATTTTAGAATAAAATTTTATTATCTTAAAAGTTTTAAAATTTGAGATAGAAAAAAAAAAATAATTATCTCAATTTTTTAATGTAAGTTATTTTAAAATTTTTGTATTTTACATGAACGTTATTATTGTTTTTTTTTTTTTGTTTTCAAATTTTATCTTAAAATTCAATTAAAATATTTTAGTTTTTCTATTTATTTTAAAAATGTTTACAAATCACATTAAGGACAAAATATTAAGTTTTAATTCAAAGGATAATTTTTTTTTCTTTTATTTTTAATTTTATGTTAAAAAATAACAACCTATTTTCATATTTATTGGATTCTTTAAAATTTAAAAATAAAATTTAACATTTGTTTATTGTCATTTATTAAAGTATTTCAAGTGTTTTAGTGAGAGAAAAAAAAAATTAACTTATAGATAACTACTAGAATTCCTTCATGATGAGTTGTCTTGTAGATTTCTTGTATAGTTAAACCTTGTACAATATAACAACCGCCTTGTACGGTTGTTCAAAATCCATGTCCCTGTTTTTAGTGGTTTAGTAGAAATGCATAAACCAATTGCTTTGGAAGAGAATTTTTGCTTGTAAGTATTATTCAAATATTTAATGACTAAAGATGTTTTTTTCTTATGCATTTTATATCTTTAACATCAATTATGCAAAGTTTGTGTTATCCATTATTATATTCATTTATCCTTGAAGCAAAATTCTCCCTCACAAAAATTAAAAGGTTGAAGAATAAAAAAAAACCCGAAAGAATAAGTGTGTGGAAAGGATTTAAGCGAACATAATTAAAATAATAGCTTTACTTTTTCTCTTCGGTTTTATTTTAAAAAAATACCATAATTTTAAAAATTATTTTTCAAAATAAGACCATTTAAAAAATATTTCCAAATCTATGGCACATTGTGCCAGCAAAATACCACATAGATATTGTGTTTTGAAAGCACAATTTTAGTGCATTTTTTTGAAATTGTGTCTTTGAAACACAACTTCAGTGTACAAGTACTAAAATCATGTCTTCAAGTACGTCACAACTTCAATGTAAAATGTATAAACTAATGAAATTGTGTTTTGAAGACATGATTTTAGTACATTTTACTGAATCATGTTTTCAAAACACGATTTTAGTATATTTTATTGAAATTGTGTTTTGAAAACATGAATTCAGTATAAAATTACTAAAATCATGTCTTAAAGATAAAACTTTGGTATAAAATTATTGGAAATTGTGTGTTGAAATTAAAATTGTGTTTTAAAATAATAAAATCATGTCTTCAAGATATAACTTCAATGTAAAATAATAAAATCATGTCCTCAAGACACGATTTTGGCGTAAAATAATGAAATCATGTCTTTAAGACATGACTTTAGTCTAAGATAATAAAATTGCGTCTTTTAAAATAAGATTTTAGTGAATGTAAAATAATGAATTCATGTCTTTAAAACATGACTTCAGTATAAAATTATAAAATGATGTCTTTAAGATATGACTTCAGTAGAATTTCCTACCAACTACTTTTTTTTAGGCACTAAATTGCCTAAATACATCAATAATTTTTTTTTTTCAGCATCCAATAATAATTGATAATAATAAGGATCAACCAACATCAATTTAACTTAATAGGCATAAAATATATATCAATAACCTAAATGAATAAAAAAGATATTGAATGTTGGAATTGTGGAAAGAAAGGGCATTGTAAGAATGAGTATAGGGCTGCCAAGAAGGATAAAGATGGTAACAACAAGACCAATGCAAATGTTGTGTTAAAATAATCAGATGATGCTCTTATATGCTATTTGGAGAGGAAGATAAAATTGTGGGTGTTGGATTCAGGGGCATCATTCCATGCTACCTCAAGTAGAGAATTATTTCAGAATTATGTCTTAGGTAATATGGGGAAGGTGTATCTAGGTTATGACCAAGCGTGTGAAACAATTAGTAAAGGTGGGGTGCAAATCAAACTGAATGGATTTGTATAGAATATGGACAATGTAAAGCACGTTCCAAACTTGAAGAAGAATCTCATTTCTATTGGACAATTGGCGAAATATGGCTGTGTGACAACTTTTTCAGGTGATACATGGAAAATCTTAAGGGAAGCAATGACTATTGCCCGTGGCAAAAAGAATGGTACTCTTTACATGACAATAAATGGTTATGGGTTTATCGTAGTTGTTGAGGACAAAGAAGATCTGAATCTATGGCATTAGAAGCTTGGTCACATGAGTGTTAAAGGGCTAGAAATTATGCACTTGAATGGGAAGCTATGAAGTTTATTGAAGTGAGTTGACATTGACATGTGTGAAAGTGACATACTTGATAAATAGAGAAGGATTAGCTTCAAGAAAGTTGAAAGAACTCCAAAAAAAAGCAAAATTAGAGTTAGTTGAGACATATGTTTGGGGACCTGTTTTAGTTTCATCTGTTGGTGGAAGATCTTATTTTTGTTACCTTCATTGATCATTTGAGGAAAGTGCATGTATACTTTATGAGGCACAAATCAAAAGTAATTGATGTATTCAAGAGATGCAAAGCAATTATGGAGAATAAGACAAGTACGAGAGTTAAGAAGTTACAGTTCGATAATGGTGGGGAATATGAAGACTCTAAGTTCAAGAAATTCTGTTATGAAAATGAAATTAAATTGAAGAAGACTTTGCCAGAGACACTTTAATAGAATGGTATGGCAAAACAAACGAATGATTGAGAGAGCCAAAAGCATGTGTATATAGGTAGGATTGCCCAAGCAATTCTAGGCAGAAGCAATCAACACAGTAACTTACTTGATCAATCAAGGACCATTAGCACCATTGGAGCACAAAATACTAGAAGTGTGGACTATAAAAGAGATAAAACTTTCTCATTTGAAGGTATTTGATTGTGGCTCATATGTACATATTAATGATCATGGCAGAAACAAATTTGATGTTAAATTAATAAAATGTACTTTCATTGGTTATGGTGCTAATGATTTTGATTATTAGTTTTGGAATAACTAGAATAAGAAAGTGAATAGAAGTAGGGATGTCATATTCAATGAGAAAGTTTTATGTAAGGATAGAGATACAATATAGTCCAACATCCTGGTATATCCCGAACTTGTTTACTTTGAGCCAAATGATGTCCCACTGAATGACATGGTAGATAAGATATGTCAAAATCACCAGATTGGGAAAAATACTACATAGGATGTTGATATGCCATAGGATCTAGTTTCAGTTCCTACATTGAGGAGATCTAGCAGGTCACATGTACCAAATAGGAAGTATTGAATTATTTGTTACTAATAGATGGAGGTAAACCTGAATGTTATGATGAAGCATGCTGGGTGGAAAATATTATCAAGTGGGAGCTTATGATGAAAAATGAAATGAAGTCTCTTATTCTTAACCAAACTTGGAAGCTAGTTAAATTATCAATGGGTAAGAAAACTATTCATAATAAGTGGGTGTATCGAGTTAAGTAAGACCATGATGGTTTCAAAAGATATAAGGTTAGACTAGTGGTCAAAGGGTTTTAGTAGGAGAAAAAAAAAATTGACTACACAGACATCTTCTCTCCAATTGTGAAACTAACTATTATTTAGTTTGTTTTTAGTGTTGTAGCAACAAAGGGTTTACTTCTTGAGTAGTTAGATGTGAAACAACTTTTCTCCATGGTGATTTGAAGGAGAAAATATATATGTAGCAACCAAAGGGTTCCAAAGTGAAGGGTAAAGAGAAGTTGGTTTGCAAATTGAATGAGAGCTTGTATGGTTTAAAACAAGCCCCAAGACAATGGTATAATAGGTTTGACAATTTCCTATAGAAAAATGAGTATCTTAGGTGCAATGTAGACCATTATTGTTACTTTAGGAAGGTTGGTTCTAATTATATCATTTTGCTACTTTATGATGATGACATGTTAGTAGTTGACATAAATTTAGATGAAACCAACAAGTTGAAGAAACAACTACCCAATGAGTTTGAGATGGGAGACTTAGGTATAACAAATCAAATACTTGGAATAGGATTAGTAGAGACAAACAAACGAGCACTTTGCAGTTATCTCAGGTTGAGTATATTTGCAAGGTATTATAGATATTTAACATGAGTGATGATAAGGCCATTAGAACACCACTAGCAAATCATTTCAGGTTGTCTAAGAAGTATTGTCCACAAACAAATGAGGAAAAAGACTTCATGGCTAAGGTTTCATATGCCTCAATCATTTGAAGTTTGATGTATGCTATGGTGTGCAAGAGACTAAACATTGCCTATGTAGTGGGAGTTGTGAGCAAAATTATGTCAAATCTAGGTAAACAACATTGGGAAGCAGTGAGATGGATACTTAGGTACTTGCAAAGTACTATAGAAAAGTGTCTATGCTTTAGAAGAAGTGAGTTGAAATTACAAGGATATGTGGATGTTGATTTTGCTGATAAGATAGATTGTAGGAAGAGCACTACAAAATATGTGTTCACTTTGGGTACTATTGCCATTAGTTAGATTTCTCAATTGTAAGAGATTATTACTTTATCTACAACTAAAGCAAAGTATGTGACTATGATAAAAGCTATCAAAGAGATGATTTGGTTGCAAAGTTTGCTGGCAGAGTTGGGATTCAAACCGATGATGAATGTTTTACATAATGATAGCCAATTTGTAATACATTTGGCTAAGAATTCAACATTTCATTCAAGGACAAAACATATAACACTTTGTTATCACTTCATCATGTCTTTACTTGAAGATGAGGTGTTAACACTTGTAAAAATACAAGGTAGCAAGAATCCAATTGACATGTTGACCAAAGCAGTGATAACAAAGAAACTAGAATTGTGCGCAGTTTCAGTGGGTCAAAGGTAAGGATAAGTTTTTTTTAGTGCACCATGCCTATTAATTATTAAAGAAGAATATTTACTTATGTTTCAGTTTTCAAGTGGGAGATTGTTGGATTGTGAAGTTTGAGTCAATTTTGTTGTGCTTCGCTTGGCATACTAGGGGTCGAACTCTCCACTAAGCTCACACAACGTCCCTGACCGAACTTCTCTTTGTACCAAACTACTTAAGCCTAATATGTAGTAGCTTTGGCTAAGAAAGATCAAAGAAAAATGTGCTACGACTTTTGTAGTATTCTGGGTATTGTCCTCAAGGACTGGCTTATAGGATTTGTCAATACTAGGGTAAATGAATTGCTTTTGTTTGAATCCTAAAGTGAAAAACGATATGTGAATAATATGAAACTAAGTAAAAGAAATTAAATTAATAACAAAAGGAATATTGATTTTAAATTCAATTGATTCAAGTTTAAGACTTTCCACAATCCAATTTAGGGTATAAAAATTAGAGAAAATAAAGGTCTTTTAAGTAATATGATCTTAGGGTTTTGGGATCCTTGGCCGCTCGCGATCAACTTGAATTCTATAACTCAAAATTGCATTTGAAGCCTAATTTTTCATTTTTAAAACAGATTCTTAAAACCATAAAATGAATGAGATTAATTACCGGTTTAAGATTTGGCTTTTTAACCTTCCTATTCCTTATAACTTTGTTTTTGGGCAAATAATGATAAGGAAGACGAGGATAACTAATGATCAAGAGTTACTAAGAATCACTAATATCGGGTAATTACCTATCGTATCATTCCCTAAACTAACTCATAAGGATAGAATAAAAAAAATTGATAAATTGTCACCCAACAAATAATTAATTTCATTGTTATAAAAATTTACCCATTGTTTTATTGTCAAGCCCCAAGTTGGATTTTTAGCCTCTCATGGGAGTGATGTTACATTCACAATCCATAATAGGATAAAAATCCATAATTTGAATAAAAAGAAACTAAAAACAATATATTTAATAAAGAAGTAAAGAAAACAAACCAAAGTTCTCATCTTATTCCACCTTCAATGTCAAACTCTCTGGAAAAATATTCAAGATCTCTAAACCCTAAAACTAAGAGAGTTTATATAATATCATCAATAACCTAACATGTGACACACTCTCATTGGCCACTTATTACAAAATAATTATCTAAAAATGATTAAAAAAATAAAATGACGATTTCTAGTCATATGAGGTCTAGCTAGGGCAGATGGAGTGGCCTAAATGTAATTCTTGAGGTAGGGGAGGTGAAAGATTAAAGTGGTAGTGAGTGAATTCAAAATTAGGGTCATTTCAAATTGGATTTCGAATTCATAAGTTGAATTTTGAAATGGTTCTTCAGCTTTGAGTAGTTGTCTTCAAATGACCATAACTTCTTCATTTCAACTCCAATTAGCATACCATTTAAAGTGTTGGACTTTTGACTTCCCAATCTTTGAAACAATATATGGTATGTCTAAAATGGACTTTGATAAGTGCTCCAAATTTGTCCTCAAAGTCAGAATATATGTTGTCACCTGATTTTGAGTTCTAAATTTCCATGCAGGTGAACCTTGCTTCATACCTCATTTACCATATTTTCTTGCCTTCTTTCTTACTCCATTATGGTTATTTCTCATCTTTCAAACTCATGATATCCTCATCTTGTCTTTCCTTACGGTCTATGAGTCTTGACTTGCTTATTTCCTCATTTAACATTTTCTTGATCTTTCAAAATCTAAAGTAATTCAACTTACACCATTTTCTTCCTTTGAACCTAAGATAAATCTCCAAAATACAAGTTAAACTCATGGGTAGGACCTTAGCATCGATTTAGGTCAAGTTGGGTGATTTGAGTGTCCTTTGGTGCACAAATCATATTAAATATGTGCCATTAGAGCACGTATTTTGACTCCAATCAACACCCTAGGAAAACTTTTTTATATGATAAATAACAAGTTTGCCCCTGTTATATATTCAACCCTCTTATTTTCTTAGAGTTTTGTCTTTTAGAAAATGTGACTGCAATTGAGAAGTGTTGCAAATGTAGGGTTATGAATATAAAAAAACTTATTAGACATGGACAAATATGCCGAAAGAGATTTGAGATTAAGAATAAATTAATTATTTTGACTTAATACTTAAAATTAGTTTTAATTAACTTTATGTTTTAATATTAAGTTATTTTACCAAACATTTTTAATCTATTTTATAACTTAAATTAAATTATTAAATCATTAAATTGATTTATCAAATTCCCTCTTAATTCCAACTTAATGAATTATTTGAATAATTGAGTACAAACTTTTTTTCAACCATAGTAAATTGTTGGATTGATTGATTATAAACTCAAATTATTTTCTTAGATCATGAAGGAATTTTGATGATTAATTGACTTAAAAATTACTTCCACTTGTCCTATACTCTTAAACTATGATATTTTATTTTAATTTTTATTTTCAAACTTTTAACTTATTATATTGTTTATAATATTTGTTTGCTAAAGTTTTAATTATATGAGTCCACCCTTATTATTTTGTACCTTGGAGTTATTATTTATAGTGTCATTTTATATCCCGAAACTAAGGTGGTGTTCATTGTTTTGGTTTTTTGCTTAAAACAATTTATTTTTAAAATTTAGGTTGTTTATTTTTCTATTTTTTCATGACTTATTATAAACTTTTTACTAAATAAAAAAAGCCAAAATATATAACTTTTTCTAAATAGAAAAAATAACACATTAATTTTTTTTACTTTTTAATACTTAATAAAAATAAAATACTACAAAAACAAACATACTAGTATTTAACACTATTAAATATTAAAGTTTTATTTAAAATTAAATAAAAAAACAAACACCACCTAAGAAAAATAAGATGTTTAGAAAAATTTAGAATATATTTTTAAAAATTAAAAAAGTCATTTATAATATTAAAAAATTACATAGCCTTGTTTTCTCAACAAACAAAAAAAAAAAGGTTTATTTTTCAGAAAAAGGAAGGATGGTGAAGGACACGTAGATGAAAGCGAGGGCGTGGTCGGTGAAGGTCCGTTCGGATAGGTTGGGCACGTGACACGGGAAATAGCGAGAACCCGACACGTTAACATTTTTCTTCAACTTTTAAAACAAGTGTTCTCTACTTTCTCTTCGTTCTTTCTGGGGGTAGAACCGGATATGACTGACGGCGGCGAGTACGGTGGTAGGTACCGGAGATGTACTAGACAACCTTGAAAGACAGAGGTCTCGATTCACCGAACAAGAGTAAAAAGAGTAGTGTCGCCGCTGCAGAATTGGCTGCTCTCTAACCCCATCGTGAATATGAGCGCCAGAGAGAGCGAAGGAGGGAATTCCAACGTCACCGTGGAAGGGAATCAGAATCTGGCGGAGGAGGAGGGGGGGAATAATCCTGCTCCGTCAGAGACGTCATCCGGTGACGACACAGAGTCGTCATTGTCCATCCTGATGGCGCCGTCGGACGCGCCGCCTCCAGAGCCGGTTTTCGGAATGATGACGGTGTCGGGAAGAATGCAGGAAATGGAAGATGCGGTATCCGTGCAAACTAACCTTTGCCGGCCGGAGACCAACCGGGGGCTGCCGGTGCATTTCTTCGGCGTCTACGATGGTCACGGAGGATCTCATGTAAAAGCATTGTTTCATAGTCATTGTGGATGCCATTAAAGACTCTCAAGTGCTTGAAGTACATGAATTCATATAATTTAAACAAACGAATATTTGCATGTAGGTGGCGAACCTGTGCAGAGAGATGATGCACTTGATATTAGAGCAGGAGTTGATGAGCGCGGAAAACACGCAGGAAGGCGCGCATGGTGGTGAACCAGGCGGCAAGGAGATTGAGAATAAAAAGGGGTGGACGAGAGCCCTGAAGAGGTGCTTTCAGAGAATGGACGAGGTGGTGCTAAACTCCTGCTTGTGCAGAAACGATTGGCGGCAGTGCAGGTGCCGCGGCATCATGGAGGTGGAAATGACGGGGACCACGGCGGTGGTGGCTATTATCGCCACTGACCAAATTGTTGTTGCCAACTGCGGGGATTCACGCGCCGTCCTTTGCCGTGAAGGCACCGCCATCCCTCTGAGCTTTGATCACAAGGTTCGTCACCTCTCTTCCCTAAACGTTAGTGCTTTCTGTTGACACCTGTTCACAATTCTTCAACAAATTTTCAAAATTTACTTTATATTTTTATTTTATGTTCAATTAAATTACCCATCTTAGTTAAAACTGAAAAATTATATATTTTTACTTGGCTTGTTATTCTTATCATGACATGTTTGAAACCTTGAAATAAGGAATGATAATAAAAAAATAATTTATTTATTTTTATATTTAAATTACTCATGGGAAATGATAATAAAAATAAAAATTTTATTTTAATGAAAATAAAATTTGTTCTTTTATAAGAATTTTAATTTAGCTTAAAGAGTAGAAACGAATTGCCTTTATTTCACTTTTTCTATCTTTTTTATTTTTTTATAACAAAGAAAGGAAATTTAAGTTTTTCAACATAGGGGTGCAACTTCGGCAAGGTTGGACTCATTCAACCTAATGTTTGGATGGATTTGGGCTAAACATTTTTAATGTTTGAGTTAAATCTTTTTAACTTGAACTCAATTTGGGTTAGACTCGAGTTAAACTTCAAATAATCCCAACCTAACTCAAACTCAATTTAATATTTTTATAATATTTATAATATAATAATATTCATTTTCTGTTCATATATGTATATTTTTTTTAAAATCAAATTATAATTATACTATATATTTCTTCATTTTTTTAAAAGATATATAAGTTTTCTTTTTATTGATATCTTGAAGTTTTGTATTATTTACTATTTAAATTTTGGTTTAATTTTTAAAAACTATTATGGATAGATTTTGAATTATATAATTCAATTAACCCGAATTTAAAAAAAATAAGGTTAGACAGATTGTATTTAGATTAAGTATTAAAGATCGAGTTGAGTTGAACTTGAGTTAATTGTTTCTAAATCCAAATTGAACTCGGATTAGTCATCAACTCAAAAAACCCACACTAACACCACTTGCATTCTTGGTGCAAAACTAAAATTAACACATCATGATAACAAGTGGACATCTGCTCATGAAAATTACTAATTCCACTACATATTCGACTTAATGATTTGACCATGTTAAATTCATTCTAGCATTGGCATAGATCACTGCTATGTGATTCAATATTTTTCATAGCTAGCCTAATAATTTTGTACCACTATTCAAGCCAAACGTGTCTCATGGCTGATGGAGTAGTGTGGTAATGCACTATCTCAACAGTAGACGACAACCCAGCTAGGTTAGGGGTCAAAGTGTCTAAATAGAGAAAAAGGCCGTGATTCCATAACAAAGATTATAATATTGAAAGTGTGCAAGTGAAAGTAATGATTCCCCAACAAAGATTATAATATGGGAATTGACATAAAGAGGCTAAACGGATAACAAAGCGGTGATTCGTGACAAAAATTATAATATGGGGATTGAGGTGTATTTTCATGGAAAATGTGTGACGTCCCACGTCAGATAAAGAGGAAAATTTTTGACGTTATGTAAGTATGGACTTCTCGTAATTTTATAAACGCGTTTTAAAATGGTGATAGCCCTTTTGAATTCAAAACCAATAATATCTACACGATTTTTATATGGGAAGTGCCTAAATATAGGAATTGAGGTGTTTTTTTTAATTATTATTATTATTAGTACTGCTTCTTTTACGAATGTATGTGCCAATAACCATCTCAGCTTTGCTTTCAGCCGGACAGATCAGATGAACTTGCTAGGATAAAATCCTCTGGAGGCCGAGTTATCGTTATGAATGGAGCACGAGTTGAGGGAATGCTTGGAATGTCTCGAGCAATTGGTAATGTTTTTGAGATTCATGACATCATATTTAGTTTTTATCAGCATGAGAAATCTAGTTTTGTTGCAAGACACTACACATGGTCGTCGTTTAGAAAAGTTCTGTTGAAATTGATAATTTGTTCGCTAGCATTTATAGACTTTAAGAATCTGAAACAGTACGTTCATCACATCCAATTGATTCCAATGAACCAAGTGAAGATCATGTAAGAAACATTACGACTGTTGATGGAAAAATTAACAAAAGCAAAAGAAACTGAAAAAGTAAAGAAGGAAATGTTGTGGGGGCCGAAGCTTTAATCCATAAAGTTGGATCCAACATAAAGGTAAAACAAAATCATAGATGAAATCATATAAGAGGCACATGAAGTGCTTTACTCAATCATGCTTATGTTTATGGTATGAAAAATTATAGAGGACCCAAACCTAGTTGCATGGATGCCTCGACTCTTCTTCAGATTCCTACCTACCAATATAGGCTTTATATTTCCATAGATGGCTTACAATATTTATATAGTTATTATTGATAACATTTTTAAATATTATTTTTGTAAAAATATATTAATATATAAAATACTGTATATAATGTTCTTTATTAGAATGAAGGATTAAATACACTTTATACTTTTAACCTTTAGAGTGTTTTGCATTTTATCCATTTATATTTAAAAGTCAATACTTTACCTCCGATAAAAAGTCAATAAGTTGTTAAGTGAAGAAACAAAACTAAAATACAATGAAAAACATTTATTGTCTAAGTTCGAAATTGTCAAACTTCATAGTTGTTTTGGTGAAAAAGTTGTCTCTACTGAAATAACGTCTTTGCTTTTATAATCTCTCTAGATAGTCACATGCCTTTGCTTTGGGAGGCATGCCTCTAATAGAAAACATTCCTTATTTCATTTTGTATTTTAATACGACTCCCCATGTTCTCATGAATACGAGTCATTCGTTTTCTCAAGAACACAGAGCAATTTTGTTTAGCTGAACATGGAAACTATCCCGTTTTGTTGAGCACACAAGTGTTCATGCTCAAAACCTTTATCCATTACAACAGTAACATATAAAAATTCTAAATAGTCATGGAAGCATTTATCTAAAATAAAAAATCAAAATTGGTAGCTATTATATTTCAAAGGCATTTGAGAAATTCCAATTGAAAGTTACAAAATTCAAAGTTGGTTTTATTCAAATTCAAATTAATACTTGAATTAGAATGTGAAAAAGAGTGATCTCTTATTTAATTTTATGAAAGGTTTGTAATTGGGGGTAAAATGTTGGTCTTTAACAAGTTCGAGGGCCCAAATATTGGGTTCAAATGTGAGGGGGTAAATTGTAAAACACGATAGACATTAAGAGGGTACAATGTATTTAATCCTGAATATATATCAAATTTCCAATTTAAGAAACTTACCACCAAGAAAGAATGAGCTAACGAATGTGTTTGTGGCATTTTCTCTAAAAGGATGGAATGAACTGCTAGGTAGATGAGTCAACATTTGATGCTTTTACTCCTTTTGATTTGTTTTACAGGAGACAGGTATCTAAAACCATTTATAACATCAGAGCCTGAGATAACATTCACAAAAAGAGAGGCAGGAGATGAGTGTTTAATTCTGGCAAGTGATGGCTTATGGGATGTTTTGCCTAATGAGGTGGCTTGTGGGATAGCTTCTGGGTGCCTTCGACGAGAGTCTCATGCCACTACTGAAAACCTTAACTCGGAGGATTGGAAAGAAAGTGAAAGCACTGGACAATTTTACCCAAATCATACTACACAGGCTGCTGCACTTCTCACTCGCCTTGCTTTGGGACGGCAAAGCCTTGATAACATTAGTGTTGTCGTTGTTGACTTACAAAGGAGTTGAAATGAAGGTCGAATGGAGTAGAAGTATATGGAATTGTCCATGTTTGATTGAAACTAATTTGCATGTTTAGGTTTCTTTGTTCTAGACGAAAAACCTTTATGATCATTTGGACAATGGAGATTATAGATGGATAGCTTGCAAGCATTATAATGGCTCCGTTCAACTTATGGCATTATTCTTTGACTGAATCATGAGCTGTGGTGTTGTGTTAATATATAGTGTTGAGTCACAATAATGACATTCGATTGTACATCTAGCATGGTCAACAATATATATAAAAGAAATGAAGACATGTCAATAAAAGACTTAGTAATTTATCAAAATATAAATATTCATGTCATTTAAAAAAAAAAATTAAAAAAAAAATGTCACAACCATTTCTATACATCCTTGAATCTTCAGCGAAAACATGTCCCTACAACGTTTATCATTGAAGGTCACAAACTACCAAATAAAAGTCTCAGCTCTCCATCCTCCATTCACCTTCCATAATCTTTGAGCATTTTTTTTAACTTGGAAAAAAAAAAAAAAAAAAAAAGGTTATTTGTTGGGAAACTCTTGTTGGACCTTGTTGTGTTTCACTTGGGAAATAAAAGAAGTTTTTATTTTTATTTTTTATGTGTTGATTGACGAGTTTGCCTTTATTATATATTTAATCATTTTATGTTTAAGGTTTTGTTTTTAGAGAGTATGATTGCAATTAAGTTATTTTTTTAAGAGTTTTACCATTGTAACTCCTTTCTTTCATTCTAATTAGTGATTTGTTGAGTGTTAGAAAACTTTATGGATGTAGGGATCATATTGATCACCGAACCACGTTAAAAATCTTGTTTTTTTTCTTTATTTTGGTTAACAACTCTTATAAGCTTTCCATCTGTCATCAAAATCTTAAAACTTCTTTCAAAGGGTATTATAACTACAAATAAATGAATACTTTGATCAACAAGATACAAACATGTAAGAACAAATTTAAATGGATTTAGAAAAGTACCCAATGTTGTGTTGGTAAAGGTCATGAGCTGGAATGGAAGAATTCACGATACTATGCAAGTCAATGCTTG
Source organism: Vitis rotundifolia (assembly GCA_030254885.1). Classification (NCBI taxonomy): domain Eukaryota; kingdom Viridiplantae; phylum Streptophyta; class Magnoliopsida; order Vitales; family Vitaceae; genus Vitis; species Vitis rotundifolia. The sequence goes on from CM058166.1 coordinate 14,441,668, forward strand.
ATCTGTTAAGAATTCAAAACCAAAGTTTGCAAGTCGTAAATTATTTTAAAGACTAGTGAAAATAAAAAAATGTTTGTTGGTAGGGATGTCTTCTATGCTTCCATTTGTAATCAAAATCTTGAAACTTCTCAATAAGATACAAACATGTAGAACAAATTTTAGCAAGTTTAGAAAAGTACCCAATGTAGGTAGAGGCAGTGAGCCCGCTTGCAGAAATTAAGGATATACGTACCTTATGTATATGTCAATTATCCATTATTGAGGACTCAACCAAAACTTGCAGTAATCCATTATCACTTGGTCTTGAACATGGTTGGAAGATCATTTTCACAAGTTTTTGTCATTATTGTCTTGCTTGTATTGTGTACCAAATCTAGGAATGGATCCACTTTGAGGATTGGTGATGCTAAAGTGGGATGCATAGAGAGAGAGAAACAAGCTCTCCTTATGTTTAAACAAGGCATTGTCGATTATTATTGCCACCTTTCATCATTGGGGATGAAGAAGATAAGAAAAACTGCTGTGCATTATGAGAGAAATAAAAATGAAAAACAGAGGATAAAATGGGCAAAGAGGCCCTCTCTCTTTCTCGGTCTCTTATTTTATTAAGAATAAGAACCAAGAAATTTATACAACAAGAAGAAACCAACCCTAACAACCCAACCTATTATTCAATGCTACGTGGCACAAAAATCTCTTTAGAAGTTTCAAAATGCTTTTTAGCACTTCCCCACAAGCTAAGCATTGAGGAAGAGATGATGTTTAGATTATTACAATTGTAGAATGAGGGTGATGAAAGAGGCATTGTGAAGATATCTGTTGTTTGAGCATAGGGCAGAACATGTTAATTGCCAAGGTTTTCTCCAAAACTTTGTTACAAACAAAGTAAAGATCAAACTTAATGTGTTTCATCCGAGAGTGCTGAATTGGACTAGCATTTAAAGATACGGTGTTGAGATTATCACACCAAATGATTGGTGTTTGAGGTTGTGGAACTCGTAGTTTTTTCAACAATCCTTACAGCCACACAATTTTAGCAGTAGAATTTGCTAGGCTTCAATACTCTACTTCAGTGCTAGAATGAGAGGTGGTGTGTTGTTTCATGGAGCTCCAAGTGACTACATTTTGTTCGAAAAATATGCAGTAACTTGAGGTTGATTTCCTATCATCGGGATCAAATGCTCAATCCGCATTAGAAAAAACTTCAAGTAACAAATGTGAAGGTTTGGAAAAATAAAAACTATGATGAAGAGTGCCATTAAGATATCAAAGTATTCATTTAACAACTTGCCAGTGAGAGTTCAATGGATTGTGCATAAACTGAGATACTTTTTATTCACACTATAGAAGATTTCAGGTCTGGTAATAGTAGCATATTGTAAAACCTCCATAATGCTCCGATAAAGCTTGGGATCTGGAATAAGTTCACCTTGATATGCTGAGAGTCTCAAACCTCTAACCATAGGTGTTGAAAAGGCCTTTATTGTAACCATTTTGGCCTTTCTTAAAATATCAGTGAGATACTTCTCTTGTGAGAGCAACATTCCTCCATTTTCAGTATGCTAAATTTCAATACCCAAAAAATAATGAAGAGTGCCAAGGTTCTTGAGTGAAAACTTTTTATTGAGTAGGGAAATCAAATGTGGAAATTGCAAGTAAATTATTTCCAATGATGATGATATAATCAACGTAAACCAAAAGATAAATACATAAGGTAGAAGTAAACTGAAGAAACAATGATTGCTTAGCTTTAGAACTCACAAAACCAAGCTGCAAGAAATAATCCTTGAGTTTATTAAACCGAGCTCGATGAGCTTACCTTAATCCATAAAGGGCTCTATGAAGCTTGCATAGTAGTGGAACATAAATTGTAGATTTCTCAAAACTAGAGGGTTGCTCCATCAGAACAATTTCATGAATAATACCATTAAGAAATGCATTATTCACATCTAGTTGGCGAATCTCCCATTTTTGAGCAAGAGCTAATGTGAAAACTACCCAAATAGTGCTTAGTTTAATTATTGGGATAAACGCCTCTATGAAGTCCAAACCAAGCCTTTAACGATATCCTTTTGCAACCAACCGTGCCTTATAATGAGCAATAGAACCATCTAGATGCCTCTTAAGTTTGAAAATCCACTTACACCCAACAATTTTCTTGTTTGAAGGTTGAGGAACTAGAGACCATGTGCCATTAACAATCAAAGCATCATATTCTTCTTGCATAACAACTTTCCATGGGGGGCTTTAAAGAGCTTCCTGCACTATAGTTGGTTCAATAGTAGAAAAGTTAGTTGTTAGCAACACTCTAGGTTTATGAATCCCTACTTTAGACCTGGTCCTTATTAGGTGGATTTTCCCTATTGGTGTTATGGTAGGTTGTTGAGTTACCAATGGTTTTGGCTGAACTAAGGTAAAATTGTTACTAGTTCTTGGACTTGTTTGTGTCTTCGGAGTAGTAGAGGGATCAAGTTCTTTCAAAGAACAAGGGAAAATATGATTAGACTTAGTGTGAAGAGTATTAGGATGGATTGTAGGATGAATTGAGGTCAACAATGGGAGCCATGAGCTGGTATTAACATGCTTAGAGATTGTAGAACATTCAAGAACTAGATTGTAGAACATTCAGGAACTGTTGTTGAAGCAAAAAGAAACACGTTTCCATCAAATATATCATGCCTAGATATGTAGATCCTACCACTCGGATCTAAACACTTGTATTTTTTATGCTTATGACTATCCAACAAATGTACAGGGAACTGAACGAAATTGCATTTTATGAGAACTATATGGTCTCAAGTACGGAAAATATTAATGACCAAATACCCTTAAGAAAGAGTAATTGGGTTTAGGGCGAAAAAGCCTCTCCAAGGAAGACTGTCCATGAAGAACTGATGTTGGCAACCTGTTAATAAGGTAAACAATAGTTGCAAAGGCATCATCCCAAAATTTCTAAGGTAAAGAAGATTGAGCTAAAAATGTTAAACCTGTCTCTACAACGTGCCTATGTTTCTTTTCTACAATATCATTTTGTTCTAAAGTATGTGGACAAGATAATCTATGAGTGACTCTAGTTGATTGCATGATTAAAGTTAGTGATCTAAATTCACCACCCCAATTAGTTTGAAGAATTTTGATCTTTCTATTCAAGAGAAGTTTAACTTGAGCCTTAAAATGTAAAAAGGTTTGAGTGACTTCAGATTTGGATTTTAAGAAGTAGATCCAAGTGTACCTTGAATATTCATCAACGAAACTAATGTAATATCAAAACTCATTCCTAAATGTCACTGAAGCAGCACCCCAAAGATCAAATTCTATTATATGTAATGGATCATTATATACAATCAAGGAATTTGAGAAAGACGATTTATGACTTTTGCCAAGTTGACAAGCAGAACAAAATTGCTCATTCTCATTCATTGAAAACTTCAAATTACAATTTGACAGGACTTGTTTGACAGTAGAGAGAGTTGGGTGTCCTAATTTCCTATGCCACAAACTCAAAGTAGGAGATGACTTAACATTATCATCATTTTGATTGGAAGTAAAAATGATAGAAGAATTTGGACCACAACCTCCTATTCTACTAGATTTAAGAGACAAGACTTTGATCCTTGGAGCTAATGGGGGAAAATTGATTTGAATTAGTTGATGAAGATGGTTGAACCTTGAACAAGTTGAATCGATATAGCCTTTCATGTAGTCTCTTTTTTAGCAGAGGTGTTCTTATTGCTAGATCTTTCACAATGCAAATAGATGGATGAAACTCAAAAAATACATTATTTTCTCTAGCAAATTGATTGACACTAATGAGATTGTGAGTAATGTGGGGAACATGTAGTAGGTTAGATAATGAAAAAATTCTAAGGGAATCAAAGAAACAAAGTGAGGAAAAACCAGAATGATCAATCATCAAACCTACACTATTACCTATATGGATCTTATTTCTACCATGATACTCAAAACCAAAATTCAGATTACTAAGGTCATTTGTAACATGATTTGTTGCTCTTGAATTTGGAAACCAATTGTCATCATTGAGCAATTCCAAATTAGTTAACATTACAGTCATTGGACTTGTGTTTTTACCAACATTATTGTTTGTAGGGATTGAATCATTTGTGAACCTAGAGAAATTTGGGTCAAAATAATGGTAACATTTCTGGATAGTGTGTCGAAATTTTCCACACAGCTGACATTGTGGCTTAGAACCACAATTCCATGAATGACCTTCTCCACGACCAATATGACCTCGTCCTTTATTATTTTGAAATTGTTGTGCTCTCTAGTAGGATTGAGAAGTTCCCTTATTAAACCTTTCAATTCCATTATTGAATCATTTATGTTGATTTTGAAAAACAAGATTCACGGATAGTTGAGATCTGTTAGAGTTCATTGAATGCTACTCTATTTGACTTTCTTAGGCTAGTAGCAACCCTCGCACATCTTTCAAATAGTGAGAATCAACTCTAAAAGTAATGACTAAAATCACATAATCGTATTCAATGCCAAGACTAACAAGAATATAAAGAATTTGGTTTTCTTTTGAGATTTGATGCCCAATTGAAGCAAGAGTATCATAATACGTTTTCATTTTGAGAAGATATTTTCTCATTGGTAAGTCTGACTTCTTCAAACTCTGGATCTACAATTTGTATTGCATAATCTTAGTTTTGCATCGTATTGCAAAGACTTTGTCAAGGGTTCTCCAAATATCATTAGCAGTGCTGCAACCTACCATTTGTGGTAGAATACTCTCACTCATTGAAGATAGAAGCCAAGAGACAAGTAGTTGATTTTGTCTCTGCCAAGTCACATACTCAAGATTCAATGACTATGGACTTCCAGTGACACTAGATGTCATCTTAGATGGACAAATAGAGGTGCCATAAGTAAAACCCTCTAGACTAAAGCCTCAAATCGTAGCAAGAGCTTGTTGTTTCCATATGAGAAAATTTTCATCTGTGAGTTTTACCATAACTAGCTGACTTGAAAGACTAATGATAGGATTGAGAGGAAACGAAGAATCAGATGAGGTTTCCAGTGAAGTTACCATTGTAGAGCTCTAAGCCAAAAGCTCTAACACCATATGAAAGAAACAGAGAAGAGAAACAGAAGATAAAAACAAATGATAAAAAACAGAGGATAAAATGGTAGAGAGGCCCTCTCTTTTTCTCAGTCTCTTATTTTATTAAGAGCAAGAACCAAGAAATTTATACAACAAGAAGAAACCAATCCTAACAACCCAACCTATTATTCAATGCCACGTGGCATAAGAATCTCTCTAGAAGTTTCAAAATGCTTTTTAACACACATGCAGAGGAGTACTGTGTAGCAACCGCACAGGTCACATCATCAGGTTTGATCTTGGTGACCAGTCTCTGAGAGGTAATATTAGTTTCTCATTGAGTGAATTGCACCACTTGAATCATTTGGACCTGATCAGTTAGAACTCTTTTAACTGGGGTAATATACCGAAGTTCATCAATTCCTTCAGCCAACTAAGATACCTCGATCTCTTCTACAATGAGTGGAAGGGACCATTTTCGAATTAGATAAGAAATCTTTCAAACTTGAAATTTCTTGATCTCAACAATAATATTTTTCTCAAGTCTAACAACCTTGAGTGGCTTTCTCGTGTTTCTTCATTGAGGTACCTTGACCTAAGTATGATTAATCTTAGTGAAGCCATCCACTGACTATAAGTAATCACTAAAATGACTTCCCTAACTGAGTTATACTTAAGTACTTGTGATCTCTCTCCCATAATCCCTCAGTTGATTTCTTATATGAATTCTTCTATACCTCTTGTTATCCTTGATCTTTCTCTTAATCGTCTCACTTCTTCACTATACCCATGGTTGACTAACTTTACTAGTACCCTTGTTCATCTTAACCTCTCTTATAACCGGTTACAAGGTTCCATTCCAGAAGTTGTTGGGAACATGATTTCCCTTGTATCTCTTGATATCTCTAATAATCAACTTGAAGGTGAGATTTCGAAATCCCTTAGTAGTGGCCTTGTTTATCTGGATCTCTTTGTCATTCAATTACATGGTTCAATTCCAAATACTTTTGGAAACATGATTTTTCTTAAAGATGTAGATCTCTCCTCCAATCAACTTCATGGTGAAATTCCTAAATCCTTCAAGAATTTATGCTCTTTGCATTTGTCGGAGTTATATTCAAGCCATCTGAGTTACATCTTGAGTAGTCTTGATCATATGCCACTAATTATCTACTTCATCCCTCAGCATGAAAGAAGCTAAAGAAACTCTTCTTTTCACAGGGACTGCCATTACATCCAATAGTTTCTTTATTTCTTTCAACTAATTCTCAACTTCAAGAAAATTAGGGCCACCCCGAAAGATTGGAGGAATTAGTGCTTTGAATTCTCGAATTAAGCTCACACTTTAGTATTCTGAACCAGTAGCTGGATGTAGTGTAGTCCTTCCCTCAATTCCATTACCATGAGATAGTAGAGATGATCTAGTTGTTCGTATAGGCCTTGTTGTTAATCTATTCCTTGCTCTAGGCATTTTATCTTAGAAAAGTACATAAGGGTTAGATTATCAATACATCACGGTATAAGGGCTATTCATTAAATCAAACATCCTTAAACAATACAATTAAACCAATTATGGCATATACAAGCATCCTGAAAACAAACAAACATAATACCAACTATACTATAGTAATGGATTCTCAATGATCAGGAATTCAAACAAGCAACATGATCATAGTTATCATAACTAGGCATACCCACACCAATACAAGCAAAAATGTCATCATCACAACAAAGACATCAACCTAACATTCATCATTTAACGTTTCACCTTAATGTTAATATATCATACACATTAAAAGAGTGTAACAATAATAGTAAGGACTCCAATGCACATATTGGGCTCCCTACCTATTATCCACCTTAGACATCTAATCCCTTATGCTTTGATACCAAGCTGCTAAGCAAGAGGTGGCAGGTCACAAGCCTACCACCAGTCTCAAATCTTCCAAAATTGGTATTTAGTCCTTCAAGTTGTGCATTTTATGCCTACTGCAACCCATTAGCCCTTTAGGTTTTCATAATTCTAAATTCTCCCCTATGAAGCTAATAAGCATGCTTAAGTTATTAACTAATCCTGCTTAACCTTAATCAAAGTTTAATTCATAATTAAATAAGATTAACACTAAACTAGTTTTAACATCTAATTAAACACGTTTAAATACTAAGATAATCATTATTGCCTATTTAATCCTTTACTACTAGATATGTCTGATGTCATCCCCAGCTGGTTTGCAAATGTAAGTTCCAAGCTGGATGATTACAATATCTTCAACAACCAGATCAGAGGCACGATGCGGGATGTATCAATGAAATCTTCTTTGGTAATCGATTTGAGTTCAAACCATTCTGAGGGTCCAATACCAAAACTTCCTTCTACCATTAATGTTCTGGATCTGTTCAAGAACATGTTTTCTGGGCCAATTTCATCACTCTGTACAAATAGGATTGGGAGTTTGAGCTACCTTGACCTCTCACATAACCTATTATCAGGAGAGCTTCCCGATTGTTGGAAAGAATGGAACATGCTAAACATTCTCCTTTTGTCAAACAATAATTTTTCTGGCAAAATTCCTAACTCGACGGGCTTCTTGGGTTGGCTCCAAGCATTGCATTTATCCAACAATCATCTCACAGGTGAATTTCCTTCTTCGTTGAAGAATTGCACGAAATTGACTCTTATTGATTTGGCAAAAAATAAGTTATCGGAAAAAATACCTGCAGGGGTAGGAGGAAGCTTATCAGATTTGGCTGTTTTGAACCTGCGCTCCAATGGATTTTATGGAAGGATACCTTCCAGTCTATGTCAGCTAAAAATGCTACAAATATTGGATCTCTCAAGGAATAATATATCAGGTACTAGACCAAGGTACTTCAACAATTTCACGGCTATGACTCAAAAAGGACCACCAGTCATTGTATATGACTACTCTGCTATAACAAATCCATCAAGCAGAGGGTACGAAAGCCTTGGCATCTATTTTGATAGTACGTCATTATTTTGGAAAGGAGGAGAAGCCGAGTACAAGAATTTTCTTGGACAAATGAGGAGCATTGATCTTTCAAGCAACAGACTAAATGGAGAGATACCTGAAGAAAGAACCGAGCTTTTGGAATTGGTATCATTGAACTTATCAAAAAACAATTTAACTGGAGTAATCACTCCAACATTTGGTCAACTAAAATCTCTGGATGTTCTTGATTTGTCTAGAAACCAACTTTTTGGTCAACTTCCCTCTAATCTTTCTCAAATAGATCGTTTGAGTTTCTTAGACCTGTCAAACAATAACCTGTCAGGTAAGATTCCATCCGGGACTCAGCTCCAAAGCTTTAATGCCTCCGCATACATGGGGAATCCTCAACTCTGTGGTCCTCCGCTTTTGAAAGAATGTTCAAGAGATGACAAAGAGCAATATCCCCCCTCCTCTGATAGCAGTGGGGACAGCATTCACTGTGATGAGGATGGCCCATGCTTTTATGCTAGTATAGCACTTGGATTCATCACTGGATTTTGGGGAGTTTGTGGCAGTTTGTGGCAGTTTGATGCTCAGCAATACATGGAGATATGCCTATTTTCAATTCTTCATCAAACTAAAAGATTGGCTCTATGTGACAATATCAGTGAATACTGCCAGATTGCAGAGGAGTCTTGAAATATAAATGGTAACAGATCTCTCTTTATCACAGAGTTACCATACTTGTCCTGTTGGTATTCTGCTGCTTTCTATTGCTTTCCTATTACTATTATTCTATGTCTTAATTCTTTTCAGGTAAGGTCGACTCTAAGCAATTTCCTCTATTTCTTTCCATGCAACATATTGAAGAGACTCATTTTCAAATTTAACATTGTTTGTTTACCTTTTGTCTTTCAGAAGTCAGGACTACAGTAGTACACAACTTGGTGTCTTCCAAATGATTAAAGGAAAATTGGGTGCTCCCTAGTAACGATTTTCTACGTGTGCCTGATTAGAAGCATGAGCAATTCTCTCCGGTCCTTACTGGCATATGACGGACGCTCACCATTGTGCAAAAAGGCGTTTGTTAAAGTTCTCTGTGCTATTTCTCATCATGGGCTTAAAAACATATCATCCGTACCATGCTGCCTATTTGTCAAAAGCAAAGTTCATATCATTAAATATTGAATGAAGACTTAGCTCATCTTCATAATTGTTATCGACATTGGTCGAGACATCATGAGCAACCAAGGCATCAACAATATGGACGCACATTATCAACAAAGATGGTAGAAAGACCATCAACATTAGGGAGAAAAAGAGTAGAAGGATGGGGAGGACTAAAGACATGAACAAACCTTTGTAATACCCCTCCTTGCTCAGCACTCATAGAGGTTGATCCAACCAACACATGAGTCTAATCAATTAAAAGCATGTGTAGGGTGGCTGCAAACATTATCATAAGACCACAAAAAGCTTCTCCATGTAATCAAACTCTCTAAAACTAGAGCTTGCCATATAGATAGCAAATATTAGGTTTTGGGTTAGGATGATATTTATTTGTTATCTCACATATATAAAGTCACCAAGCATGAATTCCAATTCATCACCAGCTACCACTATCATTAGGAGAATGAATCCATACATTCCTTTAAAATTTTACTTGGTCAATAGCCATACAATCAATAGATCCATCAAAACCATCTAATATTAATGCAAAGACTGAAGTTCAAGCTAAAACATCTATGTACAATCAATTATACACTACTCATATAGCATTTTTGTTTCAAACAAGGTAATGTCTTATGTCCAAAATATAACACTTACAATACATCAAATTTTACCACATTGATTTATATCTTCAACAAGTATCATGACATGTGTCACATGAGCACACACAAAGAAGGAATGGTTTCCAATCAAATAGAAAATAAATAAATAAAATTTGATAATTAAAATAAATAAACAAATAAATATCAATTTTATTTTTTTATATTTATAAAGATAATTATCAAAATAATAACAACTATCCCTAATAAAATCAAAGATAAGACTCAACCATATAAATAAGGACTTCCTTTTTTTTTCTTTTTCTTTTTCCCATAAGACACTTTATACCCAAGTAGATTTGAAGAGAGCTCACCCTTTTAAATCTATGTATTTTTTTTAAAAAAGAAACCTTTGATCCAAAATTATGCATCATGCATTAAAATGCTTTGAACGATTCTACCACATTTCATAAACTAATCAAAATTATAATTTTATCTATAATTTTTTACTTAAGAAAAATTTATGTGTACAATAATAAATATATACTTTTTATATTATTAAAATTGAAGATAATTATAATAAGTTATATATATAATTAATTAAAAAGTTTAAAGATGTTTGTAGGAATAAAATAAAATTCTATTATTTTAACTTTATCATATTTTAATCTATTATCTATTACTAATCTAAAAGTATGGGCTCCTAGTAAAACTTTTCTAGCCAAATTGTCCCTATAAGTCAAACTCGATCTTCTACCCAAAAACCCTTCTAAAAATTATTAATTTTCTTTTATGTAAAATAAATAGATGTCTTTTGAGTTTGTTGGGATGATTAGGAGATAAGTAAAAATAAAATCAACCAGAAGTTTCGATTATTTGCTTGTCATTAAGTGTTTTTATTTGAATAAGATGATTTATATGTTTTAATTACTTTTGTTGTTTTTTTTATAGTTGTTCAAGTGTCAAACTAGGGGTTTCAACGTCACTCAATACTCAAACTTATTATCATCTTCATTTTCTTTGATTCTTTGATTATTTGCTTGTCATTAAGTGTTTTTGTTTGAATAAGATGATTTATATGTTTTAATTACTTTTGTTATTTTTTTGATAGTTGTTCGAGTGTCAAACTAGGGGTTTCAACGTCACTCAATACACTAACTTATTATCATCTTCATTTTCTTTGATTCTTCTCACATTCTTTTTGTGAGTATTTTTTGTTTATCACTCTTATTTTTGTCCATTTTCTCAAAATCTTGTGCAAATTTTTTTATTGAATGGGAAAAATCAGTTTGTTTTCTTTTGAGGTGATTCTATTTTACCTAATGAATTTGGGATCACTTATTTTATATCAATATCTTTCATTTTTTTAGTTTTACTCCTTATTAGTGCTCAAAAGATCAAGGCTTACTTAAGAGATACCAAGTTAAATCCGAGCAAAGATATCGTACTTAATTTCCAATGTTCATTGTTATAATTCTTGAATTTTCATTTGTATGCTTCTAATGAATTTTATATCCTAAAAATGTCTAGAGATGGAAAGACGGACTATAATTAAAATGTTATTTTCTAATATTCAAATATTAAACAATCCTCTCTAAACTTAATGTAAACTCTTTTTTTTTTTCCATTTTTATTCTGATACAAATAAAATTTAAGGAATATTTCTATTTTTAAGTAATATATCAATTTTTAAGTTTTTAATAACATATTTTTTTAATATAAATGATCATATTATAAAAGAATTAAACAACTCAATAATTATACTTTTTTATATATATATTTTATAGTTTAGGCAGTCCAACCGAGGAGGTGAATGTAGGTTAGCTGTTTATCTGCCCTCTAATTGTTTTCCCATCTGCTAAGTAGTTTTCTTGTATACTCTTGATTTCAATTATGTTGATGTTGACTCCACTTGTCTCATTTTCTTGTATGTTCTTTGCCTTCAGTATTATGTTAAAAGAAGAAAAGGATGTGTAGATTTGGAATCTATCTTTCTGCAATAAGTCATGAAGATTAATCAATGCTATGTTGAAATAATGCTAATGGGTGTGACAAGGCAAATGAAGAGGTTTTTGAAAAGGGTGACCATGACCATCTCAATCCACGGGATCCTACATATTTCTAACGAGTTCCTAATGAAAAGAAAGGACATAGGCGGTAATCTATCTTTAATTTAACCTTCTATGAATATCAGATATCTTATATTTGAACCGTCTTTCTATAATTTTCATTTTTTAATTTATTTCATTGAATATAAAATTAATCTACAATTTATTAAATATAAATTCAAATCCCGTCTATTTCATCACATACGATCAACCGGCATGATGTTAACTCATATGATATACATATTAAGTTCAAATCTTATAAACTTAAACTTAATTTTTTAAAAAGTCGGTAGTTAAATAACTAATAAGTCAAAAGCGTAAAGAGGGGTGAGTGATATTTGATATGGTATAAGAGGGTATTCCCAAAAAGCAAAAGGAAGATGCCATGGCTCATTGAATAGTAGCCAATGTTTGTGACAGCATGTTTGTATTATAGGCAAAGAGACAAACAAGTGGGTTCACAAGGGCTCCATGTGGGGCTTGACTCCAAGGTCGACTAATGCTAATATTTTATGAAGGACCATGAGACTTTCGAGACCCGTTTGCCCAAATATCAAACTTTGCGGTCCAACCAGCAACAAACGGCATCTCCGAGAATGCTTCAAACAAACATCCGTCACATCTATCATCCGCACTATATCTTTGACTTCATTATTCTATTCACCTCCCAAAGTACTGTATACATCCTACACGACGCCTATTGCCCAGAAACTGCACCTTCATAGACTAATAAAAATGATGTTAGACCAAATTGAACTTCCCACTTCACGGTCACCATTGAATTTGTAAAATAAAATAAGAGGAAGTCACGTGCTTCTTTTTTTTTTTTTTTTTTTTTTTTTTTTTTAAAGAATGTTAATAAAATTATTTTAGACCTGGAGGGCATGATTTTAGATTTGGAGGGCAGATTTGGCTCTAAGCTATTTGAGGAAATGAATATAAAGGAAAAGGAAGAAATTAAGGAAAAAATTATAATTTTTTTTTTTATAAATATTTCTTAATTTTTTATTTGAATGAAAATTGAAAGAAATTTTTTTAATAGGAATTTTCTATTTTTGCTTTTGTATTTTATCTTTCTTACCTTTTATTTATTTATTATTATTATAATAAAAATTTTCTAGGTTTTTCCTATCTTAAAAACTTTCCCAAAACAGAATATAATCTAAGTAAAATAAAGAGGAAAATACTTAGAGTCTTTAGATTGTTTTAAAAAAATTATTTAAATTGAATTCATAAAAAGGAAAAAGTGAAAGATCCTTTCAAATTTTGAAATAAATTAGCAAAAATGAGTTTTTACACATTTTAAGGACCACTAAATAACAACTCTGAGTTTATAAAATTCAAATATTAGACAAATATCTAAAAACAATTAAAATTTTATACTTTTTTTTATATAAAAAATAGAAGTAAATATTGTTTGCTCTAAATCTAAATAGGCTCTTACGGCTTTAAAAGACGTCTTTATAGTAAAAAAGAGTTTATATTTTTATAATATAAAAAAATTTCATATAAACACAATATTCTCATTGTATCATCTGAAATTATAGGATAAAAAAGACAAACACTATCTATAAGGCCAAACAAACCTTCACACTAAGATCGGGGATCAATTCTAAATAAATATTGTCCACTTTAAGCCCGAATGCAGCACTCACAACTTTAAAATGCATTTATATAATTAAGAAAAATCTATACTTATATAATGTTAGAAACTTTCTTTTCTATCCAGATACGGGATGTCACATTATCTTTTTAAAAATATAATATCTTGTGATTTTTATGGGGATGAGTACGTGAAATTACTTTTTTCCCCCAACAAATATATGTGTATATATATATATATATATAAAAGGGTGGTTATATAATCTTTATAAAAATATATTTCAACAAAAACAGATCTGCCGTAAACCTCCGAAAGAAAATTGTAACATTATGTAGGTTGGGAGTCACCTGCAGGTAATATTTTGACAATAAACAACACAACCAAATTTTATTCATCACGGACCATGCAAGCGTGAAGGGTGGTGAGTGCCAGCCAACTGGGCATATATTTCCTTATTATTATTATTTTTCTCGACATAAATCATTACACGTGACCTTAGTCTTCTTCTTCTCAGCTTTATTCCCTTATTAGGTTTGAACACCGAGTCTATTAATTTTTTACGTGTCTTATATGGTAATGTGCATTACTTTTCAGCAACGTCTGAAAGTATTAGGTGGTTTGTCTCTTGTCACTTGCCTTTAAAAAAGATTACGTACAATTTCATTGTTTGAAAATGTATGGGGACGGACTAAGTCAAGAAGAGGCTAAGCGTCCACTGTCCTGTGGCAAGATAAGCATGTGGAAATTGTCAAAGGGGTGGAAGAATTTGGGGTCTTTTTTTTCCCTAATGTGGGGTACCCACCATGTGAAGTGTGTGGGAAGCAGTTGGAAAATGGAGGATGGGAAGAGGGAAAGTTGAACCTAATCCTCCACCCATCCCACTTACTTTTGTCAAATCATGATATTATATTACGGGTTTTCTGGCACTTACTTATGTTTCATGTGATTGATGGAATGTCTCTTTGGCTTCCCTTGCCTTGGTATTTGGGTTTAATCAATCCCCCTTTCTCTAGGACACTGGACCAAATGGAGGGAACATATTGTAGGCTAAAAATGATGCCCCCAAAAGAACCAAGGAGTGAATTCTGTGGGTGGTATTGGATGCGAGATGAAAGTATTTTAAGGTAATGTTTGGTTTAGCGGAAAGTAGCAAGAAAAAAAAAATTGGTAAGACAAATTATTTCCTTAAGCTTGATTGTAATATGAAAAATATTAAAGAAAATCAAATATACTTAAAATTATTTAGGGCTTGTTTTTGTTAGGACCCAAATTTCAAGTTATCCAAAACTTGACTCATGACTCTAAATCAAAAGTTAAACCCTAAAGTCATATTTAGTTGATCGAATAAGAGAAATGATATTATATATTATTTCTTATTTGATTGGTGATGAAATATAATAAATTATTTAATTACTTATTCTATCTTATATTCAATCATTGATAAGATAAATCGTAAAATATATTATTCATCATTTTTTTTTTATTTCTTCTTAATTTTATACTAAGATATGAGATATGTATATTCCATGTATTATAATTTTTTTTTTATATATATACTCATTTTGTAAAATAAAATTCTTTTATTATAAATTAAATTTATGATTAAAAAATAAAAACTAAAAAATATTTATAAATAATATTAATATATGATATATAAATTATTTTTATATATTAAATAAAATAATATAAAAAATTTTATTTATAAATTTTAAATGTTTTAATTATAAATTTTAAATATTGCTAAATATAAGAGAAATTTCATTTTTTTTAAACAAAAAATATTAAAATGTGGTATAATTTTTATTTTAAACATTAAAAATAATATATATTTCATTTAAAAAAAAATTCATTTCATAAATTAAATATAAATATAATATACATGATATATCCAATAGAATATATTACCTAGAATATTATTATCATAATATATGTATATTTAATAATATATATATCCAATTGAAAATCATATTTTAGGATACACGTTCCCTATCTAATGGGACTTACCCTACTAACCAAATATGACTTATGAGTTACTTTTAATTCAAACTCAAAGTTAATCTAAAGACTCCAAATTTTTTATTTTAAAAATAAATCACAATTTAAAATAAAATAAAATAAAACTTCTTCCAACTAAAGTTTCAATTCACTAATATTTGAAAAATAAATAATAAAGTGCAACTTGAGGAAGGAAATATTATAAAGGTCTCGAATCAAATCCAAGTATAGAACGAATCAAATCCAAGTATAGAATAATAATCCAAACCGGCTTAATTTAAATAATTCAACTAGTATAAGCCCAAAATAAATCAAGCAAAATACTAGACTAAATTTTTTAGCTTTGGTAATAATTGTAATTAACATTGTTTGTCTGAACAAATATTTGTGTATTTTTTTATTTATAAAAATAAATATTTTATAAAATTGTAATATATTTTTTTAATAAAAGAATCTTAAAACAACCATTAGCAAAAAATGGTCACTTTTATCATAAATTCATAATTACTTTAAAAGGGATTTATAATTCAGGTGGAATAAAGCATTACCTTCTAAATCAAAGTATATTAAATGCACTGAATTTATGATAAAGAAAAAAAGATATAATTATGGAAAGTGGGTGACATGGAGGACACGCCCGCATAAAAGGGCACACAGGTGTAAATAAAGCAGGAATGAAGAAGCAAACAACAGCCCTCAGAATTATTTCAGAAAGAATCATTTCCTTCAACTTCGTCACTGAAAAGCAGAAGACGAAGGGCGAAAGAGAAGAAGAAGAGAAGCAGAGGAGAATTTTACTGCAATTCTCACGGCAGACTCTCTGATGCAATCATGGTCCTCCGTTCTCCTTGATCATCTTTGCTGATTTTCAGTTTTTCTTGGGTCTTGTCACTATGCCCTATCGCCAGCCTCCGCCATTCCCAGTTCCATCTCCACCGCCATCGGCATCTTCCACCACCCAATTCCACCCCTCTCCCCACCACGGTGCCCCGCCCGGGTCTCGCTTCCTTCCTCCGGTAGCTGGCGTTCTCGCCGGCTTCTCTTTCTTCCTTTGCTTGGTTGTTTTCTTCAGGAAACTCTGGCGGAAACGCACCGTTCCCGCCGATGCCAAGCCGCCGTACCGCTACTCCTACTCTGTTCTTCGCCATGCCACTTCGTCGTTCTCCGCCGCCAACCGCCTCGGCCAGGGAGGGTTCGGCTCCGTCTATCGTGGCACCCTCAAGTCAGGGAAAGAAATCGCCGTCAAGGTAATGGACTCCGGCTCTCTCCAAGGAGAGCGAGAGTTCCAGAACGAGCTCTTCTTCGCTGGCAGGATCGACTCAAATTACATTGTGCCGGTCATCGGCTTCTCCTCTGACCGGCGGCGTCAGAGAATGATTCTCGTCTATGAGTTGATGAGTAACGGAAACTTGCAAGATGCTTTGCTGGATCGCAAGTGCTCGGAGCTGATGGACTGGAAGAAAAGGTTTGAAATTGCTATGGATGTCGCCAAAGGAATTGAATATCTTCACAGCTTGGATCCGCCCGCGATTCACGGCGATATTAAGCCTAGTAACATACTATTAGATCGGTGCTTCTCGGCGAAAATCGGTGATTTTGGTCTGGCGAAGTCGAAAACGGAGGATCAGGTGGTGGTGGTGGTGGTAGATGATGCAATAAAGATGAACGGCAGAGAGGAGGCGAAGAAGAAGGAATTAGTGAGCTGTGGTGGAGGTGCAGTGGATGATAATGCGTCGGTGGTGGAGGATACAGAGAGCGTGGCAACGGGGTTCGAGGAGATGAGTGTGAATGTGGAGCAGTCGCCAGAGAGCTTCGCCGTGGATGCACTGGCATCGTCTCCGGGATCAGAGACTTTTGATAGGGGTAGTGTTGAGAGTGTCGGGGGAAAGAGGAAGAAGAACATGGTCGGGAAGGATGGGTGGCCGCGGCAGGATAATGGGGCGATGGAGGTGGGTTCTGTAAAGGACTATGTGAGAGAATGGATGGGAATGGAGCTAAGAAAGGAAAGCCCCAATGACCACTGGATTGGAGCATCTTCTAGTGGTGCTAATTTGGACAAGTTAGAGAAAAAGAAGGAAAAGAGTTGGAAGAAGGAGAAGAGGAGGCCGGCTAGGGAGTGGTGGAAGGAGGAATTTTGTGAGGAACTTGCTAGGAAAAAGAAGAAGAAGATGAAGCGCCAAAAGGGGAGGGATGATGACTTTGGGGGAGAAAATTGGTGGCCGACAGATGAGGATATGTATGTAGATAGGAAGAAGAAGAGTAAGAGGAGCAGCAGAGGTGGGAGTAAGGGTAGTGTGGATTGGTGGTTGGATGGGCTGAGTGGTGAGCTTTGGAGAGCTCGACGCAACAGCCATGATTCGGCTGGTGGGGAAATTCCAAAGAGTGGTGGTATAAGCAGCACGCCGAGCATGAGGGGAACGATGTGTTATGTTGCTCCTGAGTATGGTGGTGGTGAAGACGTCTCGGAGAAGTGTGATGTGTATAGCTTTGGGGTTCTGCTGCTGGTTGTCATTGCTGGCCGACGGCCACTTCAGGTGACCGCCTCACCCATGGCGGAATTTCAAAGGGCAAATCTTATATCTTGGGCTCGGAACCTTGCCCGTGCTGGGAAGCTTATTAATCTGGTTGATCAGTCTATTCAGTCTTTGGACCGAGAACAAGCTCTCTTATGCATCATGGTTGCTCTCATCTGCCTCCAGAAATCACCTGCCCGGCGTCCTTCCATGAAAGAAGTTGTGGGCATGCTTTCAGGTGATTCAGAGCCTCCCAAGCTACCATTTGAATTTTCCCCTTCACCTCCCTCCCGCTTTCCCTTCAAGTCCCAAAAGAAACCTCGGTGAGTTCCTAATGTTTGGTATAGATTTTCATGAGCAGTATTATACTGCAGTAGAGCATTATTTTATCATCTCTGTGGATGATCAGTGTAAATAAAAGAATTTTTTCCATTTGATGAATGCGGGCCTTTTCCCTTTCTTCTTTGTGTTGAGATTGTTGTGGCAAAAAAAATCCATAGTTCCTGTATAGTTATAATTGAGGTACAAAGCAAATCACACGGCCCCTCTTCATTTTTCCTCTTGCACTGAGTTTCAGGGCTTCCAGGAATAATTGGATATAAATATTTAGCTATGGCCCATGCCTTTAGTGGTGAGGTCCGGGAGGTCATCTAAATCAGTGTGGATCTCATCAGTGTCCTTTGAATTAAATAAGCAGCTTGCTTTTTATAATTTGAGTATTTCTGGGCCATGGGTAGTCCTCCCTTCTTGTTTGCTACTGCTGAAAAGTTGGTTTGATATTATTTTATGCAGGCAATTTCCAAACTAGGCAGGAGGGAAAAGTTCTTAAGAAATCATTGTAAAGGGGGGTTCCTATGAGATATTATTACCTATATGCCTTATCCCTCAACTGTGTTTTGAAATGGAAGGAATTGTTAAAATTGTGAATTCTGCTGTTTGGAACCCACATAATTTGTAATGTAAAAGAATTGGCTGAGGATTTGGAGGAGCAGAGAAGCCATTCCACTTTCCCATCTTGCCCTCTTTTTTAACATAACACTGATGGGCAAAGGGTGTGAGCAAATTTTTTTTTTTTTATATCTAGAATTCTAAATGCCAAATGAGAGAATAAAATTTAATCCAGTTCCTTTCTTCTACTTTCCAGTAATTAAGTATTTCTTGCTCTTAATGATTTGACATTGTCCAGTACGTAGAACATTTTTCTCAATCCCTTATCAACCCTATATATGATTATATATAGCCACACATGTTCTGTTGTTCCCCTCGCATTTACTTGGGGGCAGAAAGAAGCAATAAAATAAAAAGATGGTTTTTTAATCTATTGGTATCAACTTGGTGTTTGATGTTCATTAGCCCACGAACTTGGTGAAATAGTCTATGAACATACTGTAACACTGGAGAGCAAGTGGATTAAAGCATTGGGCATTCAGATCCTTGTGATCTTGGCCTGGTATCTGTGGTTGAGGGGAATGGAGAACAGTGGAATCATAACCTATGGTGAATAAGGGGATGATGTTAGTAGGCTGATTCTAAACCCCCATACTTCTGGATAAGCTCTAAGTTTGTTAGGTGGCTTTGCTTATTCTGTCGAGGGCTTGGACCAACTATTATAAGTCATTGTGGCTTGCCCAAAAAGATGAAGTACTGTGAACTGGAAATGGTTAAAAGAAAAGAAAAAAGCATATCATGCATTTGGTTGAACCTTGTGAACAGAGCAAAAAGCTATTTCTTTGAATGAACCTTGTGGACAGAAAAAAGATAATTCTTTAAATGGAAGAGTTTGGTAGAAGTATAATTGGAACCTGTGATTCTGAAACCTGTTAATTCCTTTTATGTACTTTGTTTCAAAAAGTTCATTATAAGTTAGGCCTTTCTTCTTATCTGCAGTCTGGGTTTCATGATCACATCAGGGATCACTTTTTATTGTTGTTGTTGATTTAGTGTTTATTTAATCATATATTCATAAAGATCTCAGTTTATTACAGAAGAGAATAATATTCAAAGCTACAAGAAGGAAGTGAGATCCTTTATCAATAAAAGAACCTTGCACAGGGCGAAAGAGGCTCAATCATAAAAAGAAACATTGCAAATGCAGGTCAACTTTATTTTGCCAAGGCTATGGTGGCAATATTTTGCTCAACTAGTGAACCAAGTTCTCTAGAGAATTGGGAATTGGGAAGCAAGACATGCTAGTATAGTTACTGTCTGTGGGATATGTCTTCACTGTATTTTGTCACAATATATGCACACAGACACACAGACATGTTACAAAATTTGCTGTCTTTTCATGTGCTTTCTTGTTGTATTTTAGTGGAGGTGAATGAAGATATCTTTGCACTAGTAATAACTTATAGTTAAGTGAATGATGATTTGGATGATATGCTATCATCTGAACATTGTGTATTTTAGCTTATGTTGGTCCTTCAAGGTCTCCAAATTTGCAGAGCTCAATAGCTCATTTTTTCTGTTGTATCAATTTATCAAAGCTTCAAGAACTCTTAATAGTTAGCTTCTTTGAACCAAGTGACTATGTAGCTACACAAAAGGGAAATTCTGTGTGTGTGCATGCACTTGCATTTGTGTGTTTGATAGTTATACATCTGACTATAAAATTTCCCAAATTTCATTTTTTGTTTTCATTGCAATATCCTCAAATTAACTAATAATTTTAAACTCACAGAATCCAAAAAATATTCCCAAATTTCCCTCCAATTAGCTGAACTTCAGAGAAAACTGCAGATATTTGTATTTGAATTAACCTTAATTTGGCGTTGATTCCCTGTTCATAATTGGATTCTGGCTACATGGTTGTGTTAGCCGTTTTTGAATTTAAAGTCATGATTCCTGCTTGACCATTTATCTAATGAACAAATTTCAGGCCTGTTAGTGCTTTACCTATGGGGATTTATATAATTTTGTCTCCTAAATGTTGTTGAACTGCCTTACTTGCTTTGTTTGATTAAGAAAATAAATGAAACAACAATGGAATCTTTGAATTTTTACATTTCTGATTGTTTGGTTACAGAGAGAATGAAATATTTCACACTTAATATGTAAATAAATAAAATGATGGATTTGGTTGTGATAGGTCCAAATGGTAGAGAATGTGGTGAAACCATAAGTTGTGGTTGCATACCAGTTGCTTTAGTATAAGAGGTTTGTCACTATTCCATGGGGTGATGGTGCTTCTTTATTCATTCTCTTCTATTTTCTGAAGGTAAGGAATCCATTGAAAGCAGAATCATATTGAAATGCTCTACTTTTTTTCCTCTTTTATTTGTGTGTGGACTTGGTTAAATATAATGCATTCATACAAAGATCTATTTCTGAAGTTCAATGGTGCCAATTTGAGGGTTTGCAACCTTAAAGAGGTAGCTCACAAGACTGCAGCTGTTTGTTTGAATCAATGTGTTCATTTGCTACATGAAGTTCCCTGCCTCTTGTGAATCATTGTTGTATGAATGTGTTTTTGTGCTCTGTGAAGAAAATGATAAGAAACTCAAAAATCTTAGCACATGTTTTTTATTGTTTGACTTGTACAATATGCCAAAAGTGGATAGATCTGTGCAATACAGTCGCAACTCCTTGATTTCTTGGCTGCTTTATGGTGTTTCCTGTGTCTTGACTATAACACCAAATTTGAAAGCAACTTCCAAAAATGAAAATTAACATATATTCAATAATTCTTTTGTCCATCTTGTATTCATCATTTATTTTGCAAGTGTTTTGATATTAATGCATAACACCAGTATGAGCATGAAGGTACTACTGTAATTTACCAGAGTGTCATTTTCCCTTGAAATAAATGGAGCCTGCATGCTTTATTTTCTTATGGATTTTGTTCCCTTTTCTTTAGTTGTTGCTTCATATGGACTGACCATATCATAACAAACTTCAGCGGGAAGAAAATTTCTTTTCTAACCCTGTTTCTTTTGCTTGAAGTACTGGTTTAGTTTATGACTTCCAGGATACCTTCCAGAGTGTGTGGGAGAGATTCCATGAATCTATAAATGGTACATAGTCTGCTATTTTTAGAGTATGTGAAAGAAATGAAATCCTACCAGTTTTGTGCTAAGAGTTAAAACAATGTGCAAGCTGGACCAGTAATTAGAGGCCATTAGGATTGTCCAGTAATTGTTGTGTTATAGTTAAAGCCATTGATGCTGTATCTGCCTTTTCCTCTGAGTTTAGATTTTGAAGTACGTTTCCTCGGTTGTAGATCATGCTTATCATATAACTGGAATTATTCCTCTGCCTTGTTGGCTGGCTTCATAGCTACAATTCTTGGAATTTTTTGGCAGTCTTCTTGGTATTCTCTTGATCAATCTTGATCATTCATCCACTTCATCAGGTGGGCTCTTCAAGGTTTGCAATTTGTCATGTTTTTTATGGTTCTATATTATGCTTGTTTTGGAAGATCTAGATTTTCTGGGCTGAGTTGTTGGAGGGCCTTATTGTGGATTCGGTCATGTCATTTGTCATTTCTTTCTACCTTTCTACTTCTTATGTTTTTTCATTTTTCTTTTTTTCAAAATACATTTCTATATACCAATGTTTATGCTACAGTACCATAACTCCCATAATATCCATGAGAGTTTTATAGCATTTATATTGATATTGTGAACCCTATTAGGAAAGGGGTAATGGAGGATTATGGGAGCTTATAGCACTGAAATGTGTTTCATGATCTTGGTTTAAGGCTTGAATTAAAAAAGTTTTATATTTCATAAAGAAATGGTAAAATTCACATATTTGTGCATAAAAATTCAAAAGAATATTAGGATTATCCAGGGACTAACTGGTGAAAACTAGCTGCCTATAATCACCAGTTTACAACCTGGATTCCCATAGAATACAATGAAGTTAGGGTGGGAGGACTCAAGAAGAATGTAAGTAGTTGCAGTAGGAAGGACACTTCCAGAGACAATTAAAATTCTTAATGCTTCAGTCTGGATCCAAAAGGCATGGTCATGAAATTCTTGCTGCTTCAGCAACCTTGCTGTCTTAATTAAAATGATATTGACCAACTTTGCTTTGATCTTTAGCTATCTTTTAAAGCCGTTGTTGGTGGTAATGTGGCACTGGTATAGCATAGCATACAGAAATTAGAGGTCTGTGTTCTTTTGCATCTTCCCCCCAGTCAGCAGAGTTCTGTAAATGTTCAACTGTTTATAATTATACTTGCCTTTCAGTGAATTCATCCTATTCATAGATGATTGCAGAGACAAAGAGCTGCCTTTGTGTGGGTATGCCCTAGCTTCCTCAGTTCTCTGTATTTATTTTTCTGCAGTTCTGTGGTTTTTTTTAGTCTTGATTTTGCATCTCTGTATTGTAGATTTTCCAGGCTTGATCATTGTAGTTCTCCTTTTCTTATTTACCTAGCTTTCAGTGAAACAGTGACAAACTCATGATCACTAGCTGAGGCAAAATACCAACAAAAACCATTTTGCTGAGCACTCTGGTTGTCTTGTTCATCACCTCCCAATTGAGGATGATGAATATAATGCAAACATGAAAGTTTTGGAATGGTTTTTTGGTAAGCAATAGATCTGGATCTCCTAATTCTGATATAGGGAATACAGATTATTAGATTCGGTTGTTGAACTGTTCTGCAAAGATACAGACATTTATTGCTAAATGGATAAAATGGTTAGAACTTTGGAGGCTGCATGTGTGCTAGTTCATCTTAAGATCCAGTGGTTGTCATCATACTGTTGATTTTTCTTGTTTCAGTTTAGCTGAAGAAGGTTGAGAAATGTTGCTTGGACAATCCAGAAACAAAGCGGTTTTGAAGCAACTGAAGACCCATCTATCAAAAGCATGAGGAAGAATCTGTGCAGGTGAACTTAGTTTTAGATTTGCATTGACAATTGAAATTTTTTTTTTTCTATGAAAATAAATCATATTTTGATTTGGAAAATTTAAACAGAAATAAAGAGTTATCTAACAGGGATTTTTTATTTTCCTGGGAATAAATTGTATTATGATTTGGAAAATTGTATCAGAAATCTAGAGCTATGGAATGGGGCTACAATATTCTGTAAACTTTTCCTTCAAATATGATTGTGGGTGAGATTTTCCAACTATGCTGTGTGCCAAAAATCTAGCTAGTTTGGATAGATAAAAAAGTAAGCAGATTGGCTTTGCTACTGGATTGGCAAGGAGGCTAGCACCATCAACTGAACCGACCCTGATGACCCTGATCCAGTGCAAATTTGAATCCTATAACCTGGTTAGTACAGTGAGCTTAATTTTTTATTTTAGAAAAATGACTTTGGATTATGCTCAACTTTCAACATACTGGATTAGAGATTGGGTGGGGTTAAGTTTTTGAATGGAGTGTTTCTTATTTCAAATTAAGCTTGAGTTGGCTATAAACCTCGTCAAGTTACTGGATTGTTAGGCCTAATCTTGGCATTAAATTGCTATTTTCTTTTCTTAGTGTATGAACTCCTATGATATTCGAGAGTTTTTGACCTGAAGTTCCTAGTTAAGTATGGGTTCTCTGAATAGTGCAAAAAACAAGAGGATATACCTTCAAATTGTCTTGAAACAAGGGTTTTGAGACCAGATAACTCTGAAAAGAAGAATAGCAATCCTAACCAAACATCGAAAATGTTTTTTCATACAATAACAAATATTCAAAAAGTCTTAAACAGGCCCATAGTGTTTCAAGAAGTGGTTATTTGGATGCTCTCTGTGTTCTCATTCCTCAAGTCTCTGCTTGAGTATTTCCCCACCAACTCTTGCATTTTGTATACGGGAGAAGTTGCCCCTTTAGACTGCCTCCACCAACATTAACAACCCCATAAAATCAAAGTTGTAGAACCCCACAAACCCAAACAAGTCCTAATACAACAACTGAGAAAACCCACAAAATCTTCACTCAGTGGCATCATTCAAACCAACCCACGAATTGTCTAACTTTTTCTTGAAGAGCAAACACTCGGGAAAGAGAAAGGAGAAGAGAAAGCTGTTGAAACGCAAACCAAACACGACTTCAGTTTTTGGTGATGGTGGCTACAATGTGGATCCAAAAAAATGGGGTTTTGGAGGAGACCCGGAAAATGATCAACAACCGCTTGGGTTTTTGAAGCAAACCCAGATGAATTCCGTGGTGGAAACCATGGTGGTTTGAATCCAGAGAATGGGGTTCTGAAGCACAATCATCAATTGGATTTTGAAAAAAAATCGACAAAGGTGAATGGATTGGAGTTTGGGAAAGGTCACATGAATCAGCAACTTGGGCATTAGCCATTAGCTAATGGGATGGTTGAAAAAGGTGGCTAACGTATTTGACCTACGGCTGATTCAAGGATGTATCAAAGACGATAACTTCAATTCAAGGGGTCACCCACAGGAGCAAGGTACTCTACTTGCTATTATAAGTGGATCACTTGCTGGGCTTTAGAGTCCGTTTTGTAGTGATTGTAAAAAGTGCTTTTAATATTTTTAATACTTAAAAATTTTCATTATTCAAGTGTTAGAAATGTTGGAAACTTTTTTTAGAATTACTAAAAAAAAATTCACTAATACAAATAATTTTTTAAAAATTTATTTAGAAAAGGGTGCAAGTAATTTTTAGAATGGATTTTATTTTATTTTATTTTTTTAAATAATTTTTAGTTAAATTTTAATCTACAAAAACATTAAGTTAATAGAAGAAAATGCTTAATTTGAAAAGAACAATTTCCAAATAAATTTTAGTTTCCATTATTGGGCTGTGATATTTTATTTTTGTTATTATAACAAAATGATTTTTTTTTTTTTTTTGTAAAAAAATAAATGTGGTTTAGTTTTTATTTTATTTTTTAAAATTAGAAAAAATAGTAATTTTTATATAAAATGTAAGAATTTTTAGAGGTTTTACATTGAAAAAATTAATAGTTTTAAAAACCATTTTAAAAAAATTAAGATATAAAAAGTCTTATTATTTTTAAAGACAAAGTAAATTTATATTTTGTGAACAAAAAGTTTAATTTTTATATAAAATTTATTATTATTTTTTAAATTTAAAAACATAAAATAGAAATTTTATTCAAATATTAGCACCAAATTTTTTTGTTATTTTAAACCATTTGCAAGATTATAAGTGTTATTTTATAAAAGTTATAGTAAACCTCCTTGTGGGAATGTTTCTAAAATAATTTTAAACTTCATGAGGTTGTCTTGGTAAACTAATAACCAATTGTTATTAGTTTAATAAAAAATTTAAGTTAAAACCAAAACTATTAGTTTAAAAGGATAGTATTGGAATTATAAAAGTTTTATTAAAAATAAAATATTTTCTATACAAATTAAATTAAATAGAGTTTTTATAAAAATAATATTTTAAAAATTTTATATTAAGCCTTCGTTTAGAATTAATTTTTTTTTAATAAATATAGGATAACTTTTATGGGCATTTACATTTTCTTGTCCTTCATGATAAATTCTTTTTAAATCATAACATCTTTTAAAAAAGTCACCTAAGCATATGCCAAAATGTACTCTTATTGGGTTTTTAATTTCTTGCGTATCAATAGGACATTTTTTTTTTTCAAAGAAAATTTGGATATGTTTGATAATTGTTTTGAAAAATAATTTTAACCAGTAGTTTTTGAAAATTGTTCTTGGATTTTTGTAGAATAAAAATTTGTTTGGAAACTTAAAATGTTTTTAATCTATTTTTAATATTTTTAAATATATTTTAAAAATAATTTTTATATCTAATATTTTTTTTTAATTATTCTACATATTTATATAATTATTTCTTAAAACATATCTCATAAAACAAGTGAAAATAAGATATATATATATTTTTTTGTTAAGAACAGAAAATAGAAAAAATAACCTTGGTTTATCAAAATCCAATTTAAATAGGTTCTAAGCATAATTTTTTTTTTTTTTTTTGTCTTTCATTAAAAATTAAACTTAAAACCAAAATCATAATTTTCTAACTTGTTTAAATTAGAACTTTTACCATTTTACAAGAAATAATATTTTCTAACTTTTAAAAACCAAAAAAATCCTTTATATGTAAAGTTTATAAAAGAGTTTTTGATTTCTTAAAAAAAATTAAAAAATAATAAACGTTTTTAACAAAATAACTTCTTAAATATGATTATTGTTTTATAGGGATTCTAGAAAGCGCTTTTAATATTTCTACTATTAGAAAATTTTTATCAAAAAAATTATTTTTAAATGTTAAAAAGACTATAAATATTTTTTAAAATTATTATCAAACAGACTTTAAGAGTTTGTTTGACAGTGATTATAGGAAGTATTTTTAACTTAAAAAAATATATATTTTTTTTAAATTAAATGTTTGGTAAAATTTAAAAAACACTTTTATAATTCTAATAAAATTATTTAATCCAATAAAATCGGCTTGAAGCATTGTACTAACTCTTAGCGATAATCTCCAATCTTCACATGATCTAATATGAAATTAGAAAAAGAACCCAACAAAATCAAGTTGGGTGTACCCTCTACATAATGTCACAACATTTTTAATTTAAGCTAAGATCGAAAACATAATTAATTAACAAATTATCTAAAATTTATTAAATTTTCAAACAAATTAAAATTAATTGATGGAATAAAATCCATTTGGGTCCGTACTGATTACTAAAAAAATGTCAAATCTTCATGTAATCTTATATTATATTATAGAAAAATAAGTATATGGTCCAACAAAATCAAGTTGGGTATAGCAGTTATAGCATGCATAATGCCTCGATTGAGAAAATTAATAATATAGATGCCGTCATGCCCCCGTTTGTACTTTTGTCTGTTGCCTGCCGGCATCGAATATCAAGGATTCCAATGCAAGGATTTTCATACGATTCAATTTTGTGTAACGAACCAACTTAGCTTGGACACTAGAGGAGAATGAATTCATCATAATGGAGCTAGAGAAATAAAATAATTTTGCTGCTTGAATGGGTCACGTTGCCCTCAATTATCCACTCCTTTTTTTTTTTTTTTAATTGAACAAAGTTGATTTTGAATACCCATAAAGGGTAAGGCTTCATGATGTTAAGGGGCATTATTGGGTATGCATGATGTGTACGTAATCATGGGAAAAAAATAGAAGAAAAGAAAAATTAGGTTTAAATTTAATAAATCATATTTATATATTTTTTTAAATTCATTTTATTTATTTTTCTCTGTTATGTAAATATTAAATATTATAATTTTTTTTTATAAATTTTAATTATATTTAATTTTCTTTTATATTTTTTATGATGAAATCAAATATGAGAAAATATTTTTTTATTTTTTTTTTTTCCTTAATACTTTTTGGGAGCCAAATATAACTTAAAGGACTCACTTAAAGATGATCAGGTTTGGAAAAAGAATTGTGATTAAAATCCTGAATTTGTTAGAATTTGAAATAAAAATCAAGTAATAGATTTTAACTCAACAATCCAACAATCATTTAATTTGAAATTAATTTAAATTATTAAATAAAGAATATTAAATTTTATTAAATACCTTCTAATTCAAATATTGAATCCTTAATTTAGATTAATTTATATTTTAAATTAATTTTGCAAGAAAAATTTATGGCCACATGCTAGAACAATCATTAAGGCCTTCATTATGATCAATACTTTTAATCATATAATTAAGTATAAAGTCATGGTTAATTATTGATCAACATGAATAGATCCCAACAATACCATCTCATCAAATGGCTTGCAAGACAATACCTTGTGATCATGACCAGGGGCACACACGACTATACCATACCAGTGTTACACACCAAATATTTTCCTCCCCAGCATAACCACTACGTACTAAAATAAATTAGAAACCACGTGTTTAATTTAGTAGACTTGAAATGGAGGCAAAAGACAGACAAAGCGGCTAAGCTATTCTCAGAGTCTGTTAATAGTTTATAATAAAGGAGACTGACAGCCCCTTCTTCTCCAAGTAATGGGTAATAAAATATGAGCCATTCCCTACCTTCCGGATATCTTCTTTGATACAGTTGGTATTAATTTCTGCTTCCTCTTTCTCTTATCTTCTTTTCTTTTCTTTTTCAATCATAATTCCAAGTCTCCAAACAAATTACAAGAAGTTTATTGGAGCCTGTCTTCTTTTCTTTCTTCTTTTTTTGACCAACTTTTCAAAATGTTTTTCCCAATAAATTAGATGTTCATGGACTGAGGTTAATTTTCTCACGTATATATATAGCCAAATATTTAAGAAAATACCTTGTTACTTTGATGGTTTATATATATATAAGAAAAAAACTAAGGTATGTGAGAGATATATATCAAACTCGAGCTATCGAGCAAACTCTAAATCTTCATTTTTATAATTGTACAAAAAATTTAGGTCATCCAATAAAGTTCCAAACAATGAAATCTAATGGTTTGTTTTTTGATGTTTTGTAAAATAATATTTTTTTAAGAAATTTAAAAGGTTTTTAATTTATTTTTAATATTTTTAAAAATAATTTTTATGTCTAATATTTTATTTTTAATCATTTTATATATTTGTATAATTATTTTTTAAAACAATCTTTGAAAAATAAGTGAAAATAATAAAAAACAATTAAAATGTTCTCTAGAAATATCGTATTTTCTATTTTTAAAACTTGAAAACAGAAAATAATTTTTAATTCTCAAATATACTTTTTTATTTTATTTTTTTTTAATTTTTTTGGTGTTTTAAAGAACAAAAAATAGTTATCAAATAGTCCTAACAAACTTTAAATCTTCAATGTTAAAATTACACCAAAAAATTGAGGTTATTCAAAACATTAGGATCATTGCAAATAATGAGACTAAGATATGATCATAATACAAAACAACCGATAGCAAGAGTACGTTTGATAGCCCTTTTTGTCATCAACAGTCACTTCTTCCCCTTTTTTATTTGAAATCAATTTTTGAGGGAAAATTTATTCAATCTTTTATGTTAATATCTCAAAGTTATTTTTTTGTATTTTTTCTTTATTTCAAATTATAAAAAGCCTTTTTCAAAATAAGTAAATATATGATTTAGAAAATTATTACTAGAAAAAAATAGAAGGTTTTTCAACACTTACATCTTCAAAAAAAAAAAAAAAAAAAAAAAAAAAAAAAAAAAAAAAAAAAAAAAAGACGCTTTTAACATTTATAGAACTTTTTTAAAACATACAAAAATAATATTATATTTATTTTAGAAAACTTTTCTAATTTTTGTAATTTTAAGAGTTAAAAAAAAAAAAAAAAAAGAAACATAAAAACACATATGACAAGATATGATTGATTATGTCTTTTGATCGGATACTTCTTCGTTGCTGCGACCCATATGTTTTTACTATAGTCCAAAGAAAACACCGTGGGAAAGCGATATTTACAGTTTTTTCAACCAAGAAACGTGGGAAATTAGAATTAATATCAAGCCAATGTGTTGCATGCCAATGATGCCAAGGATGTTTCACCCACAAAGTCGTCCCTCAATTCTTACCAACCGATGATCCTTTCATACAAGGATAAGTCCCCATGATCACAATAATTGAGCGACAAAGATCATGGGATCAAGTCAGATTAATATTTTAGGTGGGTCCATAACACCGGTTTTCAGAAAAATATTAGTGCTGGTCCATACCAAATCGATATGAATGTGTGTGGATGGGGTTCGATTTGTATATATGTACAGTGCCCACAAACAAGAGCTTTAAAATGGCCTCTGAGGTCATTCTTATGTAACCTTGTCTGAGAAGATATTGCAAAGAATATGGGCATCTTTGGGCCATCCAAGATCTCAACCCTAACAAACATATCTCCTTCTTTAATTTGCCCTCCAATGCCAACCTCTGAGAGAGGTAGTTGAATCAATAGGAAGAATCTTTCTGCAATGTTTCCTTTACACCAAGGCAATGAGCTGTTGTTCCGAATCCCCTATACACCCTCCAAACAATATATAATCCAACAAGATATGATCCTGGATCACGCTTCGCTGGAAGCCAGTAATCTTAGCAACCATAAAGGAAAAAGCCCGAATCGAAAATTATTTGCTCAGGACAACAATGATGAGATTTCTAATGATGGTAAGAAGAAGAAGAAGATTATGCATCGAGAAATCGAACGACAAAGGAGGCAAGATATGGCTACCCTTTACACATCACTTAGATCGCTGCTCCCTCTTGAATATATCAAGGTGAAGAGCCTGTCAGCTATTTTTCTTTATATCTTCCATTTTATTTTGCAGATATTTACTGGGGGTTCTATGATTAATTATGCCTAGAAATGGTAACCCTTTACACCCTGCGGAAAACCCTACTCCCCTTTTGAATTGCTCGAAGAAAATGTTTGCTGTCTCTCTCTGTGGGGGTAAAATTTACTGGGGATTATATAATTATGTCTCTAGGATTGTGGTCATGGAATTTCAGGGAAAACGTGCGATGTCTGAACACATGAACGGGGCTGTGAATTATATCAAACACCTGCAGAAGAAGATTAAAGAATTGGGTGAAAAGAGGAATGAGCTTAAAAGTTTGGCTAATTCCAGCTCTAGGAACTCTTCAGGGAACTTCGTTACAGTGTGTCCTTGCTGGGGAGGAGTGGAGATTGTGGTCAGTAGTGGTGGAGAAAAGGAAGGGATGCCTTTGTCAAAAGCACTTGAAACACTGCTTGAAGAAGGACTTAGTGTTGTTAGCTGCATCTCCACCAAAGTAAATGGAAGGTTGCTGCACACTATCCACTGCGAGGTACTTCCATTCTATGGTTCATTTATCGCAAGGTTTAGGGCCTTTAATTATTACTAACTACTACAGAATTCTATCTCTATTACTTGTTAAATTTACTTGACAGGTGAGTGATATAACCAGCATCGATCTGCATGGTCTGCAACAGCAACTCTCTGATCAAGTGCTTCCACATCTGGACAAACTTCCAAGTAACACTGCTTTGAGGAATATCCCCACCATCCGACCCTTAGATCGGAAACAATGAACTGGTTTTGTTTAGCTCGACTAGCCAGCAAGTATCCAATATTCCACCCTTTGCATATTTTGCTTTTGCTTTGGAGAAATCTAATGGAATATCTGTGATGAAAACCATAGTTTTGGCTTGGAAGTATTCAAAGTTAAACCTAATTCTTGTGCAGAATGATTTTTGTTTGATCCTATCCTTCTTGACATTTGTGCCTTTGATGATATGTGTGAGCAGATATCTTTTCATCCTCTTCCCAAAATATCTTTGGGGAATGCTTGGAAACCTTCCATATGTACAGAAGAATTCCCTTTTGAGCCTTTCGAAGTGCCTGCCATCACATGTGCAAAAGAAGTTGACTTCATTGTGGTGTTGCATGTTTCCTCCACATGCAGTACTTCAAGATGAATTGATTATTAAAACAATGCACACACCACATTTGCAACTTGGTCGTTATGCCTGACTTGGATATATATGATTCCCTTCATGAGTAAGTTGGCATGTTAAGCCTGTGTGTGTAAAAACCAGATTATCAGAAAAGGCCTTGCATCATGACAGTATTTTCCACTCACTGCCTGAAACTTTTTGTCTGTGATTGGTTCGGTCCTGCCAATAGATAACAGTGAAAATTTTGGTGATATCAGATATGCAGATATAGTTGCTCTTATTTTCTATGTTTGGTTATGCTGCTTTTGATGGCAGTTCTCCATTCAATGTATTGCATACTTTCCGAAATACATGCCAGCTTGTCTGAGATTTGTATATCTTATGACAATCATTAAATAAGAGAATTATATACTTACCCATGATTTGGTTGGTGTATTTGATTAGAATGTGATTTTGTTGATATATTTTATTGGATTAGGGATATCTGTATGCTTCATCAAATTAATTCCTTTAGTGGCTATTATTTGAGTACTGGTCATAAGGATTACTTACCAAGCGAATCATCAAGAAAATCAATTTCTTCTTTAATATCAAAACCCTTTCAAATGGAGCTTGCTTTGAATTGATTGCACCTAGTGCTTTCATTACCCATGCATATCAATTTTCATAGTAATCATA
Organism: Vitis rotundifolia; assembly: GCA_030254885.1. NCBI lineage: Eukaryota > Viridiplantae > Streptophyta > Magnoliopsida > Vitales > Vitaceae > Vitis > Vitis rotundifolia. The sequence goes on from CM058166.1 coordinate 14,474,653, forward strand.
CAAAGATGAGATTGAGAATATGTCTAGAAGTTGATATATGTGATTAGATTAATTAGGATGGTTCTCATTCTATCTATCAAAACTCATTTTAGTTGTATAAATCTTGAGAAATATCACTTGTAGTTTGAGGAAGCAGTATGTTTTTGAGTTCCTCTTAACTAGAAAAATGATAGATAGAATTATAGTGAAGTCCCTCAGCACTACTTCATAACTAGCTAGTTGGTGCCATTGATTCAAGGCTTATGAAATATATATGTATCTCCACTTAGTTTCAGATTTGCAGTTTGCTGTAAAATAGTTAAAAACCCCATGCCAAACTATAATGCTTTATTGGTTTGATAAAATATGTAGCCACTCACTAAATGCACATCTATATGACAAAATATGCCAGCTTGCGTTCATGCTTTTTCCATGGATATTCTAGGAAGCTCACATAGATTCTTATTTGTATGCCATATACCTTACAACCTTAATTTGTGGGTTAGGTACTGTTATCTCTTGTCTTGACGTAGTTCTACAACAATGGCCCTTGGGTCGGTAGGTATCCTCATTAGGGGATCCAATCCCGTGCCAGGCTATTTGACTACCTGCCCCACTTGGTTGGCAATAGTACCATGGTGGCTATGTATACATGCATATAGTGTACCATTGCCTTTGATTTTGTTGTATTCCAACCCTAGCTAAACAAAGCATTTATTTTGTTACTATTTGAGCTTAATGAAATGAATGAAAATCAAAGTTACCAGTAGATTAGCCTTCTTATCAAGATATGGTGGAAATGACCATGCACAAACAGTGTGTAGAAGTTAATAGGATCAATCACTAGCTTTAAACTTGGTTGTGGTGTCTTTGATGAAGGTTCAACATTATTGAGATGGGAATCATAAACTTACGATGCTTCAAAGTCAAGTTGGCCAGTCACTACATAAGACTGATGAGGGGAATATTCTAATGGGAACTTCTCAATAATTGTTTTTCTTAAGGTAGGAAGCGAATTATAACGTTGTAGGGTTTCATTTGGTTTGGGAGATTCTTTTACAAGGCTACCTAACATGCTGATTGCTTGGTCATACAAGTTCTTAACTTTATAAGTGTTTTCTAGCGCCCAGGGTTTTATTCAATAAGTGGCTATATTTTCAGTTGTATTTACGTCCATACAAGAGTTCCTAGGATGCAGTTAAATTGAGTATGTAATTTAAAAGGAATTGTTCAGTATTACGTACTCTTGATTAATTTTCTGGCCGGGGATTATGTAACTTTATATGTATATATGGTGCTTCAACGGCTACTGCTTGTGAAGGCAACTAGTGTTTGTCGAATAGATGATAAATAAATGGCCATACTTCTAACATTTTTTTGAATGCAAAATTAAGTTATAATCCTCCTTTGCTTGAAAGAAAGTGAAGCAAAATGTTAACAGTGCAGTAGCTTACCTTTCTAAATGACTCAGATCAAGGATGTGTGTGTGGTGTTTGAAGTTGCTTTGCATAATTTCTATACATAATTGAAATTAGGAGTGGATTTATTATTGACATTCGATCAATTGTTTAATAACATAAATTATATGTATGCTAGTTTTCTAATTATATGACTACATTATTGTTCCTTTGGAATATTATTAAATGCCCTTTGCTTTGTTCCTTCTTGTGGGTCATTTTCTTTGCTAGAGCCAACTCAATTTGCGAGTATGCTTACCTGAAATCACATATGTTCATGCATATTTCATTATTTTTGACCATATAATCGAGGTTATTCCTAGATTTTAAATCAACAGAAGCAAAGTTCGAGTTCAAGTATTGGTTTTTGATATCTCTTGTACAGTTAATATGGATGACTGATAAGTGATAACTATATATAGGATATAATGTACCGTCTAAATTTTAGGTTTGCACCACCATTACTATAGGTTTTCCAAGTTGTTTCTTTGTATTTTAGTGAAGGTATATCTGGGAAAGATGGAGATTAATATCCTCCAAGTATTTAACTCTAGGGTCTGGTTTTTGTCTGAGGAAAGTCAAGTGAGAGTAGAAATATGAATGTGTAACCATATATATATATATAATTAATAAATTTTTTCTCTGCAGACACTAGTTTGATTATGCTTTTTCTCTCTTTATTGCTTTCACTTTTCTGGGTACAGTGATGTATGAATCAACATTCAACCAACCTTCAAAGCATTTAGATGCAAATGGGATCATCTTAAATGTATTTTCCTCTAATGCATGCATACATTTGTTTCTTCATTCTTATCCAAACGTTATTTCTTGATCTTCCTCAATTAATTTCTCTTGGATTAATGTCAACTTTTTTGGTCCTCACCAACTTTCATCTGATGTTAGTATTTTTATCCTCTGTGGCATCTCCAGATAGTGTGTGTGTTGTAGCCCGTTAGGCATATCAGTACTGACTTTAATCTCCTTGTGACAAATCCCATGTTTTTGGTGGTAAGGTCCCTATCTTAGTTCCCATGCATGGAGCCAACACAACACGTTCTTCCAAATCATGGAAAATAATTTCCCAAAAGGGGGAAGAAAAAAAAAAAAAAAAAATTCATGCCGGATCTTCAACTCATCCCTCGTGGGACCTAGCTCAGGCACGCCTTTACCAACCATAGCTCATAATCCATTACACAAAAATATTGATATTTTCGGGTCTGGTAGCACTACATATTAATTAGCTTTAGTTTGAATTTGTCCACAATGGCTTCTGACTTCATCCACTATATTTAGTTCATTATTTTCTGTCTTTTGTTGTTATCCTTAGTGATAAATAAAAATGCCTAAGCCAAACCACTTAAAGAAATAACATCCTTGCTTAAGGTGTACTGTTACCCTGATTGTTGAATATTTCTTCACAATGAGTCCTTTGTAAATTACAGACGGCCCACGGGTCATGTATGCTTTGAACCATAAATGACTTTGAAAACTTGGTACAAAAATCTAAAGTTGCTTTGATACCTACTTAACTATGTATGCAACCCTGGAGCAAAATTTTCATAATGCACAAATTTCTTTAATTTTGTAACCATATAAGAACTTACATCATTTCTGATCTAAATTTTTGAATAACCAAACAAAATTATAGCTTTTGATATTGATTAAATGTAATTAGTTGACCTAATTAATACTTTAATGAATAACTCAGGGCTGTGATGAATGTAATGTATAACTCAAGGTTGTGAGTGAAATGTAAAACCAAGGACATGATGAATCTAAGGAAAAGCAAAGAACTAAAGATAACTGAGATAGAACCTAGGATGACATTGTAGTGATGGGAATCCAAAGAAAAGAAAACCTATAATGTGGTCATCATGATCGAAATCAAAAGAACATGGAGATAAGGTTTAGGATGAAATCGTCGTGACCGAAATCTCTTAAAACAAACTTGGAAAGAAAACATGCAAGTCATCTACCACATGCAGTGGGGGAGGAGAAAACTCTAAATAATGGTGATTTATGAAAATACGAATGCGATGAATAGTTGCCTAGGCTATGATGAATGCAATGAATAACTTTGAGCTGTGATGAATGCAATGAATAACTTTGAGCTATGGGTATGAACACTAAAAATTGGCTAAAATGGATGTCCTGGTTTGCGATGCTGGGTCAAGTCACTCAAAGATGATTGAAAATGATTATCAGCTCAACAAAATAAGAGTATTTACAAGTTATTCGTCTTTGATCTAGAGTCGTATAATTTTTTTGGGGGGCCTCCTAATCAAAACTTCCTTTCCCGTTACAAGTGAAAAAACTATCCACAATTAATTCTAAAGATACTGGTCTTCCATAACTTTCTTCATAGTGGCGTTTAATGTCAATTTTTGCTGCTAAAAATTAATATGTGATATATGGCTAGTATTGTGATTTGCGTCAATTAAACCAAGATTTAGTTACAGTCAATTTCCGCCGCTGGGGTTAACTTTAAGTGATGGTTTAATTTGACCGCCCACTGATGAATCTTTTACCCATAGTGTTTCAGTGGAAACGACAAGGGCGCAGTCAAGTCTATCAACATCGTCTATATTTTTTATGTGACATCAATTAACGGTAGACATTGATGTTGACTGCCTCTAATTTGCTGCTAAAACAAGTGTCTCTGATATGACATGACGTGTATAAGACAAATTATATAGAAACAACTTTGGTCTATCATCTGCAAGCTTTTTTTTAGTACGTGTCAAAGCCAGTTGTTTTTTTTTTCTTCTCATATATAAATAATGTAGTTGTGACAGTCATCCTTTCATTTGATTAAGCAATGGCGAAATAAGAGTGACAACAACAAAGCATTTTGTTCGGTATTGGCATAAAAGGTTTGAATATGTATCTTGAAACATAAGAAAAAGGTCTTTAGGAAGTTCAAGCAATGGAACTTATGATTGAAAAACAGGTATTAAAATAAATAACTTAAGAGCTGGCAATGACATGAAATTCCATTATTAGAATGAGTTCAATGAGTGGTGCATGAAAAAGGTATTGTGAGATTTTGCAAAGTTAGACATATACTCCATAGTGGAATGGTATTGTAGGACGGATGTATAATTTTTTTTAAAAAAAAGCACAATGTATACTTTTGAATGCAAGGTTGTTAATTCAACTATTATTTTTTTGTGAATAGACCGTCTTTGATTTCTATTAATTATAAAACTCTTGAAGAGGTATGGTTTGGCTCTTTTGCTAATTATACAAATTTTAAAATCTCTTGTTGTCTTGCCTATGCTTTGTATATGAAGGTAAGTTAGAAGTAATTAATGGTGGGGAAGTGCTTATTTTTAGGATGTGTAGATGGTGTAAAAGAGTATAGTTTATGCTACTTTTATTTACAATCATTCAAATTTCTTATCAGTAGGAACGTGTCCTTCGAAGACTATGCAAAGTAGAGTCCTAAGGAGTAATTTGATAAGAGAAAAGGTGAAGTTTTATTCTAAAGCTTCAGAAACCATTACAAAAAGCTTTTGAAAAAGCTAAATGAGGAAGAGGTAAATAGTTTTAACACAATTTTGTTAGGGACATAATAAGGAAGTAGACTAAACCACCATAAAGGTATGTTAGTGATGGTTTTGTTGCTTTTGCCCTTGGTGTGATAGGGACTAGTAAAAAGATCATTGAAGTACCGGAGAGAGTTCAACATATGTGATTACTAAATTTGTTCCTTATTTAAGTTTAGGGATTGTCTAAACTTAATTTATAACTCCAATATCTGACAATCATTTAGAAGTGTAGAAGTTAAGCAACTTGGAAGACTTTTAAGGTTAAAAATTTGAGCCAAGATGAAAATTATTGGAAATTGTCTCAAATTCTCTTTTGATTCAATTTGTAACTTTAAAATTTTTGTTATAAGATATATTCTTGTAAGGGACTCTCCTATTTTTATAAAGCAAATAGCATATTGTGGGATTTTCTTATAAAATAGGTATTTTTAATAATTAGCCAATTGGTTTTTTTATATGAAATATTCATATATAATTTTTTAAAAAAATATGAGAAGAGATTTTGGGTGAAAGAAAGTCATTTTTTAGGTGTAGTTGTAGTATTAAGATTTGAAAACTCTAGAGTTATAATTTTTTGTACAATAGTGAAAATCCTTTTTTGTGTTTACTCTTAGATGTATACTCTAAGTTGAACCATGTAAATCGTTGTATATTTTGTATGTTTTATATTTTATTCTCTCTTATCTTCCTCTTTGTTATTGTTCTTTGTCGTGGTTTTTCACATATTTTTCTCATTGGCAATATAAAATAATGAGAACTAGCTAGCTAGGCTTTGGATGAAGTTAAATTTTAGTTAATCAACCCACGGAGGGAGAGAGATGCACATATCACAACTTGATTGCCAAAATAATTGCAAGTCTATTTAGCTTGATTCGTTCATGAAATGATGTATATTGGGCCTCAACATTTTTAAGATCCCAAGCATATATAAGCTAATTAGCATGTTTGAATAATGATAGATAGATTTATCTAGCAAACTCTTTGACAAAACGGTATATAAATGCCTTTAAATTTATGAAAATTTATGATAATCTATTAAACATGTACGTGCATGGAGTGTGAAGAAATATCCCAAAAATTGAAAAACATGAATATGGACCATTGACAACAACCTAATTTAATGATTTACTTCAAGGTTAGTATTGTACATGCCAACTATGCAAAGTTTTGAGCTACTTATGTTTTAATGATTCTTCATCCATGCATAGAAGGTAAGTGATCAAGAGTGATAATTTCCTTGTTTAAATTACAAGCATCTCAAAATTCATGGTTACATTTTTGGCTTTAAGGACCTTTTTGTTTATAGGTCGTTTTTTGGTTTGAAGTCTTAATAGGTTTTAAATACTAATTTCATTGTCATTTGTTTTGCAATTAAAACTCATTTTTAAATAATATATCTATCGAAAAAGGAAAATTTAAAAAATTTTATTTTCATCTTAAATCTAAAGTTCTAATGAACTTTCACATCGATCGATTTTTATTTAGATTGAAACAAATTAAAAAGTATTCAAACTTCGAATGAGAAAACAAATGTTACGTAACTTTTAAATGGTTATCAGATCATTATCGCTAAAAGTGATTTGAGTTATGCAGATTTCCAAAGTTCAATGGGGTGTCGTTTCATTTTCTAAGAAAAAAAGGTAAACTTTTTATTTATTTATTTATTTTTCTGATTAATTATTCACAAATACAATGGTATCCATTGCCAAAAAGAAAAGTAGCATCATTTTCATAGAAAATGAAAAAAGCCACCCAGATTAGGAAACTTTCCATCATACGATATGCATATGTAATTTAAATAATGGCAGCTAGCTAGGATTTAGGATCAAGATTAGGGATGGTCCGCGTCAGTTGATTCTTCGGCTCCTATTATATCCAAGCATGAACATATTCCAAAGTATAAGTTCATGAACTTGGACAAGTACCAGTTATTAAGTCCTTAATTTAAGTCCCATATGTTATTATAATATGAAACAACCTACAAAAATAATCCAAAAGCAAATATTCCCCTTACTTAGACAGGATCGACAGGATCCCATCGTATAATCTGACTCAGTTGAATAGTGGATCAAGGGCTATCTTTATCCATCATTAATTTTGCATGACGTGGTCACAAATCACAATTATTGCAATAAAATAAACAACGTGTTCTACGAAGGAAAGAATATGAAAAAGCTAAGCCCGCGTCTGAGTCTTTCATCACCTGTTGGTTTTGCGGCTTTTCCTGTCTTTTTCTTTTATCTCCATAGTGAGCAATGCTTTCCATGTGGTACCATCCAATTTGTTTATGCATACTTTTTTACTATCGTATGCATTTCTAAAGATGAAAGAATTAATTATGAGGTTTTCGTTTTGCTTTTTTGACCGACAATTCGACATTTACGTAACCTTTTTCTCTATCCACATGGACGAGTATATTTTTGTCTATTTGAAAGGATCAAAGATCTGACTAAGACTTCGTCAAGAATTATCTTTCTCAGTCTTTGAATTAATGACATCTGCTAGAGAGTTCGCTTTGGTCTTTCTCTTTCTTTCTTGATGCATGCATCCAGCTATTTTGTACGTCTAAAATGTAAACTGTCCCTAGTGTCCTTTCGCTTTTTCCATTTTCCTTGGAATGCCTTATTCTTATCTTTTGATTCTCAAGTAATTTTTGTTTCCAAATCTTCAAAACATTTTGTCTCCTTTTTAAATGAAGTTTCAAAGCTTTGATTATTCTATGGACACGGGCCAACAAACTAAATATCATATAACAATAGTTGATGGTACAAGAAGGTATAATGTCTACATTGTTCAATATCTAACCATATGATAACTAATTCAATGCATCTTCCTATCTCAAAGAGAAGAAAATTAAGTAGCTAACTAAAGGAAGAAAAATTGTAACATTCAACCCCTTGCAACAAGAAATATTGATGTTATCGAGTTGAGACATAACCATGACTATATATTAGCTTGCAATCTAAATAATTCGCACCAACCAAACCCACTCAAATGTCGGGTCGGTCTAGTTATTTTAATTGATCTTGTGGCTTTCATGTTAAGTACTCAATTCTAAGTTTTTCTTGTTATATAAGTTTTCGTTTAGTGTAGTATTTTAAAACTATTTGATTTTTAGAGAATTTGAGGAAAAATAAAAGAAAAAGAAAAATAAAAAATAGATTTAAAGTTCCATTAAAATTGACAGTTTAACATGGTATTGAAAGAGAAGGTACCGACTTATTCATTTTGTGTTGTACGGAAAATGAATCATACTACTGATAATTGCTTTAATAGTAGTTGTAACAAAATTCCCATACTTGATTTAGGCATAAATCTGTTCAAAGGAACATACGCTTTATTAAAAGTCACAATGGTGCGCGCCAACCAAGTGTAAAACTTTCATCCAAATCCATAAGTTGCACAGGTTGACCCGTGAATTTCATGTGTGCAACTTGCAGGCCAAATTGTAGGCTAGTGTAAAACCATCCAAAAGGTGGTCACGGATTCTTAATTTTGATCATTAAAAGTTCTAATTGAGATCATATAAGATCAAAGTAATAGTGATTCCCATCAAAGTCAAAATATTACTAATTGTCACTTTCTAGGTAGGATCCACAAGATGGTGATACCCGAGCTGCAGACAAATGCTGGTCCACAGATGTGAATCTAGATGAAACTGAGGTGGAGCTTCTCCCTGTAGAAAAGTAAAGTGCCCACGAACAAGCTGTAAAATTGAGTGTACTGAGGATATTTGTTATGTTGCCTTGTCTATCAAGAGATCATATATAGGGAATCTTAGGCCCATTGAAGATCTGCCCTATCAGCCGTATCTCTCTCTTGTGCCTCCACTTCATACACCAACATAGCCTGGAGTTGAATAATATATCTGACTTGTACAATGTTCCCTTTACAACAATGCTATGAGTTGTCTGATGATGAGATCTTCTCTCTTCTCCAGCAACAACATATAAATCAACAAGATCCGAGTCATGCTTCAATGGAGGGAAGTAATCTTCCCAAGAATACGGAAAAGAGCCCTAGAAAAAAGGTATTATTAGCTACTCCAGGCGACAATGATGGCAATACCAGTGGTGGTGACAGGAAGATCATGCGTAGGGACATGGAAAGGCAAAGGCGCCAAGAGATGGCAAATCTGAATGCTTCTCTTCGATCACTACTCCCCATTGAATATATAAAGGTCAACAAAGTTTTCTTCTTCCTCCCTTTGTCCTTCTTTGATATTTCATGTCATGATCGAATTTAGCTTTTATAATTTTGCTAAGAAATTTTGAGCACAGATGCAGTCTTTCTTCTCCCCATAATTATGTCAAGAAATGCTACCCTTAAATATAGTTGTGATAATCTTCTCCCTCTGAATTTTCTTCTTATTCACATGGTTTTTGCCACTTTCTTTTATAATTATGTCAAGAAATGGCTATCCTTTATCCATAACTGCAACTTTTCTTCCCCTAGATTCTCCATGGACAGGTTTTTGTGTTAATGGGTTTGCAGGGAAAGCGTTCAATATCTGATCACATGCATGAAGCCGTGAATTACATAAATGACCTGCAGATGAAGATTCAAGATTTAGGTAACAAGAGAGACGCGTTGAAAAAGCAGTGTAACATGAGCGCTTCTCACTTGGAGAGTAGAAGCTCGGAGATCTGTCCGCCTAACTGTGTTGTGGTCTCCCCATGTTTGGGTGGTGTGGAGATTCTGGTCAGTGGTGGATTCAGAGAGGAAGGGTTACTATCCAGAGTGATGGAATTACTGTTTGAAGAAGGACTTAGTGTTGTTAGTTGTGTTTCCACCAAAGTAAATGAAGGGTTGCTTCACACCATCAACTGCAAGGTACTAATTATCTATACATATATCGTTCTGTGTGTTAACTGCTGGTTATATGCTTTCATGCAAAATTCATTACTTCCTTTGTTACCTCAACAGGTTGCTGATCCCTCATGTGTTGATCTTTCTATGCTGCAGCAGAAAGTGTTGGATGCTGTGAGTCCATCTTTCTGATTCCAAGTAATAGTGTATCTGTTACTACCGATCTGAAGTCTGAACTTTGTTTGTTGTTATATTCATCTGGAAAAAAAAGAAAAAAAAAAAAGAAGAGAAAATGGAGAACTTAGCTTTGCGTGTTATATGACCAATTACTATCATATATATATATATGATGTTTCGTCCTTGGCAGCTTTCCATGAGAAATTCCAATGTAATGTGAAGGATATCTTAGAAACCCAGTATTCTTGGAAATTAATCATTTATAGGGATCTTCATGAGCACATGCAATATATGGATTTTTCCTGTGCCTTGAAAGACTGGTTTTTCTTTGTGCAGTGGTATTTCAGGTTGGTTTGGGTCAAGTTGAAAGATCAATCCAGCCCGAGCCAACCTCCTTCTGCATGGAAAGTTTTCAACTCCATATTGAGTATGGTATCATTCACCACATTGTTTAGGCTAATTCTCCAGTGTTCATTAATATTCAAGCATTCTCAAATCCATAGATGGTTTAATTTAGGGGTTATAAGAAAGATATAAAAACTTGCAATACATATGTACTGAAAATAGGTAAGCACTTTAATTTAACAATTTAACTTCATTTGAGTTAGATTTCATATTTAATTGTAGCTATTAGTATGGTGGGTCTATTCTGTACTTCATATTCTTTCATCATGAACATTCCTTTTGCATGTATGCACCATTATTCTACATTAATTGTAAAGATAATGTCATAGACTTCCTCTAGTTAAAAATGTAGGTAATTTTGTACTAGATTGATGCTTAATTTTTAAGGTTGGGATTGGGTTGGATCAGACTTGTACGTCCAAGCTGCATGGCTACCTTTTATGTCTTTCATTTGTTCAAGAGGAGCTAGCATTTCCTTAAGTTACTGTGCTTTGCATTGTTGTCAAGTTGTCATCCTCCTTACATAGTCAAGGTGAATTTCTTAAGTTGATTATAAATTCATTTACATGCATTTCGCCCTCTCATATATATATGATAGTTGTACTTTAGATATATACATGGTTCTGGAACTAAATACTTCATTTTAATCTGTTTCAGTTTTGAGATTTAATGCAAGAATAAAGCTGTGGATATCAATCCATGAATGGAAGGTAATTTTATATGGAAATTAAATAGAATATTAGAAGCAATTCAGCAGCCATTTGTTGTATTGATACTCAGCTTATCCATTGCTAGGAATTGCTTGCCGTATATTCTGAGGTCTAATGCAAACTTCTTCTGTTCCCCTTCTGATTTCCAGTAATGATCATCAGTTTCTTTCCTGTGAGGAGCTCTTGCTCTATGATTCCAATCTTGCCTCTAGTAATTCAATAAAGTCTAGAAATTCAACAGGGCTTCATTTTGCAGGGCAAGCTTGCCTTTTAATTTTGTTCTTCCAATTATGCTTCATTTGGTGCTATATAATTGAGAAAAAAGAAAAAGAAAAAGGGATGCTACTAGGATCCATTTGGTCTCTGAGAGAAAAAGAGAGGCAGAAATATTATTGATGAAACCTCATGCATGTTTAGAATATTTTTTGTTGGATCCTTTCTTTTTTCACATTGTACCTGTTATCACATTGTGAGGAGAACAATCTTTAATTAAGACCTTGATCTTCATAAAATATTTCCGATCTTATTTACAAAAGAATTTCTCTTTTGAGCCTCTCGTTTGTGCCTGATATCGCATTTGTAAAAGAAATTCCTCTTATTGTAGTCTTGCTTCTATTTGTCCTCCTCTTCCACATGAAGTTCAAGATGAATTACTTATTAAATCAAACAGAATGCATTGGCAAAACTCAGATATATGTTTTGCTGAATTAGATGACTAGCTCCCTTTATGAATGAGTTGATATATCATGATAGGGAACCAGACTATCAGAAAAAGCTGTGAGTTATTGATACTTGTTTACCATTCACTGCCTGAAACTTTTGGGCTGTGATTGGTGCTTTCAATAGAGAAGAGCGAAAAGTTTGGTTATATGCATGTTGAAATGCTTTTATTTTCCATTCTTGGTTATGTATCTTTTGATAGGAGTTCTCCATTAAATGTATTACTTTTGGGGATACATGCCAGCTTGTCTTAAATTTGTGTATCTCATAACAATCATAAATAAGAAATATATCGATCCTTAGCCATGATATGGTTGGTACATTTGATTAGAATTCTATGCAGTTCATATATTTTATTAGATTGGATATCTGCCTTCTGGATTAAACTTATCCGAGTCTTTATCATATAAATACCAACCAGAAAAGCTTCTTTGATGTCAAAGCCTGTCAATGGAACTTGCCTTGAATTTTTTCAACTGCTTATTTCTTTATAATCATATAAGCATGAGATAGCTAGAAAATATTATTACAAAACCTTTCATACCTGTGATTAAATTATGATCATTCTCTTCCTGTTTATTAAACTCACTGTCGTTGTAGTTTGATGAATTACTGATAAAAGCAGGGAGTTTTTAGTTTCTCCTCTAACAACAAAACTGCATAGTGAAGCAAAACCATGGATGCTGTCAAAATTGATATCTTGTGCAGATTACATAATCCAAACCGAACCTGCAAAATTTGCCATCTTGTCACTTTGCTTTTCCTGTCTCTAAATATACGTTCATAAACATCAGTGGCCCTTAGGTAGGTATGGGTTCTAGTCTATGGCAGGAGATTGATCACCCATGCCACTTGGCGATACCATGCTGGCTGTATATATTGTATACTGTACCAATGCCTTTGACTGTGATGCATTGCAAACGTTGTTTACCAGGCATTTATCCTGTTACTATTTCTCATATGTGTTTTAAAAAAGGAAAATTAAACTAGATTAAACTTCTTTAATAGAAGATTATATTCACTCATTTATCATAGGCTTAAAATTGATTATTTTTTCACTGTTGTTGATGCGGTGGGCGCTACCATGCACTAAAAATGTGTAGAAACTAAGGAGATCGTTCAATAGCTTTAACCTAGCTTGGTCATGATGACAAGTAAGTCATGAAGGTAAACGCTATTGAGATGAGAGTCATAAATTTTTGATGCCTCACAAGTCACATTAGCCACAAAATAGAGTAGCGAGTAGAATCTTTTTAACCATAGAGAGTTGAACTTATCAATATATTTTGTGTTTGAAAAGGTTGATTAATCTGGTAGAATTAAGGACTTGTTTGGTTTATTGATATTTAGTGAGCCTATAGCATTCTTCATTTTACAAGCGGCTAATTATTAAACATTTTGGTAGTAACTAGACGGGGTTAATTCAATAAAAAGCTTCATAACTTGAGCTATATTTAGGTCCATGAAAGAGTTCTTAAGGACAAGCAATTAAATTTAGTAAATAAATATTTCTTATTAATATTAGTTGCGCATAGCTCTTCAGTAACATGTTACTCATTCTAGTTGAGAAGAAATTTGGCAATGTTTTCAACAAATATTATGGATATTAGTCATGCGACATTGGCCAACATCAGTTAGGAAGAAATTTTTTTGACATTATATATATAATGAATTTTTCTGAATTGTGTAGATATATATTAAAGCCTTGTGAGCTTTGAGCCAAGAGTGAACAAAATAAAAGGAAGCAAACGATTACAAATGTTATGAAAACTCTCTTGATGGAGCCAACAAACCCTTGTCAATGTTAGAGTTGAAGCAATGGTGTCTAATATATGTCTACATATTTCCAATGACTAATAACTATAGGTTATAATGCATACTTTATCTCGAATTTATGGGCTCACCATGGATAATGTCTTTCTGTTAGGGTTAGAGTTAGTACCACTATTGCTAGAGAATTTCCAAGTTATTTCTTGACTTAATATCTCTTGAATGCATATTAATTGTTATATTTAATCCTCAGCAGCTTCATCTTATATTAGTTCGATTATTGAACCTTTATGACCATTCTCTGAAGATTATGTCATATCAGTTGCCCTAATTTGCTTGTGACAAATCCCATGCTTTTAGGGTACTGTTGCTTTCCTGAAGGCAATACTTTAATTGTGATCTTGCAAAGTAAATATCCACTGGTCACTCAAGGACCTCTGAGCCCTATTAACCTTCTGAGTTATGGGCATTTTTTTAAAGCTCATACTTTGTTGCACATAAGTATTGTTGTTTCTGGGGATCTGTTAGTACTACAGCTTTATTTGGAGCATGACAACAATAGACAAAGAGACAATGACATCTGATTTTTATGTACTACATATATACAGTTTGATATCTTCTTTCTTTTGTTTGTCATCCCTAGCGTTTGTATAAATAAAATGATCACCTAAGCCAAAGCTCCAAGAATCAATCATTGAAAAAAATAATATCCTACCTTCAGATATTGCCTACTCTTGAAGCTTTGATACACAAAAGTCTCCAAGGCATTTGAATTAAATTTCAGAGAACCAGTTATTTTTTATAGCTAAATTATGAATGGCATTTAAAGTCCAACACAAAAAAACTAGGAACACTTTGATGGTATAATTACATGACCATAATAATAATTACACCACCACCACTAACAACAACAACAATAATAATAATGTAAGTGCTTTTAACTTTATAAAGATATTTAAGATATAAGATGATTGATTAATCGAAAATATATTATTGATTTTGACCTTCATAAAAATGTGACTAGCCAACATGACAAGTTACCTAATTAATGAAACTAGTCTTGCAAGTCATTAGTCTATTACTTAATATTGTGTTTTTCATTTTGTTTCTCTTGCCACAAATGTTTATTTTCCTTAAGGTGATGTTTGGTTTTCAGAAAGTATTAAGAACAGAAAAAAAATGTTTAAGGAAAAAAAATGTTAAAAAAATTGTTTTTATCATGTTTGATTATACCATAGAAAATATGAAAAAAAGTCAAATGTAATTAAAATTAGGAAGAAAATTATATATTTTTAAATTATTTAATCTTTATATCAAAAAGTTAATAGGTAAAATGAGTTTGAAGTAATATATAAAAATAATTTATTAATTTTAAATTTATTTTTTATTTTCATTAACTTTTTCTTTCCCTTTACTTTTCCTCTTTATTTTCTTTTCCTTACATTTTCCTTCAAACTTTTTGAAAACCAAATATAACCTTAGTATATAGTATTAAGGAAAAATAACCTATACCTAGTATCTCAAACAATTCGTCATGCACCATCTTTTTCTATGGTTGGTCATACTAAACTTGCAACTCTTCATTCACCGTCATCAATTAAACCCTGATTTAGTCGTGGATAAATCCATCATTGGGTAAACTTAGCCATTGTAAAAATTGACTTCTAATTAATTAAATCATTTTAGAGTGGGATTAGGACTAAGGAGTCGTCAAATTATCTACCCAAATAATGTCTATATATAATTCATGATGCCATCAGCTAATTATATACATGTGTGTGTGTATAATGTAATTTGGTCTAATAAAATACACAATGAAGGCAAAAAAGATAAGTTATAATTTTTCATAGTGTAACGAGGAAAGTCACCCAGGGTAGAGAACTTTCCACGTTTTCGAGATTCTTGAGCTCCTAATGTGTCCAGGCTTGAACACTTTCCCATGTACTGAGTCCATGAACCTGGACACAAATATCAACTCTTACGTCCATTTTTTAAGCCTTAATATTTAAAGATCAATCCAATATTCCTCATACTCCAACAGGATCAATAGATAGTTGAGTGGTGGATGCACATCAGCATCAAATCCTACTTTCATTATGATTTTTCATCAGAGCTGTGCTCCTCGCAGGCACCAAACAATTAGTTGTTTGATGATCCCATATAACCCATAAACAAAAGAAGTGGCCCCTTCACAAATCATAACCATTGCAATAAAATAAAACATTGTGTTGTACAAAGAAAAGCATATAAAAAAGCTAAGGCATGCTCAAGTCTTTATCATATATATGTATGACCATATTTCATAGAATATGCGTATTTAATATTCAAGTCGTCGCTATCTCATCAAGATCTTGGTTTTAATGGTGTCGGTACTGCTGTTTTTTCTGCGCATTTGTTTGTCCCCACAGTGAGGCATGCTTTCCATGTGGCACCCTCCAATGTGTTACATATGATCTCTGCAAATAAATGCTGACTGCTCAAAAATGGTGGTAGTGCCCTTCATCATTCCATTTTAGAACCAAGTAGTGCTTTCACATATAGCGAAGAAATGATAAATCTCCTAGATTATTTTTTAATTCATTAACATCTGTCATTGTATTTTATTTAATGGATAATTTTATTTTTTTCTTACTAATTTGATGTGATTTACTCCCTTAGTTCTTATCTGATTCAAGACAATTTTAGACTTGTCATATTTGAATTCGGGTGGTTTGGGATTATAAAATTTAAGGTATGTATTTATAATTGGTGAAACTTTTAAAATGACTAATATAAGAAATTAGGAATGAATTACTTTATATTTCCTAGTTCTCTTTCTACTATGTTTTTAATTATAAAAATTGTTTTTGATAAGTTTTAAAATTGTATACATTGGTGTATGATTCTAAAAAGAATTTTTAAAATATTTTTTTGGTAAATTTTAAAATTGTGTTCATCTCTAAATTGGTATTTGATTTTAAAAAGGATTTTTTGAACCGTTTTAGAATTAGAAAACTCTCCATAATCCTAAAAAGGGTTCTACAAATGTAAATTGAGATGTTACATTGAAAAGGTATGGACTTTCAGGAACCTAAGAGAGTAAAACCATTCATTAAAAGCTTGATCCTCCCACTCTCAAACTTTTAAGATATTTTCTTGACAATAATTTTTTACTTCAATTGAGGTTAGAAATCTCATTGTGAAATTTCAATAAGTGCTTCGAGAGATCCACTAAAGAACACAAGGGAGTTTTGCATCAAGGACATGGAAAAGAAGTCTATATGTTGAAGATATAAGAAGTATGTATATCTAATTAGGTAAAACCATGTAGCATTTTCTCATAATTAGTGGATTATTTAGTAGTTGAGGGAGCACCCATAGTTTTTTACATGTAGTAGGTTGTTAGGTGTTTTTTTTTCATGTTATACCATGTGTACTGTGTGGAATCCTTTGTGATTTTTTGAGGATATTGGAAAAGAAAGACTCAAATTACCTAAGGAAAAAAGAAAATACACTACATGATCATATTCTTATTATTGAATATATAGTGGTGGATACATTCTAGACCTATCATTTGTGCAAACTTAGTTGTGCAGGCTTGTGAGAGGTTTTTCCTCTTTTATAGTTCACTACATAATCACTTTGCCAAGTATTAAGAATAATCAAATCTCACTAAAAAGGAAGGAACCTAATACTAATAAGACATCTGACTTGTAAAATGTATGTCATATTAATCTAAACATGATTTAAAGATTAATTAAGTCTAGATGCTTTAATTTCAAAGGATCTTTTAGTCTACAAATCTTATATAGATGGTAAAATGACAAAAAAACCCTTTATTACTAAAGGATGTAAAGCCAATAAGTGTTTAAAGTTAGTGCATATTAACATTTGTTGACATTTTAGTGTTCATATATTGGGAGGATATGATTAATTGATCATCTTTATTGATGATTACTCTAGGTTTGGATATATATTTACCTAATGCATAAAAATTTGAAGCCTTGAATAAATTCATTGAATTTAAGGTGGAATCGAAAAGTTAATTGGATAAACATATCAAGACATTTCAATTTAATCGAGGTGGTGATCACTTGATGTCAAGTAGGTTTGATTCTTTCCTTAGGGAGAATGAAATTATATCCTAGATGAATGCACCCAAGACTCCACCATAATATGAAGTAAAGGAAAGAATAAATTGAACTTTAATGGACATTGTGAGATTGATGATGAATTTTTTATCACTTTCCACATTCTTTTAGGGATATGCCTTGGAGATTGAATCTTACTCCATTAACTAGTCGGTACCTTTGACTCCCAAGAAGATGTGGATAGATTCTAAACTTAGTTTGTAACATATTCACATATGGGCTTTCCAACACTTGTGCTATAACCAAAGTTAGACAAGTTGGAAGCAAGCTAGGTAAGAGGTATTTCAGCTTGTAAGATATCCAAGATGATCTCGAGGATTATTACTTTTATAATTAGGATTATTAGAAGGTGTTTGTTGACACAAATTAATGTCAGATTTTTGATGATGACTATATGATAAGAGTGATATGGATTGGAGACCATTAAGAAATCCCCTCATATTTGCACAGGATAATATGGATCCATGGGTAGAGAAACATATTATTCTCATCACTTCTAGTACATGAATGCCTCATTGTAGTGAGAGGATTATAGATCAAAACTTGGTTTTAGCAATAAGGAAACCTTTTCGCTAGTAGCAAAGCTCAAATTCATTAGAGTACTCCTATTTATTATGGTGCATCTTAATTATAAGGTATGAAAAATGGACGTCAAGATAGAGTTCTTGAATAGTTATCTTGATGATATAATCTATTTGATACATCCAAATGTTTTCATAGCAAATGACGAAGAACATCTAATATGTCAGTTGCATAAATTCATATATATATATTAATGTAAGCATCTTCCTTATGAGACAGGTATTTTGATCAGTAAATCGAGTCTTGATTTTTGTCAAAATAAGGATAAGCATTAAGTGTACAAGAAGGTGAAGAGACATTTGTAGTGTCTTAGATCTTGAATGGAGATGACAATCTAGTCATTGGGAATGATGTAAAGTTATTGTCATCAGTCAAGAACAGTCTAATTCAAGACTAGAGCATTAGACGAATATTAGGTATATTGTGTTCCATAGTGATGAGTTGGTATCCATTAGGTACATATATTTGGACTTTTAGTTTGGTAAGGACTCTCACTAGTGAACCTTTATGTATGTGTACACTCTAGGTGGTGTTTACTGCTATTTTTGAAGCAACAAAGGAAGACATTTGACTTAAAAGGTTCTTTATGGGCCTTGATGTTGTTCTCTTGGTTGTATCCCTCATGATCATATTGTACATCATAAAAGTGAGATGATGACATGGTTTAAAGAATTAAGAAACCATCGAAAGAGAAAAAACATAGAGTGGAAGTACTACTTGTTTTGTGAGATTGTTTAAACAAGGGATATGATTGAGGAACATATTCATTCTACGTTGTCTAGTACAATTTTAAGGTTAGTGGGGGATTATTGGGACAAAACCTTTAAAAGCATGACATAATATAACAATAAATGAAATTTATTAATATTTATATTATGATTCCAATTCTCCTTTCACTATTATATATTTATGCATTCTATATGTTGAACATTTAGACTCACATAACTTATATTGTACATGACTTCATGTATTAGGAGTTGCACAGAAGATCCAAGTCATGGGTTTCATGTTGATCAGTAGTTCACAACCAATTCATAAACTTAGACAATCCATTTAAGGTTATAGTGCACTACCTTCTAATTAAATGGATGACTTATCTTGGTCATTGAGATGTGATTTCTATGACGAGTGCACTAGTGTGCATGATTACACATTGCATAGGATCAAAGATGAGTCATCACATTAGCCATCAGGTAGTTATGACTTCATCAAACTATCACGTTGCATGAGATCTCAATTTTGAGAGAATATTAAGCTAGTGTTGAGGTCTTCAATGGCTTAAACCTATGGGTGAGACTTTAATTAAAGTGGTAATATTTTCCCTGTAGATTGAGTCGCTATTGATTAAGGTGAGTGACAATAGGTATTCTCAAGATAAACACCATGATATTTTATGGATTTGAGATATTGTATCCCCTTAGGTGATCCTAAAGACATGTGATTATAAAACTTGCGACTATAATAATTCCTTAAGTGGAATTTAATATATGCTTTTAGAGAGTTAAAGTATATCAATTGATCACATAATAGGAGGGTTTGAAACTTTAAGATGGCAGAGGTTATCTTGAGAGGTTGATAACATTCACCTTGTTATATTACAAATACCAGTTTATAAGGAGCTTGCATGTAATGGTTAGTAAGTCATAGACATTAACTTTTTCATCTTAATCTAATATCATAAGATATTAGAGTGTAATTTTTTATAGTGTGTATAATTACACATTGGACAAGATCAACAGTGAGTAGTCACATTAGCTATTGGGTAGTCATGATTTCATAAAGCTATTATACTGTATGAGTTTTCAACTTTGAAAGAATATTGAGTTAGTGTTACAGTCTTTAATGACTTTGACATATAAGTAAGACCCTAGAGTGGTCATATTTTCCCTATGCATTGAGTCACTATTGATTAAGGTAGGTGACAACAGGTATTTTGAAGATAGGCACTATGATATTTCATGGATTTGAGATAATATGTCATTTTGAGTGATCCAAGGACATGTGATCATAAAATCTATTACTATAGTGGAATTTAACATATACTCTTGGAGAGTTAGAGTATGTTAGTTGATCATATAATAGGAGGATCTAAAACTTAAGGATTGTAGAGGTAATCTTAAGAGATTGATAACATTCATCTAATTAGATTACAAACACCAATTTATGAGAAGCTTGCATGCAATTGTTTGTAAGTCACAAACTTGATCAGGTTTCTCTATTGATTTAATATCATGAGATAATGCAATGCAATTAACTTTCTATAGTGAGATATTAAATCAACTTCAGAATTGGATTCTAAGAGAGTCGATACTTTCTTTTAGATCCTAGTAGTTCTCACTCAAGTTCATATTCCTTGATGACATGTTATTTGAGAGATAGTTTAGTTCTTTATTTACATGTGCACATAAAGACATTTTAGTAAATATACAAGGTTGCACAAGAGTTTGTAAATGGCTTCTTTGGATTAGGCTAATTAATTAATTAGAGCCTAATAGAGCTAATTAATTAATTGAAACCTAATATATTAGATTAAGTGGCCCAAACTCAAGATGGACTTAAGTCATTTTAGCCTACAGAGAAACATATATAAACCCTCCTAAGGGGTAAGACTTAGGTTTTGGTAGTCTTGTTATTTAGTTTTCTAGAGAGAGGAGCCCTAACCTCCATTCTCATAGAAAGGATTCTACCATTCTCATGTGGAAACATTTAGGAGAGAGTCATTAGGCTAAATATTAAGAGATTTTTGAGATTTGCACAATCCTCTTCACCAATTGGAATTGATTTAAAAATATCCAGATCATAGGTATGGTTTTTTGAGTACCTAGATTTATGATTCAATGTTTTGAATGCTTTTGCTACTTAAATCTAATATCCCTAGGATAGTTTTGCATGCATCCTATGATGCAGGACTTGGAATAAATCCAAAGATTCCAATAGGAACTTCTCCATGGAATTTAGGATAAGTGTCTATTAGCCCAAGAGTTCTCCTAATTGTGTTTTGATGATAACAAACCATGGTTAAGTTGCTAATTGGTTTGAATTATAAAGAATTTCATGTGTTAATTTGGAAATTCATCAAAGGACCCAATGGATGCATGATCAAGACAATTGGAAGACCTTTAATCATAGGAAACATATGTAAGATGAATACATGGGTGCACTTTGGATTTTCATATCTTTTCATGCATCTTTAAAAACTCGGTTTATGCATTAAAGTAACATTTCCATCTAAACTCGAGTTTTATCAAATGAACCTTAGGTAAATCATTTCAAAATTGTCATATTAATTTACCTAAAGACCTTGCTTAAGTGTTAGAGGCAAAGAGACCAGAAAAAGATAGGTGCTCAGGCCAAAAATGGTGAACTAGTCAAGGCATTGGTGAACCGACTTAACTGGTTAAGGCATCGGATAACCAGTTGACCCTTCCCAGTTGAAGTTCAATTAAGAGATGCAAAAATCTTTTCTCTCTGTCTCTTTCTTTTTTTCTTTCTTTCTCTCTCTTTTTTTTTCTCTCTCTCTCTCTCTCTCTCTCTCTCCCAGTAACCTTTCTTTCTCTGTCAAAGGATATGTATTCCCGGTCGAGGTTCAGTCGAGGCCTAACAGTCACCTATCAAGCATTTAATGTCCAATGGCTAGTGAATCGGTCGACCCTAAGCTTGATCGATTAAGGCTATTTTTTTGGCATTTTGGCTTACGAGGCTAGAAACCTATAAATTGAGAGCTCCACTTCATTTATGAGGAAGAGAACACCTGCATTAATTTGTTTACTTACTTATTCTTGCCTTAAAAGCTCTCATTCCTTTTTTGGTGCATTAAATCTCCATTTGCATATTCTTTAGTGCACCATTGTGATTTTTCCTAGCATTTAAATTGTATTTGAGTTAGGTTGAGAGTTTCAAACTTGTTATTTGAGTGTCAAAACCTTCAAGTGAGTAGAGATTTGAAAAGAATTGTGTAAAAGCCCATTGGAGTTGGAATTCAAGTGTAAAGGTGATTAGAAACTTGGTTGAAGCTTCAAGTATAGTGGGACCCTCACTCGGTTAGGAGCTTGAGGAGAGTGGATGTAGGCAAGAAAGTGTCGAGCCACTATAAAACTTGAGTTTGCTTTCTTTAACCTTATATATGTATATTTGTGATTCTTGTGCTTAAATTTATTATGTTTGAAAAAGAATTTTTTAAATCTCAATTCACCCTCCCTCTTGGGTGTTTTTCTCTACTAAGATTAGCCTTTATTTTCTCAGTGTCTTTTAAGATAACTACCACATCACAAACTATCTACTATCTTTTGGAAATCATTGTTATGTCTTGTCTGATGTTTTAATAACCCCCTCCTCTTAAGGGAAATGTCGTTGCACGAGAAATGTTGAGTTTGAGTCATTCACTTTAAGATAGGCTAGTGGAAGAAACATATAAAACACATAAATGACTAACAATAACCTTTTGTAGTACAAAATGATGGTAAAGTATCATGGGCTTGAATAAGCATGAAATACATGATTAGCTCACATGAATGCAACACTTTGATTGTCATACTAAAGTAATAGGGTGAAAGAGGAGGAAATGTTAGTTTCATGAAGTGATTATTAAAGTTATGTAGTTCAATAACAATGGAGATAAGAGGTTTGTATTCAATCTTAGAGTTGGACTATGAAACTGTAGGTTGCTTCTTGACACTCTATGAAATGATATTTGAAACAATATAGATTGCATAATTTATTTGGATTGACTTGGTAGATTCATAGGAGAACTAACATCTAAATATGAATTAGACAAACTTAATAATGAAGGCAGTGAGGCAACACTAGGGTCTTCTAAAGGATATTTAATGGTGTGAATCCGAATGAGTTTCATAGGGGATAGAAACATGTAAAAGTGCTAAAGAGGCCTAGGATATTCTATCTATTACTCACGAGGGAGCTTATGCTATGAAGTTTTCTAAAATACAAATGCTAACTACTAAGTTTGAGAATATTAAAATATAGAAAGATGAATCTTTTTCTAACTTCTATGTTGAGTTGAGTGATATTGTAAACTCTTTTAATATATTGGAAAAGATTCTTAAATCTAAGGTAGTTAAGAGTATCCCTGAATTTCTTACTAAAAAGTTCGCATTTAAGTAACTACTATAAAAGAGAGCAAGTTGCAATTGCCACCTTAGTTATACAATTTCTCCCTTCAAATTTGTGAATAGTTGACGTTATAACAAAATCTTTGTTGGAGAAATAGGATTAAAAGTAACATATGAACAATTACATAAAAGAAGATAAATAATTGAGAAGAATTAAAAAATTCTACTATTATTAAGATATTATATAATATTTTATTTATAGATACTCATACTTGATAAAATAGAAACTGTTAATAAATGTGGAAATCTTCAAAAGCTCAACTACTTAAATATAGAAACTAAATTAATAGCTCAAAATAAAATATTCTAACTAACTTCTAGAAACTAAATCAAATTCCAATTTCTAGAATCTTCCTAAAATCAAGTTTACCTTCCCAACAAGCTTTACCACAAGAAGCTAGCTAGGGATCAACTCAATTTCACCCTGGATCGCTTGATGGGATGTGGTAATTAAGGAAGCAACCTTGGTAAATTTGGATGAGATGAAATCATTAGCACTTGTTACCTCTGTTCTCAAAATTATGAATTTCGGTCAAGCACAAGCAATAGAAGAAAAATTCACGTAATCAAATGGAATATAGAGCAAAAGGGAACTTGGTTAGCCTATAGGATGGATCAACGAACCAACCAACAATAAAGACAAGGAAAGGAGGTGACTTCTTACACCAGTTTGAAAGAACATGAGGCTAAGAAGATGGTCGTTGACAGACTGAATCTTGGTTGACTCCACCTTAAATTTTCAACAATTATTTTTGTCCTTTCAATCAATGTAAAGAAACTAACTATTTTATGAAACAAAACATCTTGAAGAGTACTTCTTAACAAAAAAGTAACACTTTGTAACCAATTTTAATGCACTAAAATAAATCTTGAATTCACCTCACACAACTTACAAAATATTATTCTGAAGCTTTAGATAGGAACCCCCACTAAGTCTCGGTTGATCATACGAGGGCATCACTCAACTTTACAAGCTTGGACAGAAATTTCTTACAAATTACGTTCACTTTACTATAGCACATAAACTAATATTATACAACAATAATTGATCATAGTGCAACAAAGCGTAGTAACTATGCGGGCCATTATCAAATTATATGTATACCTATCCTTATAATAAAGAAACCAACCTTCATATCAATTAATACATTAACTAAGAGAAAGAGAAGTGCAATGTGCAATCTCTAGCTTGCAAACAAAAGGAAAATGTTATGTTATATCGTGATACTATATCATATTGTATTATTAAAAATATAACTAGCAAGAAAACTGGTGTATCAGTACAAAAAACTAAGGCAGCATAGCAATTTCATGGGTGTATTTGAGCCCATTGTTAAACATGACTATAGAATATTCTGCAATCCAATCCAATCAAAATAAAAGAAACCTTAATGCTTCAACACACTCAATTACCTTTGGGTTAGGGTCAAATTATTTGAACTGAATTGGGGTGTTAGTGTAAAGTCAATTCCAACTTTTTATTTTTTTATTTTTTTTCATTTTATAAGGTTCCATTTGTCGCAATTTTTTTTTAATATTTAATTTTTTTTTTTCTCAAAAGCGTGTTTCGTTGTAAGTAAAGCAATCACGTTCAAAAAGTGCTTTGAGAATTTATTTATTTTTTCCTTTGGAATAAAAACCTTCTTTATGGTGCCCAGAAATATTGAAGGAAAATCAACTAAATTCTAATTAAGATCCTAGTTGATCAAATTAATATTTACACAACTGAGAAAGAAATTTTTACCATTTGGGTCTTCTAAGTAGGACCTACAAGATTGTGATGTTCAAATTCCAACCCAATCTCCAGACAAATGCAGGTCCACCGATGGGAATGCAGATGAAAGAAATGAGGAGTTTTTCCCTGCACAAAAGTAAAGTGCCCAGAAACAAGCTGTAAAATTAAGTGTAACAATGCCAGTTATGATCTTGCCTTGTCTATGAAGAGATCATGGAGAATCTTAGGCCCATTGAAGATCTCATGCCCTAACAAGCATATCTCCTTATTGTGGCTCCACTTCATACACATAGGTAGCTTTGAATTGAATAATATATATGAACTGTACAATCTTCCCTTTACAACAAGGCTATGAGTTGTCTGAAATCTTCTCCCTTCTCAGCGTTTATACATATAGTTCAATAAGATCTGATCCTGGGTCATGCTTCACTGGAAGTAAGTAATAATCTTCCCAAAAATATGGAAAAGAGCCCTAGACAAAAAGTAGTGCTCACTCCGGGCAATAATACAGAGAATATTAATAGTAGCAACAAGAAGATCGTGCGAAGAGATATGGAACGACGAAGGCGCCAAGAAATGGCTAATCTGAATGCTTCTCTTCGATCATTGCTTCCACTTGAATATGTCAAGGTCAAGAAACTTAATTTTATTTTTTCTTTTTTTTTTTCCTTCCTCTATATTTAATGTCATGGATTCGGTTAATAATTAGGTTAAGAAACGGATGCCTTATACGCGTAGCTGCAAGCCCTCTTCAATTGGTTTTTATCACTTCATTTATAGAATTATGTCAAGAAATGGCTACCCTTTATGAATATATAGCTGCAATGATCACTCCCTCCCAAATTTATCCCTCGTCTTCTCCATTTGGTCTCTTAACTTGGTCTTTATAATTAATTATGTCTAGATATGGCTGCCCTTGGTACATAGTTATGGTGATTTTCTTCCTCTTGTTTTATTCTTCTATGATTTTTATTATTACTTATGTCAAGGAATGGCTTATGCATAGCTTCTATTGTATTCTCCCTCTTTATTT
This sequence comes from Vitis rotundifolia, assembly GCA_030254885.1. Taxonomy (NCBI): domain Eukaryota; kingdom Viridiplantae; phylum Streptophyta; class Magnoliopsida; order Vitales; family Vitaceae; genus Vitis; species Vitis rotundifolia. The sequence continues at coordinate 14,500,840 of CM058166.1, forward strand.
TTCTTCTTCATTTTTCTTCACTTGGTTTTTTGTCATTTGGCTTTTATAATTGTGTTAAGTCTACAGTACATGTTGATGGATATACAGGGAAAACGCTCAATATCTGATCACATGCATGAAGCAGTGAATTACATCAACCACCTGCAAATGAAGATTCAAGATCTGGGTGCCAAGAGAGATGAGTTGAGAAATCAGTCTAACACGAGTGCTTGTGATTCAGAGAGTGGAAGCTCCTATAAACGGTCACGACACTGTGTTATAGTCTCCCCATGTATGGACGGTGTAGAGATCTTGATAAGTGGGGGCTTCAAAGAGGAAGGGTTGCTGCTATCAAAAGTGATGGAAGTACTGCTTGAAGAAGGACTAGGTGTTCACAGATGTGTTTCCACCAAAGTAAATGAAGGATTGCTTCACACTATGAATTGCAAGGTACTGAGAATCAACATAGAGTTATCTGTTCATTCATTTCTCGCTAGGTATAGAGTTTCATGCAAAGTTTTTACTTCCTTTGTTGAATTTCACCTCAGCAGGTCAGTGATCCCACAGGTTTTGACCTGTGTGGGCTGCGGCAGAAATTGTGGAATGCTGTAACTCCATCTTCCAGATGAATTTGCAAGTAATAGTGTATCTCCTAGGGCTAATATGAAATTGAACTTGATCTTTGTGATATTCACCAAAAAGATAAAAAAAGAATAAGAAAAAAAAGGATATATATATATGTGTCAAGTTAGAGAGAGAGAGGTTTTTCTATTTAGGCTGCAATCCAGATGAGTTATGTGTCAAGTTAAAGATGTACCTAGTCCAATCCAGCCTCATTTGCATAAGTTTTAAACTCAATGTTTGGTATCAAGTTGACCATATTGTTAAGGTTAAATAATTAATTGATTAACAACTTAACATATTTATTAACACCACCATTGGAGTGTTCATTAATCCAGCATAGTTTAAAATTATGGTTGACAAAAGGAATAAGTCATAGATGATAGCTAGTTAGAAATAAGGTACAAGAGAACAATATAAAAATTTGCAGTATAAGTATACAGTGGGAATAATTGTCACTTCCATAATTGGACCCAATTTTAAGTAGAGCTCATATTTATAATTACTAGAAGGGTGGGTCAATTTTTCACTTTATATTTTCATCACCTACATCTTCTTTTTGTATGTAATGTTATGGTCTTATAATGTAAGTTGGTGTAAAGTGGTGAAGATGTAGACATTTTATATTAAATCTTCTGAGTTAAATCAACAATTTACTAGTGTAAGCAGAAGACTTCTAATAATATATAAGAAATTTAGATTTGATGTATCTCTATATATGATCAACCTGAATACTATCCAACTACATTGGAGTTTCTCATTCAAGCTTTGTTTTTTATTATTGGTTGGGCTTGGGTTGGAGTACTTGAAGTTACCCGTCCAAACTGTATGACTACTCCTTTTATCTTTCTGTGTCTGTAATCTTTTGTGTATGAGGATCATGTCCTTAAATTTTGTGATTTCTATGTTGTTCATCCTCCTTATGTAGTAAAAGTGAGTTTCTTTATAGAACAAAAGCTTGCTTATGTTGGGAACTCAGATATATATTACAACTTCCTTTGGAGATCAACTTGAGGGTTAAGTTAATATATTCAATGTACTTGCATTTCATCTTCTCATATATAATGAACTAGCATGACTCTGATTGAAGTTCATCAGATCTTCTGAGTTCTAGTTAGAGATATGTAGTTGTATTTCCAAATAGTATTTCTTCAAATTGCTGCAAAACAAATCCATGAATATCAGAATGAGTGAAACATGATGTTATATGCAAAGTAATAGAATAACAGAGGTTATATACCTGAGGTTCTTCCCTAATTTTAAGAATTGCTTGGCTTCCTCTTCGGATTTTAGTCATATATGGTTATCGGTTTTCTTGTGAGAAGCTCTGGATTTTTAGTCATATATGGTTATCGGTTTTCTTGTGAGAAGCTCTTGATCTACGTTTTCAATCTTGCCTCTAGTTATTGGCTTCAATCAACAGGCCTTCATTTTTCATTGCAAGCTTGTTCTCTTTGTTCTTTCCATGTTATGTTTCATTCAGTAAGAGAAAAGTTCAAAAACATTCTTGCCTCCAGTGTTCAGGGTGGTTAGAGGAAGCTAGCTTTTACAAAAGTTCCTCAGAGTTCCAAAACCCTTCTCTCATAAGTATTGTGACTCAAAGAGAAGTATTAGAAGTGAATTTGAGTCTGACAAATCTGGATTTGGAGAAGAATAGGTTGGAGGGCTCTCCTCCTTTCTTTGCTTTTTCTTCTCTTTGTTTGGATATAAAGAAAACCGAAGAAAATGGTGAAGCCAGCTTTCTCTTCTCTTACCTTCTTTTAAGTGGCAAAGTGCATACAGAAAAAATGTTTTTCCCTACCTGTGAAGATGTTGATCTTGGATATATAGGAAACAAGCTCTAAACTTGTGAAAGCTCCTGTGATCCATCAATTTTGCGTCTGCTGTGACTTAAATTCTAAGGGATTCTCAAAGAAAAAAAAAATCCCAAAATCACATATGAGGAGAAAGTTTCGGGTGTCTATTTCTTGACATAAAGCTAACTTGCGCGTGACTTCAATGATTCCATGACACAAACTATTAACTTATGTGAAAAAGCTAACTGTGTCCTGCCATGGTTGCTGACTGCAGAAAAGCTTCAAATACCGTATCAGATAACATTGATTTTGGGGTCCCTTACTGATATTGGACAAATACAACAAGGGAAAATACTTGATAATTGGCATATAGTGGAACATTGTGAATGATTGTTTCATATAGTGATTAATGAATACATTTACTTCTAATTCTGTGGAGGTGAAACCAACAGTACAATATGAGAATATCGTCTCCACAAGGCATTAATTCATAGCATCCATCAAACACAAGTTTTTCTGCCTTTTTAGCTTATTATGATGTAATATGTTCCTCACCTATCTAGGTAATCAAGTTATCATCATTAACACATACCAGCAAGTGATCGTACCATTCCATCCAACCTTTTCATCAGTGGTTAGTTTAAGGATTTTTCTGCAACCTATGTTTGCATAAATCCATCTAAGCTTCATTCTCCCTTTGAGTGAAGTCTGAGATTTGTAGATAATTCAGTTCAGAGGCCTCTTAAAATGGTTTGAATAGTGCTCTATTCTTAATCTACAAAGTTGAGCAACTGAAAAATCATAATGTTCTTGCTTGGAATGTATCAGTTCTCATAGCTTACCATCAAAAAGCAAATCAGAATTAATGCACATTGTTCTTATATTTTAATGGACATTTTGACATGGGATGGATAGCTGAATTTAGATATTATGTAGTCCTCTATGGATAGCCAAAGACATATGAATGCGGAAGTATATTGTGTTTTCTTAAGCTTCTAAAATCAGCATGTGCTCTGTTTTGGAAATTTGAAGTTGTGCTTATGCTTCACCAAGTGATCAAGCTTATGTCTCCACATGGGACTTCAAACTTGTGTGGACATGGATTTTCAATCCTCATCTACTATTTTACTGGGTTTTGAACTCCTAAAACCATCAAAATCCTGAAACAAAGCTTATATGAATGCAGCAGCAGCAGCAATGTTAATCCCAGATCATTTTTATGAGACCAAATTCCACACCTCCTGACAGTCCCTTTCTTTCTTGCTCCTCTGGAGATTCCCCATATTGGAGGACTAAGTGTTTTCCACTCTCTATGAAAACTAAGCAATGCCACCATTATTTACACCATTTTATGATAACCCCTTGACCCATTTTGAAGAACTAAGCTTGAAATGTTAATTTCACTTGTCCTATGGGCATCCGCTGCATTCCAGGTTTGAGGTCAAGTCACACAGAAGGACCTGGCAGCCTTTGGGCAAACTAGTCCAGAGTAAGAGTCACCATAAGGTCCAAAAGGCTCCTCTACTATCTGTCAATGCTGTGAGCTCTGTAAAATCCATTTTTCATATGCATTTTTTCATTTCTTTTGAAGAGAGTCTCTCCCAATTCAACCATCAGTTTATGCAAGTTTCAACCATAATTTAAATGAACAATGTTAGAACCAAAATTTGTGGAACATGGAAGATTAAGTACTCTCGGGTTATGTTTGATTCTTAAAAAAATTGGGAGAAAATACGAGAAAAAGAAAATAAAATAATTTAAAAAAAAAAAAAATTATATTTTTATACTATTTCAAATATATTTCACTTATTGTAATTCTTATATATGAAGATTAAATAATCTATAAATGTATAATTTTTAATTAATTTTAATTATATTTGATTTTGTTTCATATTTCTTAGAATAAAATCAAATATGAGAAAATCTTTTCTTTTTTAATATTTTTTAATATTTTTTTTCCTTTTCTTAATATTTTCTGGAACCAAACATATTCGTAATCCGGTGATTGATATTAAGCATGATAGAAAAGCACCCATCTCTAAACCAGAACAGCAGCAGCAGCAATAGGACATGAACTAGTGCATTTCTTCCCTTTCTAAATTTGAATTCCCAGATTAGGCTGGTAGTGTCTAAAGAAGGTTTTTCAAAGCTAGTTAATTAGATGAATAAAACAATGGTATATGACAAGCATCCCATGATTAGCATACGCACCACATCATTGTCAATGTGAATATCAAAGTCAAGTGCATAAGAATGACATCCTCTCTGATGGCTATTTGCAACTCCATTACTCAATCTTTAGTCATCCTTGGCAATTGGCATCCTTAAACAATAGACATCCAAAGCATTACAAGTCATTTGTTTCATTACTTAAAAAAATTAAACATATCTAAACCATAATTAATTAAGTTGATAAATTTAATAATAAAGTATTAAATTCAAAACTTCCTTTGTGACCACGCAAAACAAGCTGGCATTATTTTGATTAATTTGCTTATAAAATGGTGAAGCTTGAAGAAAAAGTTCGAAAAGTATCAATTAAGGGGAGCACAAAGCTTGATTAGCCGAAAATGGATCGGAATTAGGCTGCAATTTGTCAAACAAGCTAAAAATGGTCACATTCAATTAATCATACTTAAATGATGTATTAGAATAATTAAATACTAGGGCTATAGCTAACTTTGACCAAGATTTTTTAGGGTCAGATTTTTTTATTTTACCTCTCTCTACCTGTATACCTAAACTTATTTATTATTATTATTAGTATTATTATTTAAATTCATCCAACATGCACCTAATGTTGCTATAATTCAAATACTAAGGGTCTATTCTATAAACCCCAACTACTCCATTGCCTTAACTTAAAATAAGAGGAAAACAAAAAAGATAATTAATTAGAGTGCCAATACAATATTGATTATTGATTAGGATTTGGATGAGGCCTGGATGGTGTGAATTTGGTTTTCATATTTAATAAATGTTTAAAATTTAAAATATTCTAGAATGAAGTGAAGATGAATTCAACTTTCTTATTTAGAAAATAAAGATAATTTTTTATGTTTGTTTTATGATATAATAGATGGAGAAAATCAAATATAATTTAAATTAGATATAAATTTATGTATTGTTAAAATAGTTTAAAATATTTAAGAATAATTTAGAAGTTATACAGAAGTGCATTCGAAAAAATGAAAGAAAATTGAAGAAAAAATGTTATAAGAGTTTCAACATCAAGGGGCATCTCGAGGTACAATGTCAAAAGCTTTGAAGGGTGTCCAAAGGTATAGTATTGTATGCCTTTAAGAGTATACGAAAGTACATTTTAAAATGCTTCGAAGATCGTTCAATCTTGTAAATCTGGATATTCTTCTTCATTTTTCCCTTTTTAAACTCCAAAAAAATAAATAAATAAAGTGCGAAATAAAGTGGTGCAAATATACTTTTAGCATTATTGGAGATGATTTATTTATCTATTATTTAAAAATCACAACTTTCTTAAAAATTTTGTTATCCCAATAGAAGCGTTAGTTTAAACATATTAGAGGGTATCCAGAAGTATAGTACTAGATGCCATTAAGAGTGTCAAAGAGTATATTGTAGGATGCTTCAAATACCGTCCAATCCCAAAACTCTGGACATATTCTTTTTCATTCTTTCCTTTTTAATTAAGTTAAAAAATAAATAAATAAATAAAACCAAACAAAAAAGGGTACAAATATACTTTTAGTATTATCAGAGATGATTTATTTATCTATTATTCAAAAATCACAACTTGCTTCAAAAGTTAGTTATCCCAAGGGAAGCATTAGTATAAACATATTAATGAAAGAACATAACAATAAAACAATCCACACATAAAGATACATAAGGTTTTAATGTGATTTGACTAGTGATGCCTATTTCCACAAATGAGAGATAACATTTCATTATGCAATAAAGAATGTTACAAAAGACAATAACAAATATAAATATTAGGTCATGAAACATCCTACTTTTTCCTATTATTTGTATCTTTACCCTAAACCACGAACCATTGTGCTCCATCAAATGTCTCTCTTTTCCTCACATTGACACCAAGGTAAGCCTTGTTGCTCTATAGAGTGTTTTTTTCTCTTTTCCTCACATCTCTATCTACCATGTATAATTCCCATAAACTCATCTATTATATTTGCCTCTCTCATAACTTTTTCCTTTCATGATATAGAATATTTATAGAGATATTCTTATCATATTAATTTCCTTGTTCTAAAAGGAATCTAATTATAATCATATATAAATTTAGGAAATAGTCTATATAATATTTCTTTTTTAAAAAAAAATGTATTCAAATAAGGAATTTGAGACTCTTGATAACAGTCTCCACTTTGAATTAAATTTCATCAAGTCAATCTTTGATCTCTTCATGATCCTACAGTTTTTTTTTTTTTTTTTTTGTACGTCACTCTTCTTGTGTGCCATTGTTACTTTCATGTATCATGGTCTTGTCGTATGTTATGATCCTCTTGTTTCTTGTATCATTAATGAGAGAAAAATTCACTCCATAATTAAGTAAAATTCTTTTATGTAATCCTCTTTTGTACTCTATTCTCTTGGCTCTTCTTTGAAATCTTCAAATAAGGTTCTCCCATATATATACAACCAAGGCTCTTTTAGACATCTTACACCAAGTCTTTTCTAGGCATCTTCAGCCAAGGCTCTCTTCCAGACATCTTTAACCAAGGCTCTCTTCACATCTTTAACCAAGTCTCTTCCAAACATCTTCAACCAAGACTCTAATACCTCTTATTGTGCTAACAAAAGTGTTAATACAGACATATTAATAGAAGAACATAAAAATAAAGCAATCCACACATAAAGGTACATAGGATTTTAATGTAGTTTGATCAATTATGCCTACCTCCACCGATGAGAAAGAACGTTCTACTATACAATAAAGAATATTACAGAGGGCAAAAATAGATACAAATATTGGGTCCTAAAACATCTCATTTTTCCCCATTCTTTATATCTCCATCCTGAATTATGAGGCCTTTTGCTCCTTCAATTGTCTCTCACTCTTCCTCACATCTACACTCTGAAGACCCTTTTGCTCCAAAAGGTGTCTCCTTCTCTTCTTCACACCTCTATCAACCATTGACATTCCTCATAAGCTTCTCTCTCTTATGACTTTTCCCTTCATGATTTAGAATATTCGTAGAGATAGTCCAATTAATTTTCTTTATTCTACGAGAAATCTAATTACAATTACATATAAACTTAAAAAATATTCTATATGGTATTTAATTTATAAAAAAACATATTTCAATTAAGAATTTTAGACACCTCTCAACAAACTTTTATTAGGTTAATTTTTGGAGAGACTAAAAGAAAAGAAATGGAGCAAACGAAGAGGTTAATGGGTATGTATTGAACTAGGTAGATATTTTGGTATTTTGGATATTTTTGTCCAAAAAAAATGGTAATCCAAGCGGATATGAAGAGTAATTAGTTGATAAATATATAATTTGTTTTAAAAAGAAAATCCTTTTCTCAAATTTTAGTGGAGGAGAAAAAAAAAATTATTATGATTGATTATTTTTTGTTTGGAAAAAGTTTTGAAGCTCTTAAATTCATTTGCATAAGAAGGATTAGGGCACGATAGAATAGAGCCAATTTTACTACTAAATAAATGGACTCCATCTCTGTTGAATATTAAAAGGAAAAAGAAAAATTGAATGAAATCATAATCATAGGCCCCAACAATTCTGATTAAGAAATTAGAAAAAGTTGACATCTCCAATGGCAGAAGAGCTTGATAAAGCCTTACAATCAGTAAATTACACCAGCTTCAAGGCTCCTCTTGACTCATCCAAGGCTCCCTTTTGTCTTCACCATAAGAATCCTTCCTTTCAGCTTTGAAATTTCCGAAACGTTCGTTTTCTTCTTAGCCCCTTCTACCTTTGTTCACTTCAGTCCTCCGTCTCCCCCACCTCATATACATCATCTCCCATTCTCCCATACCTTTTCTTCTCTGGAAAAAATGACGTGGACTTGTTTTTGCTGCATCTCCCAAGAGCATCCAGAAGTCAGGTATGCTATATCAACTCTTTTTTTGCTCATCTCTTAGCTTCAACTCGGTTTCTTTGTATGTTTTTTCATATTTTTTTTTTTTTTGGTTTTCCAGTGTGAAGAATAATAGTAAAGACTATCCATGGGAGATATACTCTCTCAAGGAGCTTCTTCAAGCAACAGACAACTTCCATGAGACCAAGAAGATCGGCGAGGGAGGGTTTGGAAGTGTTTATTGTGGCCGAACAAGTAAAGGCGTCGAGGCAATCATGTCCATCTTTCTTTTCTTTTCAATTTTGTATTGTTCTTGGAAAAAAAATTGGATGTGGATTGAAAAAGGTAGGTAATTTTTTATGTTGCAGATAGCAGTGAAGAGGCTAAAGGCCATGAGCGCAAAGGCAGAAATGGAATTCGCTGTGGAAGTGGAGATACTTGGAAGAGTGAGGCATAAGAACTTGTTGGGGTTGAGGGGATTCTATGCTGGAGGTGATGAAAGGCTTATTGTCTATGATTTCATGCCTAATCAAAGCTTGATTACCCATCTGCATGGCCAACTTTCTGTAGATTGTTTATTAGATTGGCCAAAAAGGATGAACATCGCACTCGGATCAGCCGAGGGATTAGCGTGAGTTTGCCAATCTTTCCTTCAAACAAAAACCCCATCAACAACATCCACCATTCTTATTTCGTTTGGAAAACCTAATGAATTTTAAACTAGTCCAATTTTGCTTCAAGAATTTGTCAATACTGCAGGCCTCCTGGTTTTTTAACTCATATGTTTCCAATCTTGAGTTTTGTCCATTAATTCTGTATTTTTTCACTTTTTGTTTAGGTATTTGCACCATGAGGCAAATCCTCACATAATACATAGAGACATAAAGGCTAGTAATGTCCTCCTAGATTCCGAATTCCAAGCCAAAGTTGCTGATTTCGGATTTGCCAAGCTCTTACCAGAAGGGGTCACTCATTTGACCACAAGAGTAAAGGGGACACTAGGCTATTTGGCTCCTGAATATGCAATGTGGGGGAAGGTGTCTGAGAGCTGCGATGTTTACAGCTTTGGAATACTACTTCTAGAGATAATCAGTGCCAAAAAGCCTATAGAAAAACTTCCAGGAGGTGTGAAGCGCGACATCGTTCAATGGGCTACCCCATATGTTCAAAAAGGGGCATTTGATCATATCGCCGACCCTAGGTTGAAGGGTAAGTTTGATCGATCTCAACTAACATTAGCTATCACAGTTGCAATGAAATGTACTGATAGCAACCCGGACAACCGCCCCAGCATGATGGAAGTGGTGGGGTGGCTTAAGGGCGATGTAGGGAGGAGGAAAAAGGAGGTACTTTATGCTATGGACGGGGTTGCGAAACCTGAAAATGGTGATTATGATGATGATGATAATGATAATGATAATGATACTGACCATGAATTAGGGTTTGGAACGACTAAATCCGATATCAGAGTAATACGGCCACGATCAAGAATGAGATGAATGTCGTATTTGTGAAATCGAAATCGTGTCGTATTGTTCTTGGCCTTCTGGATGTACCATGGAGATCAAACACTCCAATATTGATATCTTCCATTTTTTTAGTATCTTGTTGCTTATAATTAAATGTGTGAATTGTTTACAACTAGACATTGAGATCATCAATAGCTAGCACCATTATTAATAGCTTTCAGAGAGGAACAAAAATATTCCACAATTGTCTAAATCATCACGCCACCGGCCCATATTATATTGAGATTAAATATAGAGAGCATTGCATATTAATATATATCAACATGGGAAAAAGTCAAGGATCTGGCCCAGGTATATGGGACATTTTGGCTTTCCTATCATCTCTCATGGGTTGGGTTTGGAGCTGTGGACCTTTTTCAGTAGTGGGCTTTGAAATGTTGTGTTGTAATTGATTAGCATGCATGGAACTTCTTGGGCTCAGTCTCTACTTGAAAATCATTTGGGCCCTGAAAAATTATTCTTCAAAAAAGAATACTTTTCTAATTTCAAAATAGTTTGACTCAGACTTATTTTTCTTTAAAATTTATTAATTGGTACAAATGAATTTTTTTATTAATTTTTAAAAATCATAGGCAAATACCCTAGAAATCTTTCTATCAGTGGCAGAAAGAAATTTTTGAAAGTAAGCATGCTAAAGCAGAATAAGATATCTAATGTGAGAGAGTTTGTGATGACTCTTTTTGTGAGTTGTGACCACATGGTGATAAAGATTAAAGACAAACAGAAAGGAATGAAGGATATACAGAATAACGAATCCCGAAACTTTGAACCCCTACTGCATGGCTGGTCCCATGATTTTGACAATGCAGCTATTGCAAACTGTGAGTGATACGAGTGCTCTGAAGAAGTTCATTGCTAGGTACATACATTACCCCCCACCCATCACACTCAATGTCATATAAAAATCCCATCCCAACCACTTTGATCACCATTGGAGATCCAAAGATTGTGACAACTTGTTTGGTAATTGTTTCAAAAACAGTTTCCATTCTCCATAACAAAAAGAAAAAAGAAAATATATTTGATAGAATATTTTTAATTGTTATTTTAAAAAATAATTATACAAATATAAAGTATATTTAAAAGATATTTAAAACATAAAAAATATGATAAAAATATTTTTGATATTTGTTGAAAACCGTTCTTAAAAATTATTTTTTAGAACTATTTTTAAAAACATTTATTAATAGGCCTGAATATTGGTATTTGTCTTCGGGTCTTGGCAGTACCCACTGTATCCAATATCTATCTAAATATAACTTAGACGGTTACTATAAATGTTTCCATGTTGAATTATAGACCAGGATGTGAAATTTTGGACTTGCAACTGTTCATAGCATTTGGGCGGTCGAGAGAATGCATATTAGGGTTTTTAAGGGGTGTGTGTGTGTAATTCTTTCATTCTCTTTGCAGTGTGAACTTATGGCCGGGTCAAACAATGGACTCAGTCAGTGAGAATGGATGGGGCCCTCTTCCAGGTCAAGGAACAGTTCAAATTTGAACACAGCACCCCGCCAATCATGACTACACTTTCCTACTTTGCTGGATAAAATATTAGTAACTTATTTAGATCTCTTGATCATGACCAAGTATAAAGCATGTATGAAGTATAAAGTCTAATCACAAAGTTTCAAGTGTTTCCTAATGCCTTAGTTGTCAATTTGGTGAAATGATTTTGAGTTGATGGAAGGAAATATTACTTTAAATTGTATGCCCTATAACTTCTTTTACAACTGATCTCCCAAAAAAAATTACTTTTTTGGAGATTTTTAGGAGAATTTAGTTTTTTTTTTTTTTTGTATTTTTTTAATGATTTATTATCCTAAAATTTATTAATTGATTTATAACTTAAATTCTAAGGTTATTCTATAAAGTTAACTTAAAATATTTTCTAAGTCATCAAATTTACATATTGGCTCTCATTTTTTAAAGTTAATATTTATTTTCATTAATCTTAAGTAATAATTTTTTTTATTAAACATCTATATTAAAAGTCATGTAAAAACATAGAATAATTGTAAAATATTTCCTTTAAAAAATGAGCTCTAAATATAAAATCATGGATATATAAAGCCTTTTACTATGTGGTTGTTAAGTAAACCAACTTAATGACTTAAAATAACTTAATAACTCAATTTAAGTTACTAAGTAAGGTGGCGTTTGTTTTTTTACTTAATTATAAATAGAACCTTAATACTTAATATTGTTAAATATTAGGTTGTTTGTTTTTGTAATATTTTATTTCTATTAAGTATTAAAAAGTAAAAAAATTAATATGTTATTTTTTTTATTTAGAAAAAGCTACATATTTTAGTTTTTGTATTTAGTAAAAAGTTTGTAATAAGTTATAAAAAAGTAAAAAAATAAATAACCTAAATTCTGAAACTAAATTGCTTTAAGCAAAAAGCAAAAAAAACAAATACCACCTAAATTACGTATGTTTGGTAAAATAACTTAATGGTATGATTTAAAGTACAAAACAACTTTAAATAATAAGTAAAAATAATTAATTTATTTTAAGTCTATATTTTTATTTTACTTATTTACCTTCATTTGTCCTAATTGCATTTAGGATCTCCTTTGTAGTTCCACAACCTCAATTGTTATTAGGCTTTTTTTACTATAGTTATGATTTATGAAGATAAATATGTCAATTTGATGATTTAAAATAAATTTTAAGTTAATTTTATCAAACAATTTCAATACTTAAAGTAAAAAATAAGTAATAAGTTTTAAGTCAACAAATTAAGTATAATTTAATTTAAAATCAATTTAAGTCATTAAATAATAAGTGTTAAGTTTTATCAAATATCCCTTATATATGGGTAAATAAAGTATAAGATAATTTAAGATTTAAAATAAATTAATTATTTTGATTTAATATCTAAATTTATTTTTCACTTTAAGCCATTATAGTAAACATATTTAATATATTTAATGATTTAAATTACATATTTAGAACCTACTTGATAGTAATTTTAGGAAACGTTTTTAATATTTATAATACTTGAAAATTTTTATCATTCAAATGCTATAAATATTATAAATATTTTTTAAAATAATTCCCAAACGTACTCTTAAATTGGTTTAATGAATATCCTCCTTTTCTGTTAACTTCATAAAATGGAAAAGATTCTTCTTATACATTGTGAGAATGTGACAGAACAGATACATTCTTCTACTTAATTGTTTAAATATTAAAACAATTGCTTCAGCTTTGGAAGTTAGCATCAAGACATTAAGATAAAATAAATGAATAGTAGTTGTCAGTCATATGCATCAAAAAGGGTCAGAAAATAATTTGAATGGAATTAAAATAGCTGTGATAACAGCCTTTAAGCCTTCCAAATTTACCAAATCCCAAGGTGCACATTCAAATAAAGGAAAAGACCAAACCTAGTAATCCTATGAGCCCACTAGCCTGAGATAGGAGCCATATGAAACTGGAAACACAGGACCCATCTCCTCTCATCACTCCATTCACAGGTTCAAAACACAAAAAGCAGTAGGTGTTTCTGTTAAAAGCTTGATAAAGCTTGTGAAAGCATTAGCACACATGTACCAGACACACACAGAGGCACAACAAAATTGATGATATACACAGATCTCTCCATCCCTAATCCTTCGTTTCTTTTTATATAACATTTAATACAGCTGGACAAGTGGGGCGGGGGAGAGAGGGGGCTAGTGACAAGGAAGTAGCCGGCCTACAAGAGATAGGCAATTGAAGGTAGGGGCCAGAGAGTTTCCAGATGCCATTTACTTGTCATTCCGTGTTTCCATGCTAACGGTTTGTGAAATTTAAGGGACCAGTGAGGTGATAAAGTGAAGAGAGAAAGATACAGAGAGAGAGAGAGAGAGAGAGAGAGAGAGAGAGAGAGATGATGGACCAGCTTGATTTGCAGCCTTATAGAGGCAGCAGGTGCATATATGGGAGAGAGAGAAGAGAGAGAAGAGAGAGAAGTTTGGTATGAGTACTTCTAACAACTGGGTATCTATCACGAGTGGCAATGGGGATCGACACCCAAAAATTCATGTTAATCCAGTGAATACCATAAAGCTCCTCCACCATGCCACTCAGAACAAAAGTCAAAAAAGAAGCTACTTGTCAGGGAAAATATATGATATTCACTTCCATTTTCAGAGAAAAATAATAACAATAATTGTTTTGTTACACTGGCCCAATGGGTTTCAAATACATTAAGAAGCATGACCAATCAACCAAATAACATCAAGGGCAATTGATGATATGGATTTTTCGAGATACTTACCTTAGCCCACCCCTAATCTGTTTTGGCTGTTCTCTAATGGATTAGGGGCGAGTTTGGCAATAAGGAAGAAACTGAATCGGGTTTAGGTTAGGAATAGATAGTATTCAACCTACTCGACCCCATCTAGGGCTACCTAAACATATTAAATATCTACTTAATCTCATCGCTACAAATGACTAAAAAACAACACTATATGTATGGTCTTTCATCCCTTAAATATTTTTCAAACCTCTCAAATCCCTCTTGACCTTAACTATCTTTTTCTAGGAAATGTTTTCGTTCTTTGGTTCTAAATCTCATCTTCCGTTAAATTTCTACCAACTAAATATCATCTTCCCTCAAATCTGTTCATATCAAATATCTTTTTTCCCTTAAATATTTCAGTCTCTCATGTTAGGGAGTCATATACCTTTCTGATATCAAATATAAAATTCTCCCACATCTTTGCCTTGACTGAATTTTCTACTAGTGCAAGTTACTTTGATTGTACACATGTCTATCTACCTATGCCTCAACAAGCTCATGATCGATTGTCTGTAGAAATCATGGTAAAAGAAAACTAGAGAGAGGATAATTACAGTTGTAGTATCCAGATGTCAACCTTGAGGACTGATATAGTTGACTATTTATGTCTTGAATAGAGTATTCTTATAACCAAATTATGAATCTAACAAAAATCTTTTTAATAAAAAGATTGAATTTTAAATTAAATGATTAAATTGGTTGAGGAAAATCTACAACTAACGACCATAGAGCTTTCACAATTCTGCTTCAAATTTAGAACAAGAGAGAAAGGAATTCCAAGATCAGGTCTAAAATCAATTTAAGATCAAATTGAATCTTTAAAACTTATTTTCTTCTAGAACTTACATTAATATGCTTTATACATAGGTCACTAAATTCAATGTGATAGATTGGTAATTCACTTTTATGTTTATGCATTCATATTACTCATCCATCTTATAGATTCAATTTTAGATTCAAACACAATAGGTCACACTAAGTTTGCTAGTGATCACGTGGTTGACAAGCATCATTGATACCTTAGTAAGTAGCCATTGTATCTTGTTTAATTTAAACCACATAGAGGATCTCATTCTAACAAATTAAACATGAAAACCTAATCAACAAATCTTATATTATTGCACTTGTGTTTTTTGTTGGTTGAATCTTCCACCTTCATGCTACAATTCTAGAATTAAAGATTTTAACCTCTCATGGTTGAGTTTGTTGGGATAGAGCCCTTCAAAGTATGTCATAATGTAAGAAATGAGATTTTAGTTTTCACTATTCTATCCATATTTGTATTAATATTTATTTGAGAATCTAAGTTTACATCCTTTATGTTTTACATGACTTGGATGCATTAGGAGTTGCATAGAAAATTAAGTCATGAGTTCCTTATAATCCATTTGAGATTGTAGTAAACTATCTTCTGATTAGAAGAATGGCCTGTTTTGATTATTCAAATGAGTTTTCTATGGTGGGTACATTGTTGTGTATAGTTATACATTAAACAAGACCTATAGTAAATCATGACATTGACTTTCAAGAACTCATGGCTTCATCAAGCTATTATGATGCATGAGTTCTCAACATTAAGAGAATTTTGAGCTAGTGTTGAGGTTGTTAGTGACTTTGGTATATGTGTAAGACCCTAAGTAGAGAATTGGTTCACTGTTGATTAAAGTAGGTGACAATAAGTATTCTCAATAAAAGCACTATATATCTCATGTGATTGAGACTATGTTCTCTTAGGTGATCTTATGGACTTATAATCTGAAATTTGTAGTGCCACAATAATTCCTTAAGACGGATTTGACATGTCTTTTATAGACTAGAGTATGTTAGTTGATAAAAAAAGAAAAAAGAAAAAAAAAGGGATTTAAAACTCAAGGATAATAAGGTAATCTTGAGAGATTGATAGTTTCTACCTCCCAACCTTAATTATTTTTTTCTTCTTTAAGCTTAAGGACTTCCATAAATCTACCTCCCTTGTTTATGACTAGTGAGATGACAACCTAAATTCTGATGTTTTCTTACATTTTTTTTTTTTTTTCTAGGATTTTTTTTCTCAATTTTTTGGTGTAGATAATCACTCATCAAAATAAGGTGGATAAGTAATTATAGTTCCAATTGTTGGCAGTTCTATAATATTAATAGTTTGGATCCAACATTAGATGTAATTTATTTACCAAAACTCTATGAACAAAATTCAAGATTACACGATCACATAAGAGAACACTACTTCTAATGTGGAAAACCTCTTAGAAAAATCCTCTTCTCAAGGTAAAATTACTGGTTGTAAGAATAATTTACTGTACTAATTAGTAGAAAAGTTGGCATTAAGTCATGTAATGGCAGCCAATTTGAGAATTGTGTTTATAAATAATATTATGGACATGCTATTTTTTTACTACCACCATATATTTATTTTAGAAATGAGTAGGGCCTGACCGCTCCCATAGATCCCACAAATAATCATTATGTTTCGCATCTTACTCTCTTCTTCATCTTCCAATCTTTGGTTCTTTGATTTCGGACCAAGTAAAACCTATCTTCTCTCTCTCATTTCAGTTGAAGTTGATTTCTCTATCATTTTTCATTGTGCAAAGAAGTGGTTTCTCTCTATAAGATGTAATTTCTTTTTCAGTTTGATTTCTCTAACCATTTCATCAATTGATCTTACTCTAAAAACTTTTTACAGGCATGACTTATCTCTCTATCTCTCGCTCTCTCTCTACATGAAGATTGCCATTGGACCTCTTAATGATGCCCATCTTTGACACAAATACTCTCGACACCAAGGTGAAATTGAAACTTTAGGTTTATACAAATTTGGGCCTCTATGTTCTCTTTTTGCAAATTAAAAGTTTATTTTTATTTCTCTATAAATTTAGGGAACTTTAATGTGAAATCTTGATTTTTGGCACAGTAATTCCAAAATCCTTGAGGAGTGGTAGTTTCAAGCAATGACGTTTAAATTTCTAGATTGCATTCAGTTTTCATGCCTATTTTTCTTGAAATTTAGAATTTTCCTTCTAATTGAGCTCTAAGATTTTTCTAAATAGTAATGCTTGATCCTTAGGGCACTTTGGTACATAAAAAATAACATCCAATTGGAACCAAAAAATTAAATTTTCCTTTCTACTTTTTTTCATTTTTTCCTGTATTTTGTGGCTTATGCTCATAATTGTAGGCATTACATCCAACATGATTGAAAATGAGGATTGCCCAAAAATTAAATAGTATTTTAATAATACATTTATTGATCCTGGTGTAGAAATAATAGTTACTGGTGTTGAAGACATTTATTACTTTTGTTTTGTAGCTCATATTTAGCTTGTTAATGCAGCAAATGCTAAGTCTATTCATTTGGCAATGTAGTTGGTGCTTGGTTTATTAATTGTTGATATTCCCCGATTTAGTTTATTAATTTGGTAACTGGCCAAATATTTAGTTTAATAATTATGTATCCTTACAATTATTAAAATATAGATGGAAGCATTAAAAAGCCAATACTAACTATATTAAACACTATAGTCATAAAACTTCATACTCTACTTCATGGAAGCATTGAAAAGTCTTGTCTTTTTAAGCACAGGATCTCTAATAACTAAAAGTTTGATAGATGTTGTGTTTAAGAACCTATGAATGCTTTCACTTGTACTTGGATCATAAATCACTTATGCATATGTTGTTGCAATTGCATCAAGCTATTCAAATTTAAAATTGCTTGATTTGAGTGGGTATGCTTTTGTCCCCAGTCTTGATTGTTGCGAAGGATCTATAAGATAATCAATTGCTTAAGTAACTTGCTAAGGTTCTATTATTGTCTTCAGATTGAGGCAGTATGAATACCTCTCACCTTATGTTCTCATCCCTCTAAGTTTTAGATGTTTTGCAACTACCTCAACGCTTTATTTATTGAGTGAGGTAGTTGGCAAAGCTAAATTTTTTAAGCTACCAATTTGCCTTTGTTTTTGTTTTCTGTTTTTTGTTTTTTTTTAAAAAAAACTTTTAAGAGAAAAAGATTATTCATACTTTGGTAATTAAGTTATACCTCAATATGAAGCTTACCCTTAATATAATGGTATATCAGTGACTACTGTAGTTCACGCAAATTCCATTTAGAAACCTTACGATATTGAATCTCTTTGGCTTATTTGTTTATAAATACCTCATTATGACATTTTTAGGTTTAGAGCTGATAAGAGGTAAAAAAAAAATGAATTAAAAAAAAATTGAAGAGATCTCTGATAAGACACTTTGAGAGAAAGTCTAATGGGTCACATTATTCCCAATCTCTCATTCGAAGGATTCAAGCATTGAATCTTGAGTTGAAGACCTTCATTCATTCAATGAGACTGGAGCATATTCATTAGAGCAATTAGAGGTTACTGTATCATGGACGTTAATGAAGTTGTAGGCATTGAAGAGTAAGTCTTTAGGATAAAATGACCAGGTAAGTCTGTGTAACTTGTTCTCATATAGTGATTTTGATTAGCGGTCTTAAACCTTGTGGTTTTTTATCTCCATGTGGGGGTTTTCCATGTAAAAGTCCTTATGCCTCATAGCATATCTTTTAAACTATCATTAAGAATCACAAACTAACATTAGAAAAATTCTAACTTTTAATCTATCAACAAGAATTACAAATTAATATTTAAAAAAATCTAACTCTAAGTTTGTCACCAAGAACTAAGAGAAGCAAGTATCTAAAAAAATTCTATCTTTTAAATGATCATCAAGAATAAAAAATTAAAGACTTCAAGAAAACTTTAAACTAGTATAGATAATAAAAAATTACAAACTAATGATTTCTAGAAAATTATATAATATCACGGATTATTAAGAATTAAAACTAAAGACTTTAAGAAAATTTTAAACTAATAGAGATAATCAAGAACTAAAGATAAAAGATTTCAAGAAAATTGTATCATATCATGGATCATCAAGAATAAAAAACTAAAGACTTAAATAAAACTTTAAACTAGCATAGACCATAAAAAATTATAAACAATAAGAAGAAAATCAAGATGATTAATAGAAAACCCAAAACCCCGAAGCTTACCTTCCATCTACTGGTGGGTGATCAAGAATCTGGTGATGTGTGGGTGTTGTCTGTTTCCAGGTGCAGCCGAAGTTCCCCTAAAATCTGGTGATGCGTGCTGCCTTTTTCCTTTAAAAAAATCTGTGCGTGCTGTGCTCTCCTTATGCGACTGCCGTGGTGCTTCTCAATCTGGTGCATGTTCCAGTTATCAATGGGAGTGCGTGCTGCTCCTCCAATCTCGCTGAACCATCTATGTTGGAGAGGAATTCATCTTGAAGCGTGTTGTTTCCTTTTTCAAATTTGTAGCCTGTTCCTAAAGAATCTCAATGGTCCGTGGTGGAGCCCCTTATGCTCTCAAAGTGGTAGCCTCCATTATTCCCATGCGTGGTGGATGGCTCTCTTAAAATTCTGGTGCGTCTCCTCTATCAAAAAGTCTCCACGTTTTTTTTTTGGTCAGTTGCCCCCCAATTCCACCTTGTCCATCCCCCCATTATTCCGTGCTCTTCCTCCCTAAAATTAATTTCCCAAATCTTCAAGAATCTTCCCTAAAAAAATGGAAATAAATAAATAAATGCAATCCTTCTTATCTCCCAAAGCGAATGTGGTGTATGACAATGAAACTCCTTAATATAAAAACCTCCTTAAGTCATGTAGACCAATGTCAGTTCCCCTCTTTCTCCAATGTGGTAGCCGTGCATCCCTAGAGAATCCCACCAAACTTCAAAGAATTTCCATGCCATGTATCTCTCTAATATGCAACACCCGAATCTTATGCAAAATAAAATAAAGACTAAAATAAAATAAAAAAATTATGCAATTAAAAATTAAAATGTCAATCACTTCAATCTCTTTCCTAAAAAATAAAAAATATCAAACACATCCAATCAAGAATCAAAATATTAAATTAATGTAATAAAAAATTGAAACATCGAACTCACATAGCCAAAGATTGAAATTCATCTCATGCAATCAAAAATAAAAAAATCAAGCTAATACTCACCTAATCCTAAAATTAGGCAATAAAATTCAAGATTAAACCTATATGTATTAAAAATAATAAAAGCTAACAAAGGAAGGTCTCACTAAAACAAACAAACTCCTAAACTAAACCTAGAGGTCACTAGCTCAAAGTGAACCTGAACTAAAGTGAGTTAAGCTAAGGTGCAACTCAATGAGTTGAAGCTAAGGTGCATCAAAGTGAACTTAAACCTAAAAAAAAAAAAAAAAAAAAAAACATCTAAGTGGAACCAAGTGGGCTAAGTGAACTTACCCAAAATGTGACTAAGTGTGATGCACTAAAATTAATTGAAGTTACTTAAAAGGTGCCTAAGTGAGCTGAAGTGAAACTAAGTGAACCTATCTAAGAGATTGCTAAGTGAGGTAAAATGCACTTGGATGAGCTAAAAGTGCAATTTTGGATCCAATGAACTTCTAAGTGAAGAAACTATCTTAAAGTATACTCGCTGCCCAAGTGAAGAAACTTAAACTAAACTCAAGGGGTTGCCAAGGTCATAGTGAGGGTCTAGATAAATCCCTCAACAAAGGATGACTACAAGGTATATGGGAAGGAGAAAAGTGAGTTTTGACTCACTAATTTGCAAAATTATAGAAAAAGGAACCCCAAATTTTATAACTAAATTTTATCTTCATCCATATAAAAATATTTTAAAATATATGCACTTTTTCATAAATCAAATAATTATTTCCTAAAATGACATTTTTACTTGCTAGGTTAATAACACTAAGTGATAATTTTTTTTTTTTTTTTTTTTTTTTTTTTTTTATCTTCAGAATTGACTTAAAGATCAATAAAATAAGAAATTTTGAAAATTAAAAATACAATTAACTAAAAAACTTTAAAGCAAAAAATATAGATATCAAGAAAGAGTTGGAAATACAATTGGAGTCAATATTTTATACTTAAATTTTTAAGGTTTTTATTTAATTTTTAAGTTTTTTGGTTTTAATTGTATTTAATTTTTAAGTATTTTAGTTTAAATTGTATTTTTAATTTTTAAAATTTCTTATTTTATTGTTGATGTTAACTAACAAAATTTTTGTTCAATTTTATTAAAAAAAGACAAAAAAAAAAAAAAGAGTGGATTTATATAATATATGATATAAGATCATTATTAATTAAGAAATTATAAAGATTTTATTTATCACTTGAGAATTTGGAGGATTTTTCCACAATGATTTGTATCTCATATTATATTCTAAAAAATTCATAACATATTTATTTGTAAGGTACTTTTATCACATTAAAATGATAAATTAATTATTTGATAAGTTTTTTAAATATTATCAAGTATAAGGGTATTTCAAAATATAATTATTTGACTTATGAAAAAATACATATATTTTAAAATATTTTTAATTGGATGAAAATAAAATTGATTTATAAAAGTTTGGTTTCATTTTTTTATATTTTTTCAAATTAGTGAGTCAAAACCCACTTTTTCCAATGGAAAGCATAGGAAAACACCTAGTATTGCATTTACTATGAGGACAAAATGGCGGGTCTACACTTAGGCTCCTTCTCTACTCTATCCTCATGTATTTTCATCAATGTGAAAGTTCGAGGAGCATAAGTCTCTAAAAACTCTGGGTACTCAAGATTGTGTCACCAATGGGTTGGTTGGAGTAGTTAAAAATGTCTACTTATAACATTAGGAAATGGGGAAGGTCCTCTACTTTATCGTCCCGAATGTCTTAACCACCTCATTTTCATACCTAAGTACCATCATGAAGCTTCTCAATGCACATGTGATCCATAGACTTAACATTATAAGTGTCATAATAGAAGGAATCTAAATGTTCTTTTTGCCCTTGAGGTCTGTACCAAAGGCCTTCAAAATCTTAGTAACTAGTCATCCATAGGGAAAAACCTTTGAAGTAATTTCACAACACTTCTCCATGTGCTAGAAGATAATAAATCCCTTATTCACTCAAATATCATTGCAAGAAATATCCAATATTTCCCTAAAAATTTCAGTAAAATTTCTAAAGTTTTCATTCTTGTAGAAGTTAGAGGAGCATAAGTCTTTGAATACTCAAGATTATGGCACTTATGAGTAAGTTTGAGCAATTAGAAATGTCTCCTTATGAGGCTAAAAGAAAGAGAAAGTCTTTGTATGCTTAGTAGTGGGTAAAATTTCCTTAGTTTACATCCCTTGTGATAAAACCTAATCCCAAATGCTAGTTTGAATATCTCCAACCTCCATCCTAAGTACATATATTAACTCATTCTCTACTTTATCCTCTTAAATGTCTTAACTACCCTTTTTTCCATAACTAAGAACCATCAAGAAGCTTCTTGAAGAACATGCAATTCATAAAATTTAACATTATAGGTGTCAGAGATAATAGGAGTTTAAATGTCCATTTGTTCTTAAGGTCTACAACGAAGGCCTTCAAAATCTTTATAACTAGTCATCAGGAGGAAAGAACCTTTGAACTACTTTCACGAAACATGTCCATATGATAGAAGATAATAAATCCTAGAGTCACTCAAATACCATTGTTAGTGATATTTGATATATTTCCCCAAAATTTTAGTGAAATTTTCTTAAATTTTCGTTCTTGTAGAAGTTAGGGGGAGATTAAGTCTCTAAAAAGTCAAGGTACTTAAGTCTATGGAAGCTAAGGTAGGTTCGAGTAGTAAAAAATGTCTCCTTATAAGGCTAGGAATGGAGGAAGGTCTCATTATGCTAAGTTGTGGGGAAAATGTTTATTAGTCTGCAACCCTAGTTTTGAATTGACCAAAGCAAGGCCAAGACCTCCAATCTAGCTATGCAACCTAGCTTCTTTTCTTCGAATACTTTGGGATATTTTTTACAAAAATTTGCTAGCAAACACCTATATTATATCCTACCTACCTGTAGTACCCTAGACCATACGGGGCAAGAAATTCATTTTTAAACTAAAAATGATGAGTTTAGTGACTTAACCTTTTCTCTTTAAGGCAATCTCTTGATGCAATGTTGCTCTTTTGCCTTATCATTGCCAATGATATTCAACATTTCCCAAAAATTTCAGTGAAATGTTCCAAAATTTTTATCCTTACACAAGTTGGAGGAGCATAAGTATTTGAAAACTCTATGTACTCAAGACTATGGAACTTATGCTTAGGTTTGAGCAATCAGAAATGTCTCATAATTAGGGTAGGAAATGATGGAAGATCTCCTTAAGATCTTGAACGTCCTTTTCGCCCTTGAGGTCTACACTAGAGGCCTTCAAAATCTTAGTAACTAGTCATATATAGGAAAGAACATTTGAACTACTTTCACAACACTTCATTTGCTAGAAGACAATGAACCCAAATTCACTCATTTCCTTGTTAATATGGAAGCTATATATATATAAAAAAAAAGTCTCATAATAGGACACCTCATGTCTATGCCCAACCTAAGGTATAAAAATATAACTGATCATATGGTGGAGCACTCTATTAGTGATTTATAGACTTAGCATTGTAGGTTTTATAGATAGTAAGAGCTTGAATGTTTTTTTTTTTTTTTTTTTGCCCTAGAGGTTTACACTAAAGGCCTTCAAAATCTTAATAACTAGTCATATATAGGGAAGAACATTTGAACTACATTCACAACACTTTTTCATGTGCTAGAAGACAATAAATCCGATATTCACTCTTTTCCTGGTCAGTGTCAAATCTATAAGAAAAGCCTTATAATAGGATACCTCATGTCTGTGCCCAACCTTAAGCATAAAAATATAACTGATCATATAGTAAAGCACTCTACTAGAGATATGCTTGGAGCATAAGCATCAAACCTAGAGCTAATACTATTTACAAGTAAATCACAAAGCCTTTAGACAACCCTACTAACACCAAAATCATCAACAAAAGGCCATGCCCTGGATGGGAAAAAGAAAAAGTTGGACTAGGGAATCTCTAGGATGTCACATAATAACTCAACATTCAACTCCATTTCAATTCCCCTCACAAAAGTACAAATTAGTCTACCGTTCTCATATTTCATATTGAGTAAAACATCCATACTAAACTAGGATAAATGTGATCTTGGATAATCACAATTGATAACCATGAGGTCCTTTATTGTAATGAAAAAATTAGACATGCCAAATGGAATGTCAATTCACTGTTAGCAACTAGACATGATGTCCTGAATCCAACTGCACTCTCACCATACCATCACATGCTACCAAGATCCCCAATTGCAAATGCTTGATATAAAGCCATGTCCTTTACCATGGAACCACCTATTAGGCTATATATCATAAGAAAAAGTATATTAATTCAAATAGAAAAATGAAATAGAACTCATTATAGGATAGGAATAAAATGTGATTGGATAAGCTAATATTAAAGGAAGCACAATAGATAAGGTACAAAGAACATTACAACACAAATTAGTGAATCTTTAGTATTTTTGCATTGATTTAAACAACTAAGCATCAAAACAAACTTTCCTCCATTACTCAATTTCATTGCTCTTTGCTAGTGGTTTCCTCTTAGCCTTTTCTACCATTTTGGACTTTTGTGGTTTCATAATCAACTGTGAAGAGGTGAGGAAATGAGTACGGGGTATGAGTGTGAGGTTATTTGTGTGTTAAATGAATGGTTTGAAAAGGCTAATTGATAACCTATTTAGGATGTTTGTACACAATTCAACTACTTTATCTTATAACTGTGTTTAGTTTCTCTTTTGGAACTAATGTTGAAAGTTAATAAGAGTTTATGCAAAATTGTATTATTTTATAGCTTTCATATTAATCCGAAAAGAAAGCAAGTAGGATTAGAACTAAATTAAAAGCAGTTGAAGAGAATATGTGTAGAAAAGGATAACCAATTCAACATCAATAGGATATTATGATATATGGTGATAAAAGAAGATAGACATTTTGATGAGGATTTTGATAAATAGTGTTATACGATGAATTGAGATAGATTTCAACACCTCAATGGTATTGGTTGAATTTTTGATGCAGAGACAACATCAACAATTACAGGTAGCTACAATGTATTTATTAAAATCACATTTCTATAAGTGGATATAAACTAGGATGACATTGGTTAATATCTATTATTGTTGAATATAATTTTGATAATCTAACAAACACACTAGAAGTTGGAGAGTAAAAACTTGATGTGTGAAAATCCAATTCAATATTTGAATGATGTATCGCTTGTTATCACTTGATATCAATTTCAGCCAAGAACTTACCAAAAGGCTAGAGATTCACTTTGATATGCGGAATAATCTTGATATAAGGTTATGACTATCATTGTATGTCAAAATATGTTGATTTTGTTATTTTGATATTGATACATAGAGCTAGATGAATATCTTATATTGAAATAGGTATTAAATTTTATAGTTGTATTGAATTCATTCATGGATAGTGGTTACAAAGAATAAAGTCAAAGATTTAATGCTAGATTTTCATATGTTTCATGTTATGTACATGGCAAGTTATGATTAAGCTAAAAACTTTTTAGATGCCTACAAATAGCTTGCTATTTAATGATTTGATATAGGAGATTAGAGATAGATATTGGTTATATTTTAGAGAGATAGAATTTAGATTTAGAGAAAGTTAGTTTGTAATTTTCTTAGTAGATTTTCTCATCTACCAAACAAGATCTAGTTTGTGAATCTTGCTTTGGAAAATGGAGAGTCTATTAATCTCTAGAGGAACTTCATGATGCAACATTGAAGAATGAAAAGCATGCATTTCTCTATAATGTTCATAATTGCATTTCATTGAGAATTTTGTTTTTCTTTATCTTAATCTCTAATCCTTCTGATGTTCAGTTGTAAACCTAGATCGCATCATTGTAAATAAGTCATTTGATATGTGCAAAGGCTATAAAATGTTATATATATATAAAGAGGCTTTAGGAATCAAAATAGGAATGGATTTGATCATAGAAAGGTTAAATGTTTAGTTTTCTAAAATATAATCTCAAATCTAAGCTAGTAAACAAGAGTCCTATCCGAAGTGTGTAAGAATGTATAGTTATTTTATGTAATATTTCTCTAGATATCAATGTTTTAGATATAGTAGTCAATGTACAATATCCATTTTTCATATATGATATTTTCAATCTACAGTTCTTTCATTTTTTAATTCTTTTGTATCATAGATCTTTATTTTAAACTCATGTTATTAGTTTTAATAATCTAATATGGATCTCTATGAAAATGACCCAACTACTATGCTAGTTTTTAAATTTTTTTAAATTTCAAAGGAAGAAATTTTTTTGGTTTGGAAATAGAAGGTTTCAATGACAAAATCTGGTATAATTATACAACAACTTGATTAATTGTAGGTTTTTCTTAATTAGGTCTTATACCATAATTAAGCAAACCATAAGGCTAGGTCTTGAGAGAGTGAGTGGATTTGAGGGGGTTTTTGTAGGAATAATGGGGTAGAAAGATTAATAAAGGATGTTGGACAAGAACCCTAAAGAAGAAAAATAGAAAAAGTGGAAAATGAGTAGTTGCAAGGGGTTTTAATTTCGAAAGTGTCGACCAAATTAGTTGATTGGTTCAAGGTTAGTTCGATTGATTTTTTTAAATATGATAAATGTCCCTAAAAGTTTTAGGTTTTGATGTTTACCCACTCCTACCTATTTTCCATCAAATGTCTCTATTTTTTATGCTAAATTGTCTTGGGGATTTCAATTTTGGTAAAAATCAACCCTTCAATGCATGATCTACTAAATACTGTTATATGAAGTAATATCATGCTATTAAAGTGTATAATATTTAAATCTAAAGAGCATATATAAGCATATTAATAAACAAAGAACAATCATGGAAAGTTAGGCATATAATCAAGATCAATTTTAATTTTAATGACTCCTAACCCTCTTGTAATTTCAATGAATATTTTTTCACTTAAAGGTTTTGTGAAAATATCCTCTAATTGATCTTTAGTGCTAACAAATTCTATGGTGATGTCTCTCTTTTATGCATGATTTTTAAGAAAATGATGTCTCATATCTATATACTTTGTTATAGAATGTTGAACCAGATTTCTAGATATACTAATGACACTTGTTTTATCACATTAAATAGGAACATGAGCATTTAAGATAAACCAAAGTCACCCAAAGTTCATTTTATCCATAGGATTTGTGCACAACAAATTTAGATGACACTATAATTCACATTGTTATGGATAATGCTATTGAATTTTGCCTTTTACTATGTCATGAAAATGAAAAGTGTCTTAGGAAGTAACATATTCCACTAATGCTCATTCTATCAACTTTATAACCCCAAAAAAATTGTTGTTTGAATATCCAATGAAATCAAAATTCTCATATTTCAAATGCCACAAACCTAAGTAAATAGTTTTTTAAACATTTTAAATTTCATTCTACAACACTCAAATAAGATTCTTTAGAATACAATTGAAAACTAACACAAAAGAAAATACTAATTTGACATATGATCTATCAGTCATTAAGTATAGTAAAGAAACTATCATGCCTCTACACGTAGTGAGATCAATAAATATACCTTAGACATATTTATCAAGCTTGATGATGAGATCATTGAGGCTTCCATGATCTTTACATTCTCCATCTTGAACCTCTTAAGTAAATCTTGAATATACTTTCCTTGGTTGATGAAGATGTACTCATTTAATTGCTTGTTTTGAAGACTAAGTAAGTAGTTGGCATTCTTATGTTGAATTCACTATTCGTACACTTGGTGAATTCTTCACACAAGGAGATGTCAGTAGCACCAAATATAATATCATCAACATGTAGTTGCATAGGAACATAACATTATCTTTGGTTTTAATAAAAATAATTTTATCACTATTTCCCATTTTAAAGCCATTGCTTAAAATAAATCTACTTAAACAATCAAACCAAACTCCAAGTGCTTGTTTCAAACAATAAAATGCCTTTTTGAGTTTGAAGACATGGGTAGGAAAATTATAGTTTGTAAAATTGGAAAGTTATTCAACATAAACTTCCTCTATAATGTAATGATTTAAAAATGCACTTTTAACACCCATTTGATATAAAACAAAATCATTAAAACAAGCATAAACTAATAACATTCTAATGGTCTCTAATCTAGCAACCAGAGCAAAAGTTTCTTTATAACTATGTCTTGTTCTTGATTGAAAATTTAGGCTACTAACTTAGCTTTGTTCTTTATGATGACTCCATTTTCATTCATTTTATTTCTACACTATCTCTTTGTTCTAACTACCAATTGATTTGAGGGTCTAGGAACTAATTAATTTTCATACTTTATTTTTTTGAAATTGTTTTAGTTCATTTTACATGAGAATTATCTAATTTTCATTATTTTCATCTTCATGACTATTTTTTGGTTCTATTTAGATCTAATGCTACACCATTATGCAATACTTTAGTTTACCGACTCTATTACATAAGTGGATTCGTAACTTTTATCTCATATCATGACATAAGTAATAACTATTACTATATCAGCCCAAAACCCTACCAATTGATCTTTATAGTGCTATCAGCCCAATACCTTGCCAATTGATCTTTACAGTGTTTCATCTATTAATTAGATATATCTATTTTAATTTTTAGATAATTTGCGTGCTTGGGAGTCTATGATGATTAAATAAATCAAGATTTTACCATTCTGAAGTGATATAATAATATGCTAATAAGTGGTTTCCTAACAATTCTATATATCACTTTATTATAAAAGGCTAAATTGACCCTTTCTACTACAAGCACATCCATATTCCACTGAGTAAGATTTGCCAATGGGTTTGAGTTAGCAGTTGTAAAACTTCATTTTCTCAATCTTACTTCACGTAGAAATTCAAGAACTATTATCTTAGTTGAATCATAAAGACCCCAATTAGCACCATTATAAATATAGGTAGGATTATCATAAGATATTTGTTGGTAGAAACACCATATTTATGAAGACAATATGATGAGTAATAAGGCAAAGAGTGATATAGACTGAAGAATGCTAGAAGATAGACTCACATTTGCACAAGATACTATGGATCTAGGGATATAGAGACATACCATTTTCGATACTTCTAATACACAAGTACATCATCATAGTGGGAGGATATTATCCCACCCAGATTCATTCCTTTAACTCTTCATTTCCTAATGCCAACCAAAATAGAAAATCTACAATGTCAATGCATGGTATAATAGTTGGTAGGTACTCTTATGTACTAATTTGAGATACCATGTGAATGAACCTACTATTGAATCTAATGAGTTAAAAATAAAATAAAAAGTAAAAGAAAAGATTTTATTGTTATAAGCCACACACTCTACCGATTGAGTTGACTTGATTGTTGACTTTAGAATGGAAGAAAATGACAAAAATTAGAATTGTAAAAGAGAAAAAATAGAAATAAATAGTGATTGTCATGCCTTAGAAAAAAAATATAGAAGTTAAAAAAAAAATATCATGTCTTTGAAGTCAAATCATAAAAATAAAAAAGATTTCATTTTAAAAAAATAATGCATTGTGGGAATCGAACCCACGACCTGTGGTTAAAAGCCATGCACTCTACCAACTAATCTAAGATGACAATTAACTTTATTATAATAAAATCAATTTAATTGTAGTTGACTTTATTGTGGACATTTTTTTTTTCCTAAATTGAGGTACAATAAGGCAATGATTATTGTCTTTGATTATAATGTAAATTAATAAATAAATAAAATGGTTAAAATTACTATAATGTTTTAAAAGGTGAAATCCCTTCTTAAAGCCATCTATTGCTAACAAACATTCAAATTTGATTAATGTCAACAATGGATCACTTTTCAGTCATTCATTGAACGATAAATTACTACTTATGATAGTGAAACATGGTTTAAATATTGGTATTATGATTTGCATACAAAACCTTTTTGTTTAATTGTTTCTTATTCCTCAATAAGCAATTTTTTCTATTCTCTAACAAGGTATTTAGCATATACAGACTTGAGTGTACCTAGAACCAATGAATGAATCACTTTGTAATACTGCACAACAATACTAGCTAATGAGTTAGCAAGGCAAGTAAATTCAGTGTTAGTTGGCGCACACACTTGTTTATGATGATTTTGAGGAATATAACTACTGCTTAATAAATTTTTTTCGTAGAATTATCTCACAACATTCTGAACTCAACTCATGTACTACTTTAATAGGAAAACAACCCAACCCTTGGAACATACTATAGCCCCATGTGGTGAAAAATCGACATTTGGAAAATAAGGTACCACCCAATTAGGATGAATGATGGAATATCATGGTGAAGAACATATTATCGCCATGATTCGTGTATTTTGTTTCTTACTATGGTGAATGATGGAATATATGGACCAAGTGAAAGAATGTAAGATTTTCCTAAACGAAATTTGGCCCATAATCTTCCATCAATTCTAGGAATAATGCTAGACTTTCCAAAATGGGTTTAGAAATCTTGTTCATAGTTGATAACTACTCAAAAAGAGCATATTATAGATTATAATTATCTTGCATTTTATATCTTTTGAGTAGTAATTATGCCTAAAATACTCAATTAATACATTGTTGCCCTTGCAAGAGTCACTAACTAGGTTTATGAAGTTTTGGAGTCATTTTAAGGTATGATTTTGATAAATTAGTGATGAAACAAATGAATTGATTTGAAGAAGGCAAATAATATCGATAATGATCCAAATGCATAATGGAAAAAGTAAAACAATTGGTTTGGACCAGGATTTGGGCTAATTAAAGGTAACTAACTTGGAGTCAAAAGAAGAAAATTGACGAATTAACAAAAATAAGCTAAAAACCCTTATATTGCAATTCTGCATGATCATGCAAAATTTTCACATGACTTTGTGAATCAAACTAAAAAGAAGAATTTGTTGTGAACAAATGGATTTCGCACCATTATGTGAAATTTTGCATGAAGTTGCGAAACAATCCAAAAAGGCCCTGTTGTTGCTGTTACTCAACTAAATTTTGCACAACCTAGAGAAAATGATAGTCCTTGTGAGAAATAGTGATTTTGATGCCAAACTCCAAATTTGTGAATCTGGTAAGTTCTAGAAAACCAATGAGAGGTTGCCAAGTGTCCACTTGACCTTATCCTATAAATAGAAACTTGAATTTCTCATGTAAAAAACTTTTTAATACTTTTGATTGTAGAATTTTCTAGAAATTCTCTTTATTAATAGAATTCTCTATTTTCTCTCATTTTCCTTCATTTTCTTACTAGCCAAACATGCCTTGTGAGATCAAATCTCCAAGCATAAGTGGCTAATTCTCATTTTTCTCGAATGAAGGATGATCAAAAGGCAAAATCTATGATGGAATAGAGAAATGAGCTTTAATTGCAAAGGTAATTTGATCCAATTGATTGATTAATTAAATTTTGAGGATTTTTCTCTTCAAATTGTCTTGAATGACTATTACATTGTAAATTAGGTAAATTCATTAAATTCTTAAAGTTAGATTTGATGAGATTGAATAGTTGCATTGTATGAATCATTGGAAGAAGATTTAAGATGAATTGAATATATGTTTTGAATTGATCTCTTGGATTAAATAACCTAATTTGAAGAAATAGATCTAGACTTAAAGTTAAATAAAAAATCAGTTTATATGAGAATTTAGATATTCAATCTAACTTGATAAAAAAAAAAAAAAAAAAAAAATCTCAACATCTATTCACCATAGAGATTGTTTTCTAGAAAATTCTAACTCTATGAATTTATTTTCCTTAGTAATTTTCTCTTATTTTACATTTTATTGTTCCTCTCAATTTGAAATCATTGTTATTTTGATTTTTCATCATGAATTGCCAATCCAATTTCATTTTATCACAATCATTTCTTTTTCCTCCCATTCAAGCCTTAATTATTGGAAAAAATTCATCCCAGTGGATGACACCTAAGACTGCTATACTACTGTAACTTTTGCTAAAAACCCTTTTTGATCGAGTTAGAGTTATTTTAGTATAGTTGAATTAGATTATAATTGTTGTTTTCTTTTTGTAGCAATATACTTCTAAAAATCAATCATACAATAATATTCTGAGATTTTTGTTGATCTAGTTTTCCTTTTTGATTGCCATTAACAACTATAAATTATGTCATAAACTCTATGATAGGTAAAGTGAATATAAATAAAGCCCTTGTGGTTAGGTTTCTAACCCTCTAATCTCTATTTAGACACATATACACCATCATATTGAGATTGATTTAAGGGTTTAGAAGTACCTCAACCCATCTGAATATCGAATTGATTTCCGAATTCTCAAACCATCAATGGCAAGAGGTCTGTTTTGGTTATTCCTTTATTTTCATATTTGATATATACTATTAAGTTTTTAAGCATGATTAGATTGGTGATATATGCTTTTTGGACATGTTTAGATTGGTTTTAGCTCTAACAATCGGTATCAAAGTCATTTTATTGTCTCTACCTTGATTATGAGCAATCTGGAAAAATTGATTGTCTTGATTATTTTTTATTTTTTTATTCTCCTTTTAGTTCCTTTTGTGTCCATGACACTCTTTTTCTAGCTAAATGAGTGTTAAGAGGTCAAGTTTACAGTAATAAAAAAATATTTAAATTTTTCTAAAAATTTAAAAAAATCCAGTATTTTGTGAAAATTTCATAAATTTGGTATTTTGTGAGGAAAAAAAAAAATCATATTTTTGGTGTTTTTATGAAAAATCATAAATTTGACATTTTATGAATACCATTTTGTGGAATTGAGATCTAGACATTTATGTGCTTAAAATTATGTCTTTTTTGTATACATAATTTATTGTTTTCATTATACATGCAATTTGAATTTTTAGTACATAAATTTAGACAATTTTCATATATGTTAATATTGCTTATAGTTGCACGCAATTTATATGAATAATTTTTTGAATTAAAATTAAATATCTAGTGATCCATATTATTTTAATTAATTAGAGATTAGCCAAACATCCTTAATTATGCAAAATTATATATTAAGTGTTTAGGATCACATAGAGGAAAATGATATTTATTGTGATTAATCATAATTAATATAATAAATTTTATCCCACAAGAATTTTAATTATATTTGTATGATTAATTAGGATAGAATATCAAATTTTATTCTTAATTTACCCATAGATATGTTAACACAGTTCCTTAGGATTACCCAAAAGAACACTCTATTTTAATTAATCCCATGAGATATCATGGAGCCTCTATTAAGAATACCCATCGTTACTAACTTCCATCAACAATGACACAATCTATAGGGAATATATAATCAACTTACAATCTCACCCGTAGGTCAAAGCCACTACTATTTGTAGCATAAACTCAGTATTCTTTCAAGGTTGAAAGACAACATAATGAAACATCTTGATGAAGTAATGACAACTTGATAGTCTTATGTCATGACTCACTGTAAGTCCTATTTAATGTGTAACCATACACGCTAGTACACTCACCATAGGAAACTCATCCTGATGGCCAATGCCAGTTATCCCAATAAACTTTTAAAGAAACATATTTTAGCTCTCCATCATCCTTAAGTGGAACTTGACATATACTCATGGAGAGCAAAGATATTTCAGTTGAACACACAATAGGATAATTTGTAACTCAAGGATAATAAAGGTAGTCTTGGAAGGTTGATAGTTTTTACCTTTTTAGACTACGGATACTAGCTCATGGGGAAGTTAAACGCAATGGATTTCATGTCATAGACCCGAGCACTTAGAGTCTCATTGTTTTTTTATATAGGATACTAGAGTGCAGTTGGTTCTCTATAATGAGATATCGATTCAACTTTATAATTAGATTATGAGGAAACCAGTATTGTCCTATGAGCCCTAGTGGTCCCTATTCGAGTTCATATACCTTGTCGGCACAATTTATGAGGATTAGATTGGTTGTTAGTTAACTTTTTATGCATAAAGGCTGTTTTAGTAACTACATAAAGTTGCATAAGGGTTAGTAATTAAAGTCTCTGGATACTTCAAGCTTCATCTTCTCCGAACAAAATAGATTTGGGAACTTCCAAATCTAAGGTAAACACACTACTCTTAAAATCTGAAACCTAGTATTATTTTAAAATCCATATTTTTCATTGTGCATAGGATTTAGAAAAGCTTAGGAAGATTCACATGCACCTAACCTGATCCTAGGATAAAGAACGAAGAGATTTGAAATTCCTTATAGAAATGTGATGAATAAGCGATTCAACTTAAATAACTAGCCTCTTAGAACTATGAGGGACTACCTACAACCCACTTGGGCCTATGCTTTTTTCTGCTTAGACTTGTCTTTTAATTCTCTTCAAATAAATGTTGAGCTTGAAATGATTCAATTACTACCTTTTATTTTATGAAAGAGATGGTGAAAATTCTTACACTAACTTAAAAGAATTTGAGAAGGTATGCTTTGTTTTGGTAGAGATGACATGTAATCTAGATTAGTTCAAGCTCAAGGCCTTTTTATCTTCATTAAAAGAAAAGGCCAAGTAGTAGTGGTATAGCCTGAGACCTCATAGTATAAGTTCTTGGGCTACTTTATAAAATGTTTTTGTCAAATTCTTTTCTTTATACAAAATTTTTTCCTATAGAAGAAAATTTGCAAATTTTTGTTTTATAAAGAATAAGATAGCATGATTGTTAGGATAGGTTTAAGGCATTATTGGTTAGTTGCTCACACCATAGTTTTGAAAAGTGAAGGGTTGTTTCCTCATTTTATGAAGGAACATCCCCTCAAATCAATAATTTATTGAAAGCATGTGTAATAGGTATTTTTGTAGTAAAAACCAGAAGACGCACTTGAATAATTGGACTTTCGTGTTGAAAAAATCAAGGGTTTAAGAATCCTTAGTCCTTTAAGTACACTTTTTAGAACTTGGAAACCAACCCTAATAATGTGCAATCTCCCAACCCATTTCTCAACATGGCTCTTCTTACTGCAGTAGGGAAATAGAATAAGACAAGTTTTGGATGTTTCAAGAGGAAAAAACTACTAAGTTTGAGATCAAGGAAATTGTATGTTTAGTAGTTGGAAAAGAATTTGTTGAAAAAATTTAGTTGAGAAAAAAAAAACTCCTAGCATGTTGCAAATAAGTTTGTAAGCATTATTTTTGAAAAAAAAAATACAAAAATAGAAGAAGAAAATTACAAGTAGCAAGAAACAAGGGAAGAATAGAGCATTATTGTGCATGTTCACACCAATTCTATTCTTTCCACAATTTCCTCCTCTTTGCAACCCAAAATTTTGAGCTTTAGGGTACCATCATGGGTCATCATTTATCTCTTCCAATTTCACTTAATACCTATGGGTGGCCACTTGACTTCCATGGAAATTAAGTAAAAATTTCTCAATGTACTTTGAGGTTATATCATCCTTCAGAACAAGAGTAAATTATTGGAACTAAGAAGCAGCGTGCTAGTGAATAGCTCACCTTTCAAGCTCGTTATTTCGACTAGACCATTACTATAGATAGAGCATCCACTTGAGTGCGCCTTATATTATTCACTTTAAACGTGTGGCTTAAATTGTGCACCCTAGGATACCAATCTAAATAGCACACTTAGAGAGTACACTTACACATTATGCACCTTTATGTGGTTGTCTAGATTGCGCCCCTAGGAGCATAGTTTAAATTGCACAGTTCATGTGCATAACTTGGATTGCGTTTCACATGTGCACTATCCAATTTCATTGGTGTACCAACCTACTCTCCTTGATTACTATGCAAGTGCACTTTTTGTTATAGTAAAAAATAGTTATTCCCCTGTGCAAACTTTTTGAAGAAAAATGTCTTCCCACACAAAATCTTAATTAATTAGTGACCTTTCACCTCCCCTACCATCAATGCATCAATTGAGTTGAGCAAGGGACCAAAGGGTCTCTAAATTTTTATAAAAAGTGAATGATTTTTCGCCATACTCTGCATGCACTCAATCACAATCACACACAAAAGCATTGCATGCAACTTTGAAAAATAATGAAAACCAAAATACTAAACATGAAGGAGAAAAGGAAGAGAGTTGAAAATGAGCAATCATGCCAAATTGTGGAAGTCATGGTGATTGCACTAGTAATTGTAACAATTACAATGTCAAAACAACCCATTGGGGTATTTAGTGAAAGAAGCATTCAAATATAAAATGCTTGCATTTTGCGTATTTAGTGGTGGAATCCCTAATTACCACTATGAAATTCTTAGGATAATATCATCATATAATGAGCATTGGAAGCTAACAATGGATGATATTGAACATCATCGGTCAATCTCACCTTATTGTAATAGTAAGAGAAAGAGGAAAGTGAAAGAGTTTACTCTTGGGGCTCAAGGTTCCTTTTTCATACCATAAACTCTTCACTTTGGGACCATTCCTAGTGGGTATGGCCTTCACACCCAATTTTCATATAATTTTTGTTTTCATGTCCTTTTTATATTTCTTTAATAATAAATTCAAGCATAACAACCTTAGTTCTTAGTATTTTTGTTTTAAGCTCACCTAAAAATTTAATCTAATTAAATAATTGATTAAAAACCATCACATAGTCACTTAGCAAGCTCAATAGTCTAGAAAAGACTAAGAAGAAAAAATTTCCATTGAGTGTATTTCTTTCTCCTAGTCTTACACAATTTGCACTACACCTCATAGTGTTAGGAAACACGTGTTTCTTAGGTAAGGGAATAGTGGCAACCCTGAATAAGAGCAAGTTCATTGCGAAAAAAAAAATTATAATGAGATTTTCTATTACTAACATTTTGTAGAAAGATATGGTGGGTAGCAGTTGGAGAAGTCAATTTTTACTAGTCGAAGCTTGGTATTAGGCTTCTAAGGGTGATTTATCACTCAATGCCTTAGACCAATTGGTCTAAGAGTCACTAACTTAAAGTCACAATCATTATAGAGGTAACTATGTTGCATTTCTCCATTTTCTACCAAAACAAGCAAACAAACAAACAAAAAATTAAAAAAAAATAGCAATAGTGAATGCATGAAAAAAAGGGAAAGTTGTCTGCCTTATACCAACTCTAGGATCCTAATTTCTCTAAGGCTAGGAGGTGTTAACTTTTAAGATTATTAGACTAGAGGAGAAAGAAACCTCAGTAGAACTATTCTATTTAAGAAAACCTTAGTCTTGGGAGAGTTGGTCATAGCCAAGTGATGAGGGTTAATAAATCAAATAAAAAATTAAGAACTAGGTCGAGTAATACCATCCACTACAAGCCAAGTTTGCTTTGCTTGAATTCTTTAGTTTATTTTTGTTAGAGTTCTCTTAGTTTTCACTTTTTATTGCCAAGGGACTAGGAACAAGCTATAGAGAGATTTGATGAGAACTTAAACACAACCCTTGGATGGCTATCAAGAGCCTATTCTAGTGTATTTGAGGTACTCATACCTAGCTGAATGCTTTTTTTTGGTCGCTAGTACCTTAGAAAAATGCTTTTGATATGTTTTATGAGAATTTTGCAAGCCATTCTTGATGCATTAGAGGCTTCCAAGGAATTCACAAAGATTGAAGTGCCTAATAGGGGGAGCATACAAGATTGCACACCTCTTAAGTGCTCAAAAGCTTTCATGGTGGAATCCTCCTAAGCATAGCCCATATAGTACACTTTAAAAGCATAATATATTACTTTATTTCAAAATGGGAAGGGACAAACCATGTCCAAAGTATAAATAGGACACTCCTAGTAAGTCAAATTGCCACATGTCTAATAGGCAACAATGACAGTATTAAAGACGAAGTGGGGGAGACACTACAATGCAATGATGGTAGGACATAACTTTTGCAAGGATACATATGATTGGAGGTATATGCAATAGTCTACTCCCACTCCTCTTATATGTTATGCTAGGCTTCAATATTGAATTAGAATGAAAAACAATGCATTGAGCATGCCCATCTTAGATTGAGAAAGCATGGTTATTGATCCATTATGAGCAAGTTTGTATTCTAAGCATAATGATTAGTATGGTCCAATGAAGTGTTTTTTCCAAGTGAAATTAATTAGCAAGCATTCCTAGTAAAATTGAGAGAAAACCAACTCCTTAGCATTCATTTCACTTTCTTTATGTAACCACTTCTAGTGAAATGTCATCTCCTAGCAAAATGAAGCTTGACCCTCCTAGTGAATAAAAAAATTTGAGGCAAGATGGCTTAGTTTAACTTGATGTTTGATGCTCCCTACCTATAAGACTTCATATTTCAAGAAAAATCTCTACCAAGGACTTGTCTAACTCCACAAAATATGTTAAAACCAAAATAGGAACCAAACATAAAACCATGGTTGAGAAGTGGTTATATATGTCATATTGGCACAAAATACTATGAAAAAAGGGCCTTAAATATTTAATTCTTAAGCCCTCATCCAAATTCAATCATTTACTCCATTATACATCTTTTGATTTCCATAAAATAAAAAACCAATAAATAGTTGAACCTTCAGTTATGATGCTAAGCTCAAACAATATGTTGGTGTCTTATTTTGTCAAGCCCACATGGACTAATCATTACGTGCCATTTTCCAACTTATGACATGTTCCATACTATTCTACAATAATATGACCCTTATTTCATTTTCACATTAAGATCCATGTTCTCTTCGCATATCTTGTATGCCATAGTACTATAAAGTTTGGAAATAGATGTCCATTTTCAAGTATATCACTAGGTCACCAAAATGCTCATAGAATATAGATGCTCGCCTATAGCGAATATCAAGGGATCTCTTTTACTCTATCTCTTAGTGAAGGGGAACATATGCATCTGAGAGGAATGATTGTTTAACTCTTGTTATAGCAAGGAGGGGATGTTTTCTCTAAAATACTTATGGCTAGATTATCTTTATGGTCCCTTTAATATGTCGCCCTTGACACATTGCCCTATCCTTAATGTGCACCTATTTGAGTCGTGAGTAGGGTATAATGGATTCAAAATAGGATTGATGGATATTGATCTTCATATTAGGATCGAGGGTCTTAGTTTTTTGGTGACAGTTAGATGTTCATCATGTATAAGCTTGTTCTGATTACAATGAAAGAGAAAGAGAGCAACAAGACATGTATTATCCCCATGGTTTTAAAAACTGGACAGGATCGGCCAATTTGACTGCCAATCGGTCACGATTCCAATCCGGTCTGGTTCGGTGAATTGGACCGAAATTTGGTTGAACCAAAATCGGACTGGGTGAACTGACGGTCAAACCGGCAAACCGGGCAATTCAAACCTTTTTTTTTTTTTTTTACAGCATCAAAACAACACCGTTTTCCCATCAAACCCACCCTTGCGGCGCCCTAGCTCCAATAGCAGGCTGGCGGCCCGCTTGCCACCAATAAGCCCCCCCACACAAAAATGGGGTGTTTACATTAAGATAGCAATTGACTGTGAATTCTTCCCAACAATTAGTGTATAAGGATGACTAAATTTTCTTCCATCTTGTCAATTGCCCAAAGAAGGTTGGGGCAATGTCGTAGAAGATTGCCATAGTTACTGGAGCTTCCAGATGATAATGACGGATATCTTTCTCAGGGAGATAAACCATGTGCTGCAAGGAGACTGGTCCATTTTGCCAGAGAATCTTCGAATATGCAGGTTCTAAACTCCCAACACCAGCAATCGATCTGTACCGCGGCGCCTTAGCTCCAACCCCCGACCGTCCCAACTCCAACAGCAGGCCGACACCTCGCCTGTCGCCGACGAGCCCCCCCACACCACCACACACACACACACACACACATAGAAAACCACTCTTTGCCCCCACCCCCCGTGCCAGCTCCACCCGCTGACGGCACGCCTTTCTGCTGCCAACAAGCAGGTGAAACTAAAATCTTAAACTCCCATTTAAAAAAATAATAATAATAATTAATTTTTATGTTTTATATTTAATCTTTTAATATTTAATTTCTTAATTTTTTGTTGATTATAATTTTAATGTTATGTTTAATATTTAACTTTTATAATTTTTTTCACTTTTTGTTTATTTATTGCACATTGAAATTTTAATTTATTGAAATTATTGAAAATTTTATTTATTGAAATTTTGTTGATTTTCAAATGAAATTCTAATTTTAAAATTTTAAATAAATATTTGATTTGAAAGTAAATTTCTCATTTTGAAAAAAATTTCTACAACAAATTTCAAAATTTTTAGTTCTTTGATTTTTAAAATTATTGATGACTTGATTCTCTAAATTAATGTGGGGTTTTTATAAATTGTTGATGACTTGATTCTTTAATTTTATAATTAAAATTATGATTTTTGTTTACAATTTGATAGAGAAATAAAAAATGAAACAAAAAATAAAAAAACTCAATAAACAAAGTAGATATTGTCAAAATTTACATAGAATTTATTATTTTTATTTATTATTATTATTTTTTTAATTTTAATAATATAGAAAACATATATTTATGACATCACCGATTCGACTATCGGTCTGACCAATGAATTGTGAACCAATAACTTTTTTTTCCGATTCAATGACCGATCTGATTTTAAAAACATTAATTATCCCTAAAAGTTTTTTGACATCATTATTATATAATTAATGTAAGAGATTAATTTAAAGGATTATAAAAAGAATTCATTTCTTATTAAATAAAAGAAAAAAGAAAATCTCCTCTTTCCTAGAATTCTCTTCCTGTTTCTACTATCATTCTCCTTAAAACTTATGGTCTCTAGCTCATTCTACTCTAAGCTCAAACTCTTGATCGCAACTTAATATCCTATATGGCTAAATTCTAATTGGAAACACCCAATATCAAATACTCATTTCCCATTCAAGTTTTATAATTTGGTAAAACTCTGAGATCATAGTTGAAGTCATTGGTGAAATATTTACTAAAAAGAACAACGAAAATTGCCATATTCACAAGAGAAAGAGATTATTACACTATACAATTTCACCCTAAAATAAAAATGTACCAAAATGAATCTCAAAGAACAACCCAGAGCTTAAAACAAAAGTCCACTAAGTTAGATACAAAGTATTAATAATTCATTTGGAGGTCTTGGCCTCAATCTTCACCCGGAAAGCCACACTCATGAGCAACATGCCATGCCTCAAAATGAACTTCCTATAAATGAAGTTTAGGTACAACTAGCATCACCCCATGACTCCATTTTTATTGGGTTCTATGCAACACCAAGCCATCAGAATTATATGTGGTGATGACAGTTAGTAATTTATAGCATTCCCATTTATAAAGAAACAGTACTTTTTAACATAAGCGGTGGAGGGATATGGTAAATAAAGAAAAGGATTGAAAGTTGAATTTCATGACATTTATTAAGATCATTAATGCTGTATATTAAAAGAAGTAAAGAAAGAGACAAGAGAGTGAGGCCTTTTCATTTTACCCTCAAATTAAAATGGTTGAAACACGGCAGATAACGAAAGGGAAAAGTGTCTTTTTAGAGTGAATAAAGAAAATAGAGGAAGGCAATGGAAAAGAGTATAGATGAAGACATTGAAGTTGGAGCCAGGTACGGCGTGAATGATATAGCAAGATAGGAGCGAAAAGCTTGGCTGGCGGGCGAGAGAGGTTGGTAGCCTCCTCTGCGGCTCCACTGCATGCCTCTCCCCGTCCTTCCACCTTTCATCCATCCAAATCCTTCCATAATTTAATTTTAATGGTTGATATATGCAAGCTCTTTGTGAAATTAATCATTTTCCTTCATTTCGAATTAAAGGAATGAAATTTACTTTTAAAGGAAGCACGGAGGATATATATATATATATATATATATATATATATATATATATATATATATATGAGAGAGAGAGAGAGAGAGAGAGAGAGAGAGAGAGAGTGATGGTCGAATTGCGTTGAGGACATAGAAGAGAAGAGAGTGAGAGTGGGGGAGAGAGAAGATGAATGAAAGAAAAGTACAAAACGAACCCCATTTAGGAAAAGGCGGAGGAGAAGAGTCCTCAAAGGGAGTCTCTCATGAGTCATGGAGCAGAGCCATCGATTCGACCCGTCCACATCGTCCTCTTAAATCCAAAACAAAACAAAATTTTTTTAAATACATAAAATGGAAAGCGAACCAAAAAAAACTCTCTTAAGTGAGTCACCACACAACCGCTCCTGCTCTCTCGCGAGAAGGCGGAGGCTCTGTCTCTCTTATATAACCAACATTAATTGCACTCGAAAAAGGATTCTTGATTAATTTCTTTTCTTTTTTGTTATTTCTTTGTTTTGAAGCCGCATTTCTCAGTCTCAGTACAATCATTTCACTTTCCTAATCATGATTCTCACTCTCTTTCTCTCTCCAAACTCTCCATATTATCTCAATTTGCACTGCGTGGGTGTGGGGTTGAATTAAGTGCTAAGCTGAAGCGTCTCATTCACAGCAGTTCCACAATC
This sequence comes from Vitis rotundifolia, assembly GCA_030254885.1. Lineage (NCBI taxonomy): Eukaryota > Viridiplantae > Streptophyta > Magnoliopsida > Vitales > Vitaceae > Vitis > Vitis rotundifolia. The sequence continues at coordinate 14,543,482 of CM058166.1, forward strand.
ACGACTTTTTCTCTGCTGCTTCTTCTTCCATCGCCTTGATTTTGCTTTTACCTGTCTTAACAACAACTACGCTTCCTTTTCTTACTTTCCCTTTTCAAGATACGGTAGAAATCTGAGTCCAAAAGCACGCCCCCATACGCTTGTGAATTTTGGATTGAAAACGAGATTACCTTCCAGCAATGGTTCCGTTGCTTCTTCTTCTTCTTCTTCGTCTTCTTGTTTAAGGATTTCTTCTCTTTCTCTTTACCTCTGCCCATTTGAGATGGGCGACAAGGGTGAAGCAACCAAGAAGCAACAGCAGCAGCAGCATTCGACTTCTCCTCAAGACCCGCTTGAGGAATCCACTGAAACTAGGGAGCAGCACCATCATCAACAGTCCCCGGTGGTGGTGGTCACCGGTGCTCAGTTCATCCCTCCTCTCTATGTTCCCAGTGGTGCAAGCTCTGCGACTTTCGAACAACAACAGCAGCAGTTTGATGCTTTGAACCCTAAGAGACCCAGATACGGGAGTGGGCAATGGAAGCTCCTACCTTCTCCGTCTCACCATCAGCAGCAACAGAAACAGACCCAGATGGCAATACTCAACACCGAATCTAGCCCATCTCCCACAACCAACCCACATACCCAACCTCACACGACAGCAGCTTCTTCGTCAGACACCGCATCGTCACCTTCTCACTCTCCTATGCCTTCTCTCTCTGCAGCCTCCGGACAAGAAACCAACAAGCCAGAGGGAGAACACTTCCATCAGCAATTTCGTAAAGGCAAGTACGTGAGCCCAGTTTGGAAACCAAATGAGATGCTATGGTTAGCTAGGGCTTGGAGGATTCAGTACCAAGGAGGGTCTGATGGGTCTGGCTCATCTTCCCGAAGTGAACCGCAGGAGGGTGCCCAGGGTACAGGAGTGGACGTGGCCGTGCTATCAGTGAGGGGCAAAACTAGGGCTGATAAGGATAGAGAAGTTGCGGAGTTTTTGAACAGACATGGGGTTAGTAGAGATGCTAAAACAGCTGGGACCAAGTGGGATAACATGTTGGGTGAGTTCAGGAAGGTGTATGAGTGGGAGAGAAGAGGTGAGAGAGAACAAGGCGGGAAGAGTTATTTCCGGCTGTCGCCATATGAGAGGAAGCTCCATAGATTGCCAGCTTCGTTTGATGAAGAGGTTTTCGAAGAGCTCTCTCAGTTCATGGGATCTCGTATGAGAACACCTCAGAGCAGAGGTGCTTCGGCCATTGTTTCCGTCGATGACAGTCGCAAAGCTCTGCCTCCACCTCCACCATTCAAAGAAGACGACATCTCTCTCTCCGGTATGCACCAAACAATTAATGCTTTTCTCTCTTAATTTGGAGGCAATAATTTGTTTATCAGAAAAGAAGATCAAAACATACTCCATAATCTCCTAATCAAAACATGTTTGTCCTACGTTTTCGTTTGCAGCAAGGACGAAGCAACTGGTTATGGGGAGTGGAGGCGAAGCATTTTACCATGGTACCAGAGGAAGCCTATTAGGGTTCGAGTCTTCACTGGACATTGGGGGTCCCGCATCGTCTTCGTCTTCGAAGGAGCTTCGTCGAATTGGGAAGATACGAATGACATGGGAGGAGTCAGTGAGTTTGTGGGCAGAAGAAGGCGAGCACCACAGAGGGAGAGTGAGGCTTCAAGGGTCGAGCTTCTTGAACGCAGATGAGCTCACTTTCTTAGACGACTCCACGGTTGCTTGCACCATGGAGACCTTTGAAGATGGACCCCTCAAAGGTTTCTCAGTGGATAGATTCATTTCTGGACAACAAGTCAAAGTCTTTGGCAGAAGAAAGTCTTCCTCAGCTTCAGCTTCATCTGGTATCAATCTGTTTGTTGATATTCCTATTCTGAGAAACAATCTAGGAATCCCCATATAACGGTATCTCTAATCCTCTCAGGTTTCACAGAAAGAGTTCAGCTTCCATTGGCAGAGCCTTCCATCAGATGTAAGTCTTCTACACAGAAATAAAGAGGAAGACGCTTCTCCAATGGTCCCTATATGTTCATTAATACCAACCGTTGGTCCTTGCTCTCCTCAGTCTCCGACGGTTGTGATTGAGTCATTGATGTGGGCCATTTCTTTGTACATTGCTTTGGTGCATTTATATACACGCATATGATATTGGTGTTTCATATCTGTTCTGGTGCAGCTATTCCTCCATGGGAGTTCCAGGACCCAACGGAGTACTACGTGGGGTGTCTCCGAGCCCCACCCACGACACTGCCCAGCTTGTTCGAGCTCTCATGGCACTTGCAAGAGCCACCGCCTGAGGATCTAAGGTTTCCTCTTCGGAGAGACGTCTACCGCGACTTGCCGCAAGGGAAAGAACTATTCTTTACTACTTCTACTGAACTATTAGATTGTAGAGCTTTCACATTTGATATCTTAAGCTCAATTATTCGATCAAACCCTAGTATCAGTGCAGCCACTGCTACCAGTAGAGACTCTTTCGTTGGTCTTTGGGATGATTGCATTAATAGGGTTGTATCGAAATTCTGTTCTATTGAGATGATTATCATTCGGAAACCCTCTTCATCAGCTGAAGCATTGCAAGATCAATGGCCCAACGTAACGGGGTTTGTGAGAAATTTTTGTTTGTGGAGGGGAGAGGAGACTGATCTATTAAGGGATGGTCACATTGATCCCTCTTCTTCAATAGTTGAGAAGCTTTTATGGACATACATGGATCTTCCTTACCTACTTGGCTACTACGCTGTTGGCTACATGGTAACATTTTGCGCCTTGAGCCGATCACAGGACCGAGTCATTCGAACTGATTTATATTCACTAGACTTATCTACACCATCCGAGAGAATAAAAGGCCTAATCTCATGTTGGAGAATTGCAGGCTTGTTGCCATTGCTAGCTGACAGATGCTTCAACAACATTAACAATGGCAGCAATTACAAGTCGTTTCCTTATAGTGACTTTGAGAGGATTGATTCCTGCAATGGAAACATCATCGAAGTGACACCAAACACTGTAGCAAAATACTTCTCAAGTAGGAGAAAGTGGGGTGCAGTGAAAGAAATCTATGATTTCCTTGACCACCGAATCCCACACGCTGAGTTCATTCTCCGATCATCGGAGAAAGATCTGGTACTGATATTCAAGCCCAGAGGCTGCAAATCAAAGCCCACGAACTGTGATCAGCTAGTAGAAGCTCTCAAGAACGTAACGAAGGCCTTGGTTGCACTACATGACCTTTCATTCATGCACAGAGACCTGAGCTGGGACAAGGTGATGAGGAGAAGCGACAGAGATAGCGAGTGGTTTGTATGTGGGTTTGATGAGGCGGTGGGAGCACCGCAGATATACCCACACGGAGCCGCCACGCCGGCAACGAGTGGGAGGCACGCGCCGGAGATGGGGAGGGGTCTGCATGGAGTAAAGGTCGACGTGTGGGGTGTGGGTCATCTGGTGAAGACATGTGGATTGGTGGCAGTTCCCAAGCTATTGAGAGAACTGCAGAATAGGTGCTTGGACCAGAACCCGGAGCAGAGGCCGACGGCCGCCGACTGCTACCACCACCTGTTGCAGTTACAGTCATCTCTGTCAGCCACCGGTGGGTATTGAAGTGATTGACATAATGGTTCCATAAATTGGTGTGGTGCCACTTCTTTTGATAGCCCACACAACATAGCTAGCCTTCTCTTTTTTCACTACCCAAAAAAGCAAAAAAGAAAAAAAAAAAAAACATTATTGTTTTGTGGAGAGTTTGGCCCTCTGAGCAATGAGGGACTCATGGGTACTCTGAGCTTTCTATGTGGGCCGTTGAGACTTGTGGGGTTTCTGAGGTTTTGGAGGTTGGACATAGTGGCGGCAGCCGCCCAAATGCCACACACGCAGAGCTTTCCCCTATCAAATCAATATATTCAACATTTGTGTTCAACAGTTTATTATTATTTTTTTCTTTTTCAGTTTCAGATGGAATATCTTGGGATACTATATGTGAAATTTGGCATTAATTGTTTGATGATGATCCATATTTCGCTTGCTTCATGGCTCGTGGATTTATAATTCGTTGGTTTTTGTATTTTTGTGGGTGGAAGAGAGGGTGGATGAAATTGTGGGGTGACTCATTTGAGATTGGTCATTCCTTTATAGGGTTGATGATTGTGCTCCCAATGCAGAGTGCATCCCTATAATGGTGCCCCTCTTTGAAGGGGTTTGAACTCGGAGGACAAGATTCTCTGCAAACATATAGGTGGAATGGTGGGGTTGCACTTCTCTGCTATGTTTTTTGCGCATGTATCATCACTGGTACTATTGTATCTACGTGTTATGCTTTGCCATAGCACACTATAGATGAGTTTATTACTGTTTTGACGAGAGCATATTCTGTTTTATTTTACTATTTGTCTTTCTTTGTAATACAGTAAGGAAGATCCCTGACTTTACTGTTTGAGTGCCAAAGAGGTCACATATCAAAATGCTTGTTGGTGGGTATTTAGATGTTTAGCTACAGACATTATTTCTCTCTACAACATTGAGATTAAACTTGTAACAATGGGACAAAACTCTTACACTATGATTAAGTGTATGGTGAACCATGGTTTTCTATCAGAGCTTTTGAAATTGTTTGGTAGAAAAACTATTACACTAAAACATCATATTCAAACTTCAAACTTCAAAAATTATAAAAAGGTTGCCATTCGACAAACTAAACATCATGCCATCGTCCACCTACATGTGAAGTTCTAAAATCTAAAATCCTAGCAAGTTGATCCCATGTACATGTTGGCCATATGTGCATTCGTGTTTTCTACATGATTAGTCTCTAGAAACAAATGCTGTAGAAGATGGGCCTCAGAAGAAAGAAACAATCCTTATACTCTTCATATCTTTAGCAAGCCATATATAGATCAACAAACCAACACCCAACCCCCCACCCCCCCTTTACCATTCAAGAAGAAAGAATAACCGTTTCAAATACCCCTTACATCAATAACTACCTGTAATCAAGAAAGGACCAAAACTTTTTTCTTCTACAATTAAAAGTAAAACAAAAGAACACAGAAAAACACAAATCATACCTCTTGTTGGGAAAAATTACACAAATAATAATCTGTCTTAAACACATAATGATAGTAACGGATTATAACAAACCTTTTTTTCTCTTTTTGTGTAATTAGATAGGCATGTGACAATTCAAAAAGAATTTAATAGGTAAATCAGACCAAAGCAAACCAGAAAAATCAAGACACCAAAGTTTTGTGTGGGAAAAACCCTCTACTGTGAAGGAAAAAAAACCACATAACCTAGTCTAGTCAAAATCTTCCACTATGAAAATAATGTGTACAGTGTTCTTCTCTAGAAAAATACTAGAAGTTTACAATCACTAGTAGGAGAAAGAACCATAGTTGTATTATGCGCACACAAGGCCAAATAACCCACACTCCTTTTCTTTCCTCTCTCTTTTTTTTTCTCTCAGTTTCTGTGGTGTCTATACAACTATACCCACAAACCCTCTTTTCATCTAATATGTATGTATGTGCGTGTGTGTGTGTGTAAATTAGGTTTCACATTTTTTTTCTTTCTTTTTTTTTTTCAATTTATTAAAGTGAGCCTTCACCTCCACATAGGAGGGATGCTAGTCAACAAATCCCTCCCCTCACTCTCACATGGAGAAAGGCTTCCTCATACCAACTATCTCTTTACAAGCTTCAAGTATCTGTTTTGGTAATGTCTTGGTCAACATATCTTAACTGTTATCATCAGTATGAACTTTTTCAATCTACAACAACTTTATCTCTTGCACATCCCAAATCTAGTGATACCTCACATCAATATGCTTTGATCATGAGTGAAAAATAGAATTCTTACTAAGATGAATTGCACTTTGGCTATCACAGTAAAGGATAAACTTCTTATGTTTCTAACCCAACTCTTGTAGAAACTTCTTCATCCATAAGACTTCTTTGCAAGATTCTATAATTACAATGTACTCAACCTTTGTAGTAGACAATGCAACAAACTTTTGCAATTTAGATTGCTAGAAAACTACTCTTCCTGCAAAGGTTATCAAATAACTTATAATGGGCTTTCTTGAATCAATATCACCAAGCATATTTGTGTCTAAGAAACCATCTAATATAGGTTTTCCATTTTCAAAGCATAAATAAACTTTGGAAGTTTTATTGAGATATTTGAGAATCCACTTAACTGCTTCCTAATGCTATTTATCTAGATTAGAAAGAAATCGATTGACAACACCAACTACATGAGTTATGTCAAGCCTTGTTCATACCATGGCGTACATCAAACTATCAACTATGAATGCATAAGGCACTCTCTACATGTCTTCTTGGTTTTTCTCACTTGTAGGACATTTTTTGCTATTGAACTTGAAATGACTTGTAAGTGGAGATACAACAGGTTTTGCCTTACTCATGTTGAAATACTCTAAAACTTTCTCAATTTACCTCTCTTAAGATAACCAAAGTGTCTTTTTTTTTTTTTTGCTTTCATCATGAGTAATCTTCATACCAAGAATCTTCTTAGCTAGTCCTAAATCCTTCACGACAAAGGATTTACTGAGATCTTTCTTTAGTTTCTCAATCTTACTTATCATGACCAACAATCAACATGTCATCAACATAAAAGTAAGAGAAAAATAAAATCATTATTAGAAAATTTCTTCACGAATACATAATGATCAGAAGTAGTTTTACCATACCCATGAGTTTCCATAAAAGAGTCAATATTTTTGTACCATTGTCTAGCTTCCTGCTTGAACCCATATAAACCCTTAGGTAGCTTCACCAAATCATAAGTATGGTTCTCATGCAAGGATTTCATCTCATCTCACATGGCTCCTAACCATTCTTGTTTCTTCTCATGGGCTATAACCTCTTGATAAGTCTTTCGCTCTCCTTCATCAATGATCATCACATACTCATGAGGGCAATACCTTGTGGAAGGTTTACACTCTCTAGTAGATCTTCTCAATTGAGGCTCAACTAGTAATTTTATAGGGCTTTCAGCAACTTGCCCATTTTCATCTATGGGCCTATGATTGACTAGAAAAGCATGACCATGGTCTTCTTATGTGTCTCTATTATCATCTATTTGTACCATAGAAGGAATAGGACTCTGGTCAACTAGCTGTTCATTATTGACAAACTTTGGCTTTTAAGGTTTCTCAAAGTCTTCAATAGTTTGATCTTAAAAAAAGACAACATCTCTACTTCTTATCACTTTCTTGTCAATTGAATCCCAACATTTATAGCCAAATTCTTCATGGACATATCCCAGAAAGATATATTGCTATATTCTAAGGACATGTACAAATGCCTAATAGCCAAAAACTCGTAAGTAATCATAAGAAACAGTTTTCCTGTCCATACCTTTTCTGGCACATTACAATTTAAAGGATTTGAAGGTGAAAGGTTGATTAAGTCCACAACTATCCTCATTACCTCTCCTAAAAAAGACTTAAGCAGTTTTGTATAAAAGAACATGCACCTAATCTTATCATTGATGGTATGGTTCATTCTCTTTGCAACTCTATTATGTTGTGGTGTTTTTGGCACTGTCTTCTCATACTTGATTCCATGAACTCTACAATACTCCTTAAATGGACCCCTATATGCACCACTATTATCTGCGTGTAAATGTTTTGGCTTCTTTCTAGTTTTCCTCTCAATAGTAGCATGGAAAATCTTGAAACTTTCAAGTACCTGGTCCTCAATCCTTAAAAGAAAGGCTTAAACTTTTCTAGAATGGCCATCAATAAAAGTAACATAATATTGAGCACTACCAAGATTCTTATCATCCACAAAGCACACATCAGTATGAATCAAATCTAGCACATTAGATTTTCTAGATTGAGGAAAACTTTTAAATGCAACTCTATGTTGTTTAACAATCAAGCAATAAGTGCATACTTTTAGATTTACACTTTTCAAGTTAGGTATAACTTGTTTCTTAGATACAATATGCATCCCATTCTCGCTTAAGTGACCAAGCCAATTGTGTTAAAGTTCAATGGAAAAGTCATCTACAACATTCACCTCTTTTCTGTAAGAGTTAGTCTCCATCCTGTAAAGAGAGTTGTACTTCTTTCCCTTTACTATTTCTAAAGACCACTTGGTGAGCTTCCATTTTCCTTCACCAAAATAGTTATGATAGTCTTCATCCTCAAGTACACTGGTAGAAATCAAATTAAGGCAAATATCAGGAATATGTCTAACATTCTTCAGAATTAGCTTACACCCAATATTGGTGTCCAAGTGAACATCTCTCATGCCGATAATTTTACACTCTGCATCATTCCCCATCTTTACATGACCAAAATGGCCTATAGTATAGGATGAGAAGTAATCACAATGAAAAGTTACATGGTATGAAGCACCAAAATCAACAACTCAATGAGAATACTGACATGTGAGATGGTGGAGATCTCAAGGGTGGAGGCTAGGGTTTTCTCTCTAGACTGAAAAAAAGAATGGCAAGACTTGGAAACCCTAACCCCTAAAAAGGTATTTATAGGCTTCCTACTAGGATTAAGTGACTTAAGCCCACCATGGGCTTAGGTCACTTAATCTAACCCAAAAAGTTGCTAATTGATTAATTAACCATACAAGGTTCTAATTAATCAATTAGCCCAGTTTAGAAATACCACTCAATTATCCCGATGCAACCTTACATAATTATCAAAATGCCCTTATGCACAAAAGTGAACTAAAAACCTATCTAACCTTCATAAACCGTGCATCAAGGAATATGACCTCAAAGTAGGGACCATTAGAACCCATAGGAGTACTAGCTCCCTCATAATCAAATTTTGAAATTAATTCAACATCCCACCATAGAGAGTCAACTACACTCTAGTACCCTATGTAGATTACAACGACACACTAAGTACTCAGGTTTGTGACCTATTATCCATTGCATGAAGACTCCCTATGAACTGGTATCCATAATCTAATAAGGTAGTACTATCACCTATCAAAATTACCTTTCAAATCCTTGAGTTACAAATCTCACTTATTATGTGATCAATTGTCATACTCTAACTCCACTAAAGAAATTATTATGACCTCAAATTTCATGATCACATGTTCTTTGAATCACCCAAGGAGATATATTGTCTCAATACTATGAGATATCATAGTGTATTTGCATCTATTAAGAATACTTGTTGTCACCATCCTCCATTAATAATGACTCAATTCATAAGTATATATGACCACTTTAGGGTCTCACCGATAGGTCAAAGTCTCCTATTGATTTTGGCACAAACTCAATATCCTCTCAAGGTTGAAAGTCTTTGCAATATAGTAGTTTGGTGAATCATGATAATTGATAGTCTTACATCATGATTCACCATAGGTCTCATCTAGTGTGCATCACATACACTATTGCACTCACCATAGGAAACTCATCTCGATAGTCAAGACAAGTAATCCCTCCGATTAGGAGGAGTGCATTATAGTCTCTATTATATTGCTCAAATCCATGAACCAACTGTAGACAACTTATCTACTTATAAGGAACTTATGATTTGTATCTTATGTGCAACTCCTAATATACCTAAGTCATGTACAATATAAGAGATATGAGTTGCATGCTCAAATCAATGTCAATACACCAAAGGGATAGTAAGGGGATAGTTAAGTCTAACTTTATTACATCATGTCTTTCTTTGAGAGGCTCAATCCTAATAGGTACACCACTCTTTCATAAAGAAAGTAGCACTGATATATGCTAAAAGTAAAACTTATGTGTGTTGAAAGTAACACCGATGTGTGCTAAAAGTACCACTAAGGTAGGAAAAATGAACTACACTTTTAGTTAAGGATAAATTATATTATCACCCATTAGATGCTCCACATCTTATGTTATAATGAAATAACATAATATGCAAGTGACTTTTTAGACAATAATTCTGGTCAGCACAACCCTTTGGAAAAGTGGGTATTACTCCTTTATGAAAAAGCATCACTAATGTATATTGAAAGTACCATTGAGGTGGAAAAAATGTACTATAATTTTAATTTAGGGTAAGATATGTTATCACCTGTTATGTACACCATGTCTTATATAATAGTTAAATAGTATGAAATACTTCCCATAAATTAAATACAACCATTGTGGTTAAAGAGTCATTCTACATATAAAAGGGCCATCTTTCCATTTACTTCCTTGGCATTCATCTTGAACTCGCATGGCTTAACCTAACACGTGTTAACACATGTCTTGATAGCAATACACGTTTATTTTTTGCACCCGTATGCTCAGTATCTTTATATGGAGATAATGAATTTTATGAAACAAATCTAAATTAGAACTTTTTGAGTTTTAATTAAGTGGTTTAGATTTTAAACACTAAAATAATATTATATACCTGAAAACTTTTTTGTGCTATGGGAAAATATATATATATTATGGAATTTGAATATAAGTTTTGCTCCCTTCAAGTGGGCACTCATTTATGGTTAATTTTCAATGCCTTGTCTCAACAAATTGATGATCAATTTGGTTACTGTTACCATGTGATATGAACTTTAGGTGGCATTTGAGGGTCTATATATACACCCTAAGAAGCCCATTGGTTTGAAGCTAGAACACTTCTAATGGCACAATCACTCAATACGTTAAAACAAAAAATGCAAAACCTTATAATAAATGCAATAATTAATTAAAATCCACTCATTTGATGCTAATCATGTAATATAATTTCACAATACACCTTCTAACGCTCCAAACTGATACAGACAAACGGACAGCTCTTGCCACCCAAGTGGAAATACTTCACAGAAGCAATTCTAAGAACATCACAGACAGACCTCACTACGGGCCATTTCTACAAGCTCTAGTCTGCGAAACTGTCAGCTGTAATTGCCATGTTGAGGCATTGTTGCAATCTAGTTTGAGGGCAGATAGCTATGTTTCGGTAGTGGGGAGAAATTTCTAGTATGTCTTCTGATAAAAGAAAAACTGTCCTTTGCGTAGCATAAGGGCCACTGTGTCTCCATTACAGCTTCACAGCTGAAACAATTTGCCTTGCCCTTCAACATGGGCAATCACAATTGGGATTTCTGCTTCCATTCCCACTTTCTTTCCAATTGTTGTCAGTAATTTTGAGTCACAGCATGTGCCCCGTCCTCCCAATTGTTGATCTGGCTAATATTGTGAATGAGAACTCCTAATCTGTATCAGCTGGGTGATGATAGTCGGGTGAGGACCTTAATTCAGAAGAGGCCAAACAAAAATTTTAAACTAATCATGACACAAAAATTCAATGGGTTTTTTCATAATCTTGTTATTAATCAATCAATAAAACACATTTAAATATGGTTATTAATGGTAGAAAAAAGTTCTAAATTCGTAAACATACAGTGTAGAATAAATGCTACAATTTAAAATCAAAATTGTCAAGTTGCACACATCATTGAAAACAATCAAAATGCCTAAAATAGTACAATTCTTAGAAGGTGTTTGATAAAACTTGATACTTATTATTTAAAAACTTAAATTGACTTTAAGTTAAATTATATTTAAAGTTGTTGACTTAAAACTTATTAATTAATTCTAGATTATTTAATAAATTAACTTAAAATTTATTCTAAATCATTAAATTAGCATATTTATCCTCATAACTTATAATTAGGGTAAAGAAAGTTGAGTAATAATGGAAGTTGTGGAATGGTAAAAAAAATTTCAGGAGGAAACTAGGATAAATAGGAGATAAAAGAATAAAATGAATATATGAATTTAAGAATAAATTGATTTTTTAATTTATTATTTAAAGTTTTTTATTTTATTTTAAGTCATGTCATTAAATTATTTAATCAAATATATTTAATTTATTTAATAACTTAAATTAAGTTATTAAATTAATTTATCAAACACCCGTAAAATAAGTTTTAGTTCTATGAAAATGCATGTTAGTAAGGAAAGTTGATCTAATATAACATATATTTGGGTAATAGTGATAATAAGCAAGTGATTTCAAATCATATCAGAGCTTGACGGGGGAATCAAAGAGAGTGCGCTTGATGGGGGATTCTCTAAATCGAGGAGTCAGCTCGGTGGTTCATGGGCTCCTCTATTTTTTCCAATTTTTATTAAAGAAAGCGCAACCCAGGCCCAAACTGCAGTTAAATTACCGAAGCCCATGCTTACGCCTCTACTAAATGAGTTATTTATAGGTCATTTGCCTTCCTACAGTGCCGATGTGGGAGGAGACTTTTGGCTTTTTAAAGGTGGCATAGAAGTATAAGGGGATTTTAACCTGAGTCTTGGGTGTGAAATGGACAGCAAGCCACGAAGCTAAATGTACATTTTAATAAATAAAAAAAAAGGCTTTTAAAATTTAAATTATAAAAAAAAATTAAAATGAATATAAATTTTTATAATTTATCTATCATAAATATCAAAATAATATAAATAAAAAAAACTAATAATTTTGAAGATAGTAAAATATATACAGATTGAAATCCAAACAAATTTAAATAATAAAATCTTATTTTATCTTAATAATTAAAAGTTAAATATTTAATAAAATTAAAATTACCAATAATTTAATAAATTTTGTGATATCTTTATCATAATTTAAACCATCAATATTAATGATGATAAAAATAATGAAATGTGTTTAAAGTTTTTAATTATTTATACATTTTTTAATTTTTATAATTATTTTTAATTTTAATAATATATAAATTATATATTTATAATGTTAACCGTTTGACTACAATTTACCCATCAATTCGATTATTGAAGTATGAGCCGAATAATTTTTTTTATGCAATTGCCAGTCTCGTTCTAAAAGTATTAGTCCAACAAGCACTAATAGGAAAAATATCATGCAAAAAGCCTTGCACATGGCCATATCAAGTTATTATTTGATAAGATTGTATTAAAAATTTTAACATTTAAAATTGTAAATACTAAAAGTGAACTGAATTTAATTTAATTATATTATAAAATAAAAGTTCCTAAATGGTTTATTTTATCAATTTATCCTTTAAATTACATATATGAATTGAAAAATATCATATTATAATTACAATTGCATGTAATTCCAATTGTAATAAAATATTTAAATATTTATTCTGAAAATAAGAGCTCTTAGCAATATAAAGTTTTTATTTGAATTTTGATAAATTACTTTTAAATTTTTTGTTGACATTTAATATATTGAAATCAAAATTTTTTATATATAGCCATTTAGAATAAAAATAAATTTACGAATATGATACATTAGCATAATTATGGGATAATTATGTAACCAAGACTTCAAAACTATTGGATGTTTGCTGCCCAACGCTTCACTTTTATAGTTGATGGCTCATTTTGAACAAACCATAAGTCATCCACTATGCCCACAAGTTGTTGAATGATGCGCACAAAACCATACACCCATGGTTCAAAGTCGTGGTATTGGTCACTGACTCGGAAAGTCTCGAGGCTTATCGGTCTCAGTGTATCGGTTTGGTATCGGGCGATACATAAAATAAGTTAATTAAAAAATTCAAAAAATTATAAAAATATTATGTAAATCATCAGAAAAAAAAAAAATATATATATATATATATATATATAAAATTAAATTAGCTCAAAAAATTAATAAAATAAAATTGTCTCATATTTAACATTATTTAAATAGTTATAAAAGTATTTGCTCAAAGTTATTTATGATAACGCTAATAAAAGAAAATTATTTTAATTCAAATATAACAACATTTTTACTAACAAACATACAATACACTAATCAATTCCATGTTGAATGACGAGGGGGTTCAAAATCATCATCTTCAGTCCTACAACGAGTATACAAATTGGGGTGGCAATTCCCGTAGCAAGGATATGGTTGAAAGAGTTGTTCATAACTTGAATATGTTGGCTGAGATGATTGGCTTGATGATCCATAATCAGGAAAATATGGTTTCGAAGGTTGTTCGGGATCAACACCATATTGATAGTATCCAAAACCTCAATAAGCAATGCTACTATTACTAGAAGATTGATCATATCCATATGAATCACTAGCTCATGTTCTAGTATTTGAATATCCCTCTGGATGCATCATTAGAAATCGATCAAAATCATTTCTACTAAAAGTACTGGAAGAGCTATCACGGTCTCTAAAGTTGTGATATGATCTATCATCTACCTCTCTGAAATACGACCTTGATCCTATACCCAAATTCTATAAGTGCTCATCAATACGGTGATAATTTGATCTATGATGATCATGCCCACTAGAATAATTATCATCGTTGGGAAATGTAGTTAGTCTTTCCAAATGCTTTCATTGTTTCCATATCCCTGGTCAATATCCATAATCTATATCTTATGTGGCATAGTAATTTTCACCTCCTTGTGCCCATGACATGCCTGGATCTACTTGACTAACATAATCGCCCCCAGTGCTACCATCTCCTCCAGTACCCTCACTAGTGTCACCAACTCTTCTGTTGCCCCCACTAGTGCCACCACCTCGCCTACTGCCCCCATTGTCACCATTATCACTACTAGAACTTGAAGAAATTGTTCTAAGAGCCTTACTTTTACGACTAGAATCAACATCTGTTTCTTGTGTAGCATTACTTGTACTCCTACTAACTCTACAATTTGTGGCACCATCATCTTCATGACCTATTTCTCTATCTTTTTCATTAGTGGAAAGACTTTTATCCAACCAATCCGAATTATCAGATGATAAAATAGGCTCCTCTCCTTCTCATATCTACTCATCTAATATATCATCATCATTAAAGATATGATTCAGATCAATTGGATTGAATAAATCTTCATTGTTTCGCTCTTGCATCAAATTCTTAACTCGAAGTCGCATATTGTAGTGCACATAAACTAACTTATGCAACTTTTTCATTGCCAAACAGTTGTGCAACTTTGTGTGAATCAATGGCCATGTCCTCCAATTTCTTTCACAACCTGACGAAGAACAAGTTTAGCTTAAAATTTTAACAGCAATCTTTTATAGATGTGGACCTTCATTGCCATAGTTGTTCCACCATTCAATTATAATAAAGAAAATGCATACTTATTAATCACTATGATATATTTCACAAAAAATGATGATAATTTCTTATTTATAATAGACAAAAATGCATTGAGTACCTAGAAGAGATTGATTTATTACTTTCTTTGTAAGTGCACTTCCAAATTCTCCTCGGCCATCAACAAATAATTTCACCTACATCATTAACATTTTTTTTTTTCATTAATGCACATTACATATACAAAGTGCATTATATAAAGGTCACAAACTATTATTATA
This sequence comes from Vitis rotundifolia, assembly GCA_030254885.1. Taxonomy (NCBI): domain Eukaryota; kingdom Viridiplantae; phylum Streptophyta; class Magnoliopsida; order Vitales; family Vitaceae; genus Vitis; species Vitis rotundifolia. The sequence continues at coordinate 14,558,760 of CM058166.1, forward strand.
CCTCGTTAATAACTTTTGCTTGTCTATCCAAATCTAGCTCTAATATCTTGATAACCTCCTTTAATCCAACTTTAATTTTTGGATGGTTGGAGAAATGCTTTGAATATTGGAACATTGGATTTAAAAAATATGCAGCCATAAGTTAAATAATGATCAGTTTATAATAATTTGCACTAGAAAAAATAAAATAAAAAATATATAAAGAATTTTTTTATTACCTGCAGCATACAAATGTCTGTGCAATTGACCTTCCCACCTTCTATTAATGACTTCCCAATACTTTTCCCATTACTTGACCAATGCCTTGATAGCCAATTTAGCTCTATCCATTGCTTCATAAATGATTGATAGTGTGGGCTTTTTATCTTGACCAACCAATTTCAATACTTTGACAAGAGGTTCCATGATGGTTTGAACTTTCCCTACCTTCTTCCAAAATCGATCAGTTAAGATAAGGTTGGATACCTTATCTTTTAGACTTTTTCTACTCCTATCTTTATTAAATTCACGCCACTCATTTGTTGTGCACATTCTCTTCAAATTAGCCTCATAACGTATAAGACTCTCAAGTGAAATGAATTCAGTGGCAAAACAGGTTATTCCTGGCCTTAACAGATCTCTATCCTTGGTGAACACTTTCATTAAATTCACTACTTTTAAGTTATTATAAATAAATCTTGTGATCATCTTAGCTTGATCTAATGTCTCCTTAATCCGTTTCATGCTTGCAATATTTTCAAGCATTAAATCAATACAATGAGCTACACAATGAGACTGAAACAAATGTTTCCGCTTCTTCATCAACAACATACCGGTTGCTTTAAAACTTGTCTCATTATCAATGACTACTTGAACAACATTTTCCTCCCCAACCTCCTCTACAACTTTATCCATAAGGAAAAAGATGTAGTCTACTGTCTTAGGTATGTTGGTAGTGTCAACTGAAGAATGGTATATCATACTTTTATCACAATAAATCATGAAATTGATCATAAGCTTTCTAGTCCTAAAACTCCAACCATCACACATGATTGTGCACCCATATATAGGCCATTTAGCCTTCAATGTTATTATATATACCTCAAGCTCTTGCACCTCCTCTTCCAAATATGTATTTCCAATTTGGTATCTCGTGGGACCTTTGATGCCTGGATCTGCTTCTGTTATGGTATCAATCATTGATTGATAGTAAGGCCCACTATCAGCTACATTAAAGGGTATTGCATTAAAGAGAAAGAATTTAGAAATAGTTTTACCCACTTTCTTCACGCCTTTGGTAGAAAACAATCTTTTTATTGATTTTTGCTTTGATGGGAACATGTAGGGATCAATTCCTTGTGGAGGTATGCTAGCTTCTTATTTTACACTGAAGCTACGTGTTAGTCTGTGCTTAATCCTAGCATTAGAAGGTTGTGAGGAACTACCACCCTTCTGATGCTTTTGTCTACCTTCTTTAAAAATTCAACGACTTTCTTTCATTGCTTGTTTCATTTGTCTTCTTTCAAAATTAGTCATAGCAACTTCCTCAATTTTATCATCTAAATCACCCTCATCAATTTCATAGAATTTTTTTTTATTTAAGGAAATTAAAAGTCATTCATTTTTTTTCTTTAACTATGCTTTTTCTTTTGAAGTATCAAACATATGTTGTCTAATACTATGTGACACTTCTACTGGTACACATGGACATTCTTCCACTTGTCCGGATATATGTGCGATGTGTTACTTTAATCTTGTTATACCGTCATGTATAACTTTCCCACAATATTTCCACTTCGTGGTTCTCTACTACCACCAACAGGTTCTGCATGCTCCCAACTAATATCATGTTTTGAAGCCATTTTGAAATTTTAACATAACCATGTATAAAAGGAAAACAACTTCCTTTTCAAATTAAATATATATAAACACGGTTATATAAGAATTATAATATTCAATTTTTCACTCACTTATATGTTTCATATTGTTACCATATAAAAATAAATTCTACTAAAAAAGCAATAAACACGATCTCAGTTAAGTTCATCATATTTTGTTTTCCACTTATTTATGTGTTTTTTTTAATTAAAATAAATAATAGTTAAATAAATGAATATTTTTATTAAAAAAAATTCTTTTAAAAAAGTTTGTTTTGATAATTATTGATTTCCTATTGTAATTTAATTGTAAAATATTATAAAATAAAATCAAAACATTAAGGAAATAAAATAAAAAAATGAATTTTTTTTCATTTTTGGTTTTATTATAAAAGAAAAAAATTAAAATTAGTTAGAAATTTATATATTTTAAAATTAAAATTATTTAATTTTTACATAAAAAAAAAAATAGGTGAAATGAAGTTAATATAATATACAAAAATAATTTATAAACTTTAATTTTTTTTTTATATTTCTTTATTTTTTCTTTTCTTATATATATATATTTTTTATTTTTTTTTATGTTACATTTTCTTTTAAATTTTTTGTAACCAAACATAGCTTAAGAGGGTGCCAATTGAATTTTTTTAAATTGTAAATTCAATATTAAAAGCCCATAGGCCCTATACCTTTAAGTACCGCCCTAATTTTCAACAGGCTTGGTGGGCCACCCTTCTAGGTTATACCCTAATAGCTACAAACTGGGTCGAGCTAGGCTAACCCATCCAAGAAATATTCCTAGTGTGACAAGACCAAGCATACTAAAGGCCTAGTGTGTTTGGTCATGCCGAGTCACCCAATTTTTATTTGTTTAAAAACAATACAAAATATTGTTTAGGGAAAAAGTTTAAAAAAGGATAAAATTTTAAGATAGAAAATGAAATAAACAAAAAAAGCAAAAATTGTGAATTATGTTATTATAAATTGGTATTTTTTTAAAAAAAATTATTTTAAAAAATATCTTTTGAGAATAATTTAAGTTTACTCATATAATATTAATATTATTCCTTTAGAATATTTTGATATTGGCTTCAACTTAAATTTTTATGTAAATTATGAAAGTCATTTCTATACTTTCACTCATACAAACCATTTTTTCTTTTTTAAATAATAATAAACCTCAAATATAACCAAATGTTAAATAGGTTATATTAAATAACAATTTCTTGTAGAATTTATTACTATAAATTAATAAAAAAAAAAATTATATGATTTGGGCATGTGGATGTTACATATGATTTTTCACATCGAATAAGGAAAAAAAAAATAGCGTTATATACTTATGAGCTTTTTTTTACATGTATATACGTTTTAAAACCCTAAATGTTAAAGTTATAATTTATCCAAAAGTAAAATACAAAAATGTCTCCAAAAGGGCCAAAGACAAAGTCCATGGGACATGGCAAGTTAGGAATGCAACCCAATAATCAAATCATATAGAGGTAGAATAAGTGGAAAGGAGCGGTAGAATGACCCATCAACCAACTCTTATCTTTCCTAAATTAAAGTAATGAATCAAAATATATTGTAGAGATGTTTTGATTTAAATAAGGTAAATCAAACTTTACCTTTATTATCTGCTAGCTTCTTTCCCAAGAACCCTTGCCTGCTATCTTCTTCCCCAACACACCACGATGACCATGATCTGAAGCCTTTCAAACGACTCGAACCTTCCCATTCCTACCATACAAACACAATCGAACTATTGGAGGGAGCAGGGTTACAATCGGAGGGAGCAGGGTTGCCTTGCCAGCGTCCAGTCACCGTTGCAGCACCGGTAGAGTACCAAAGATGAAAAATCTACACTCCAGTAATGGTGGATTTAGAGTTAAGTAAGTTATTCTTCAACCATGTCTTTTTTTAAAGGTTTTTGAAAAGGTCACGGGTTTTTTTCAAATTTTCACTAGTTTTCTTTTGCAAAGGAATCTCTTATTTCTCTGAAAATTTTTATTATTGTTGTGATGGGTTTCTTTTGCAAGGAATCTATTGATTGCCTTTTTTTTTTTTTTTTCAAGTCGACCGAGTTAACTCGGAATATCAATCGAGTCATCCGAGTCCAACCGATTCAAGGTCGAGTTTAGGTAAAAATTATATCAGGTATCGAACTTGTTGTGGCCGGCGTCAAGGCAAATACGACTCGATTGAGTCGTACTAGACTCGACCGATTTTTTGAACCCTGCTCCAAAAAGGCCAAAGAGAAAGTCCATGGAACATGGCAAGCTAGGAGTGCAGCTCAATAATCAAATCATGTAGAGGTAGAACAAGTGGAAATGAGCGGTAGAATGACCCATCAACCAGCTCTTACCTTTCTTAAATTAAAGTAATGAATCAAAATATATTATAGGGGTGTTTTGATTTAAATAAGGTAAATCAAACTTTACATTTATTAACTGCTAGCTTCTTCCCCAAGAACCCTTGTCTACTATCTTCTTTCCCAACACACCACAACGACCACGATCTACAGCCTCTCAAACACCTCGAACCTTCCCACTACTACCACACAACCACAATCGAACTATCAGAGGAAGAAGAGTTACAATCGGAGGGAGGAAGGTTGCCTTATCGGCGTCTAGTCACCGTTGCGACATCGAGAGCGCACCAAAAATGAAAAATCTACACTCCGGCAATGGTGGATTTAGGGTTAAGTAAGTTATTCTTTAACTATGTTTCTTTTTTAAAGGCTTTTAAAAAGGTCACTGGTTTGTTTCAAATTTTCACGGGTTTTCTTTTGAGGAGGAATCTCTGATTTCTTTGAAAATTTTGATTCTTATTGTGATGGGTTTCTTTTGTAGGGAATCTATTAATTGGTTTTTTTCTTTTTCAAGTCAACCGAGTTAACTCGAAATATCAGTTGAGTCATTCGAATTCAACCGATTCAAAGCTGAGTCTAGGTAAAAAGTATATCGGGTATCAAACTTGTCGTGATCAACATCGAGACGGATACGACTCGATTGAGTTGTATCGGACTCGGCCAATTTTTTGAACCCTGCTCCAAAAGGGTCAAACACAAAGTCCATGGGACATGGCAAACTAGAAGTGCAGCCCAATAATCAAATCATGTAGAGGTAGAACAAATGAAAAGGAGCAGTAGAATGACCCATCAACCAGCTCTTACCTTTCCTAAATTAAAGTAATGAATCAAAATATATTGTAGGGGTGTTTTGATTTAAATAAGGTAAATCAAACTTTACATTTATTATCTAGTAGCTTTTTCCCCAAGAACCCTTGTCCACTCTCTTTTTCCCCAACACACCATAACGACCATGATCTACAGCCTCTCAAAAGACTCGGACCTTCGCACTGCTACCGCACAACCACAATTGGACTATTAGAGGGAGGAGGGTTGCCTTGCCGAAATTTAATCACCGTTGTGGCACTGGTAGCGCACCAAAAATGAAAAATTTACACTTCGGTAATAGTGGATTTAGGGTTAAGCAAGTTATTCTTCAAACGTCTATTTTTAAAGGCTTTTGAAAGAGTCACAGGTTTGTTTCAAATTTTCACGGGTTTTCTTTTGCAGAGGAATCTATGATTTCTCTGAAAAGTTTGATTCTTGTTGTGATGGGTTTCTTTTGCAAGGGATCTGTTGATTGATTTTTTTTTTCGAGTCAACCAAGTTAACTCGGAATATTAGTTGAGTCATCCGAGTGCAACTGATTTAAGGTTGAGTCTAGGTAAAAATTATATCGAGTATCGAACTCGTCACCGCTAGCGTCAAGGCAAATACTACTCAATTGAGTCGTATCAAACTCGACCGATTTTTTGAACCTTGTTCCAAAATGACCAAAAACAAAGTTCATGGGACATGGCAAGCTAGAAGTGCAGCCCAATAATCAAATCATGCAGAGGTAGAACAAGTGGAAATGAGCGGTAGAATGACCCATCAACCAGCTCTTACATTTCCTAAATTAAAGTAATGAATCAAAATATATTGTAGGGGTGTTTTGATTTAAATAAGGTAAATCAAACTTTACATTTATTATCTATCAGCTCCTTCCCCAAGAACCCTTGTCTGCTACCTTCTTCCCCAACACACCATGACGACTACGATCTACAGCCTCTCAGACGACTCGGACCTTTCCACTACTGCCACACAACCACAATCGAACTATCAAAGGGAGGAGGGTTACAATCGGAGGGAGGAAGGTTGCTTTGCTAACGTCTAGTCATCATTGCGGCACTGACAACGCACCAAAGATGAAAAATTTACACTCCGGAAATGGTGGATTTAGGGTTAAGTAAGTTATTTTTTAACCATGTCTCTTTTTAAAGGCTTTTGAAAGGGTCACAGGTTTGTTTCAAATTTTCAAGGGTTTTCTTTAGCAGAGGAATCTTTTATTTCTCTTAAAATTTTGATTATTGTTGTGATGGGTTTCTTTTGCAGGGAATTGGTTGATTGGTTTTTTTTTTTTTCAAGTTGACCGAGTTAACTCGGAATATCAGTCGAGTCATCCGAGTCCAACCGATTCAAGGTCGAGTCTAGATAAAAATTATATCAGCTATCGAACTCGTCGTGGCTGACATCGAGGCGGATATGACTCGGCTGAGTCATACCGGACTCGATCGATTTTTTGAACCCTGCATACACCACAAAGAAGGAGATTTAAGCAGTGGTGTATGCACTAGACAAGTTCAGAGCTTACCTAGTTAGGAAAAATATTGTGGTGTTCATAGGCCACTTCACTCTAAAGTATCTTTTGGGAAATAAGGAAGCAAAAGTCAAGCTTATTTGTTGGATGCTACTCCTTTAAGAGTTCCAATTAGAGATTAGAGATGAAAAAGGAGTAGAGAATGTGGTAGCTCACCACTTATCTAGAATAGTGACAGAATTTCCTAATAAATCCTTAGCCACCAATAGGAAGCTATCATGGCATGTTGACATAGTTAATTACTTGGTGACTTGGCAACTTCTTATTGATTTGCCTACTCAGAATAAGAGATTATTCCTATCTAAAGTGAGAAACTACATAATGGAAAAACCTTTCCTCTTCAAATATTGTGGTAATCAAACTATAAGGACATTTTGCCTTCAAGAAAACGGCTGCCAAGGTATTGTATTTAGGACTCTACTCGAACACTCTTATGGAAGATGGTTGGGAATATTGTAAGAGATGTGAGAAATGCCAACACCTAGGAACAATTAACGAAAAGTGGTCAAAGCCACTACATATATTCTGGTGGTAAAGGTGTTTGATTCCTTGGATCTCGATTTTATGGGACCATTCCCACCTTCCTTTAGTTTTGATTCCATTTTGGTGGGTGTGGACCATGTCTAAATGGGTTGAAGCTATACCCTATAGAACAAATGACCACAAAGAAGTGATCCAATTCTTGAGGCATAATATTTTTGCTCACTTTCATATGCCAAGATTATTTTATTAGTGACATAGGTGAGCATTTCTACAAGAAGGCTATGGAATCTTTACTAAAGAAATATGGTGTGAGACACAGGGTACTAGACTATCACCCACAAGCTAGTGGCCAAGTTGAGCTTGCCAATAGGGAGGTAAAGACAATTCTAACTAAGGAGGTTAACATCAGAAGGAAAGATTGGTCATACAGAAGTATAGAAGCTTTGTGGGCTTACACAGTGTATAACACCAATCTTAACATGTGCCCATATAGGATAATGTATGTGTAGACCCTAATTTTGTTTTTGCAACACATGCTTTTGATCATACTTGGTACTTAACGCTTTGTGACTTTGTGTAGTACACACATAGGAATATCCTTTTTTTGCTTAATTATTCTTGTATTTCTTGGTGGTCCATTTGTTACTTGGCCTTGGCATTGATTTTTTTGAGCCACTTTTGGAGACTTTTTGAAGAGATTTTTGTATCTTAATGTAACTTTAGTGGCACCTTAGAAGTTCATAAAGTTTCAATGTGTTTGGTACTTGGATAGGGTTTGCGTGAAATGGGCTCTTTAGTTTTTTTTTTTTTTTTTTTTTTTTCCCTTTTTCTTACTTGACTTTTTTAGGCTGATTTTAGGGGAGTTTTATGGGCCTAACCTAGGGTCTTTGGGTCTCATTGGTTGGGTTTTAATTTGAGAGAGTTTTGAAGAAGAATTGAAGCCTTGGTGGAGATGATAACATGTGACAAAACCTCCACCCTCCTTTAGCTTATAAATATGGATCTTAAGGCTCATTTTCCATGGCTCTTATTTTGGTTTTCTAAGGGGAAACTTTGTCCAAATTTTGAAAGAGAAGAAGAAAAAGAGAAAATATCAGATTTTGAGAGAAAAGAAGAAAAATAAGAGAAAATTTAGGAGATTTGACGAAGATTTGGCTTGGAGAACAAGTTTGGTGCTTACTAAAAGTCAAGGTTTCACTTGGAAGAAGATTTTTTAGTAAGCTCTTCTTGATTTTGGTTTTTTAGGATTATTTTCAGTTTTTCCATCTATTTATTAATTCTTGATATGATGATTATGTGAGTTGTGGATATTGCAAAGCCATATGGTTGATTTTTGGGTTTTTTTATTTATTTTATATATATATAATTGGGTTCTCAACTACCATACTTCATTCTTGTAATTTTGGGTGTTTATCATATGTTTATTCATTTGTTTAAATCATTTTTCATTTTTTTTTTTTTTTTTAAGTTTTGCTTTATTGGGTTTTGCTTCTTTTTTTCCTTTTTTCTTTTTTCTTTTTTCTTTTTTATTTTGGTCTTTTGGAAGCCCATTGAGTTAAAATATAATATTGGGCTCATTTTGGCTTATCATCTTTTCTGTTATCCATAGGATCATGGTTTTCTGTTTATTTTGATGATTTTTGGACGTGTTTTTCAATGATTTTGAAATGAAAATTTGATAGCCACAAATGTTTGGTATTTTGCTAAAATAAATTTCTCTAAAAAATGCTTTTGGAGCCTTTTTTGCCTTCTTTGGCATCCTCTTCAAAACTGATTGTAACATTTTATTGTCAACTCTTTTTCAATTAAATTTCAGGCTCACCTTGATGGTTAATATCGTGGTCAAAGGCTAGGTCCCTAACTATGGACCTTAGCCTTATCCTTTTCCTCGAAAACATGGATAGTTACTCTCATTCTTCTATAATTTTTAAAATTAATTTTTTATGAGTCATTTTTAGCCCTTATGAGTGTCTTTTTATGATCATTGAGGGCATAAAATCTTGACTAATTTTGAGCTATTAATGGCCGCCAATTTTCTTGGCACACAAGGCTTGGATTCTCATAAGAGCATTCCCTTTTTCCAAACTTGAGAGTAGTTAAGCATTTCATGTCTCTTCTAAACTTAATTATATGTTTATTTGAGGACTAAAAAGGAATGGTAGCCTTGTAATTAAACTATGACCCATATCCTTAGCCAACATCACTTATTTTCTTATACAATTGATTTTTAGTTTTTCTGGATTTTGGAGACATGAACTATCCTTGTAAAAATGAGATTAATGGAATTATTCTTAACCCTCATGAGCCTTTTTTTCATGTTTATTAATTTAGGCATATGTTTAAATCCACATATCTTGATTGTCAATTATTGACTTTTTTGTTGTCCTATTTTTTAGTCTCAAAATGTTTTTATAAATTTTTACCATTTAAACCCTCATTAATCTAGGGTATAATGAGGATAGGTAAAGTAAGCTTCACGATACATACAAATAACATGAGACTTGAAAGGTTGATATGAATAAATAAAAAACATGGAATATTAAAATAAACAAATATGTTATTTGTTAAGTTTAATTTTTTTAAATCAATTGACTTTTAAATAGCCTAACTTAATTAATCAAAGACGAAGAATAAAAAAGGGTTTTTCAATCATAAGAAAAGAAAAAAAAAAACAAAATTAAAGAGTGTACCTAATCAAAAGAACAATGAAATATGAATGGTAAGTTGTTAATTTTTTAAACAAAGAAAAAAAAAAGAAAGAAAAAACTTAACCCATGCATAAATTGCTAAGAAATATTGCTTCTTTTTTTTTTTTCACCTATAATTCATTCTTTATTCATCAAATGAATTATCATAAATGTGAAGAAAATTATAATAATTAATGCAAATGAAAGTTGTGAGTAAAGAAGTATTACGAATAAAGATGCTTCAAAGAAAAACATGGAATTAAGATTAAAAAATATAGAAAGAGATCTTTAAAGATTAATAAAATGTTATTCATTCCACAAAAAAAAAAAAAAAAAAAAAAAAAAAATTGCAACACAACACAGAAGGATAACACGAAAAAGAAATAATTTGAATAAAAGGAAAACGAAATATTAAAAAATATATAAATTATTTATCTTTTATCCTAAAGTGTAATGTTTTCTCAATAATTGGTTTTTAAAGGAGTTATATGATTAAAATGATCAATAAAAACCCAATTTTTAAAATTTAACCCTTTGTCTTTTTTTTTTTTTTTTTTTTTTTATCTTATTTTGATAAAAATACCCTTGTTATTTTCTTATAAAAATAATCTTTTATTTGAAAACCTATATATAAATACTTGAAATGGTAAAGAACATTTATATTTAAATTATTTTTTTAAAGAGTCCATTTATTTAAAATGGAATATAAAAAGAGCAATACTTGGTTTTTAAAACTAATTAAAAATACATAATAGACAAATATGTATTTTTAAAATTATTTTTTGAAGCAAAAATTCAAAATTAATAGAAACTTTTTTGTCTTTTAATAAACTAAAATTATTATTATTCATTTTTTTATAAGGAATGGAAGTCTTATAAAATGTACGTATGTAAAGTTGTACATACTGGGTTTGAAAACCACAAGTGGATTTTGTCATTTTGGGTTTCAAGCCCTAAATGATTTCTAATCATTTTGTACCCACTAACTAGCTGGGCTTTGTCTAGTCCAATTAGTTAGCATTAATAATTGATAGTTCCCAGCCCAAGTACTAAGGAAGTTCTCAAGCCCAACCAATAATTTTAGTTATAAGCTAATGGTTGATTAATTAATCACAAATTTTTTATATATGAAAAATAGCTGTTAAGCAAGGAAGTATTTCATTTAGAGGGTTTTCAAAAGACCAATTTAATAACTTAATATAACTTGATAACTAAATTTAAGTCATTAAATAGATTTAGCATATTTGATAAAATAACTTAATATCACAATCTAAAGTCAAAAATAACTTTAAGTATTAAGTTAAAATGATTCACTTATTCTTAATCTCAATTTTTATTTTTATTTTTACCTTATTTTCTTAAATTTAGAGAGAATTTATTTTACTACCATGACTTTACATTTCATCTTTTATAGTAAATATTTTTATAATTATCATATACATTTATAACATTATTTAACAAACAAATTTATTATTTAAGATTAGTGAAAATATAAATATTTGTTAAAATTAAAGAGGTTAAATACTTAATATAATGATTTAGAGTATGTTTTAAATTTACCAAATGACTTTAATACTTAAAATATAAAGTAATAAGTTTAAGTAGGTATTTGATAAATCAACTTAACAACTTAATGTAATTTAATAACTTAATTTAAATCATTAAGTAAATTAAGTATATTTGATAAAATAACTTAACTATATAACTTAAAGTCCAAAACAACTTTAACTATAATAATGAAATTAATTTATTTATTCTTAAGTTCACATCTTCATTTTTATTTTTATACCATCATTTATCCTAATTACCTTCATAATCTCTTTTGTTCTTCTACAACTTTCACCGTTACTCAACTTCCTTTGCCTTAATTATAATTTATGTAGATAAATATATCAATTTAATAATTTAGAATAAGTTTTAAATTAATTTTATTAAACAATTTTAATACTTAAAGTAATAAATTTTAAGTCAACAACTTAAATATAGTTTAACTTAAAGTAAACTTAAGTCATTAACTAATTAGTATTAAGTTTTTTCAAACACCCTTTAAGTAAATAACTTAAAAATAATTCAATTTAAAGTCTAACTTAAGTTATTAAATAATAAATATTAATTTTTACCAAACACCCTCTTATTTAACTACTTAAATAAGAAGGTGTTTGATAAATTAATTTAGTGACTTAATAACTTAATATAAGTCATAAAGTGGATTAAGCATGTTTGATAAAATAATTTAATACTACAACTTAAATTTTAAAATAGCTTAAAAATTAAGTCAAAATACTTAGCTTATTCTTAATCTTATTTTTTATTTTTTATTTATTTATTTGCCTCATTTGCTCACATCTAATGAAAATACATTTTACAATCATGCATCTACACCCATGACTCATTTGTTACAATAAATATTTTATGGTTATGTTATTTATCTACAATACTTTAAACAAGATGTTTTATAAACAAATTTATTATTTAAGATTAATAAAAATAAAATAATGATAAATATTAGTTAAAACTAACGAGGTAAATATATCAATTTGATCATTTAAAATTAATTTTAAGTTAATTTTACCAAACAACCTTAATACTTAAAATAAAAAATAAATAATAAATTTTAAATGAACAATTTAAGAATAATTTAATTTAAAACTAACTTAAATCATTAAATAATAAGTATAAAGTTTTATTCAACACCATCTAAGTTAAAACTTGATTATTTTAAATAATATTTGAAGAATAATTTCACACTTTTCACACAAGCTTTCTGAATTTTAAATCATTTTCTTTTTAGCTTCATGGTAAGTTATTTCAATCTAACATAAATTTAACATTGTTGTTTCTCATATTAAAATATATATATATAAAGAGAAATTCGATTAGTAGAAAATTGTTTTTTAGTCTTTAAAAAGTTTCAAATTTAATTCAATTTCAATCAAAAACTTCCATAGCAATTATTTCTATTCCAAACAATTAAGTTGAAATTTTCAATTTATTTCATTTAATTCTTGTTCAAATCCATCTCTTAGCAACTTAAGAACATTCATTTCACATTTGGAAAAAAAAAATGACACTATAGAAGACTTACTTATAAGGAAAAAAAAAACCTATGCTTCCATTTCACCATTTTTTTTTTTTTTCTAAAAAAATAACTTATACTTGTTTTTTAAAAACTGTTATCTATTTTACTTTGTTTTTAAAAATTGTTTCAAAAAAATAACGATAAAATAATGTTAATTTTTTTTTATTTAAATCACATGACCAAACAGATTCTATAATTTCACATTTCAAACAAATTATCCTTTTATATCATCACAATTTCCTCACTCTTCATCCTTTTCCCTCTAAATCCTCTTCCATAGTGAATGAAAATTGATGTAAGAGATAGATTCCTTTACCATTTATAAGTGATAAGATTAACTTGATGATTATTTAATTTTCAGGGAGACAATATATATGGAGAAAAACAATATTAGTAAAAATTAAAAGTATTTTTTTTTTAATCTATATAAGATCATTTTCCTTTACCAACCATTCCTATTCTAAACAATTAAATTGAAAATTTCAATTTATCAACTTAAAAACATCAATTTCACATTTCGAAAAATAAAATGGCATTATAAAAACCATACTTATAGAAGAAAAACTATGCTTTCACATTTCAAAGCTTCCCTTTTATATGGTCACAATTTCCCCACTCTTCATCCTTCTTCCTCCAAATCCTCTTCCATAGTGAATGAAAATGGATGTAATAAATAGATTCCTTAACCATTTATATGTGATAATATTAACTTGATGATTAATTACTTTTTAGGGAGCCGGCCTATATGGAGAAAAACAATATTAGTAAAAATTGAAAGAAATATTTTTTTTTCCATCATGTTTCTTTAAAGCTTATTTCTATTTCAAACAATTAAGTTAAAATTTTTAATTTTTTTTATTTAGAATGTATTGATAGTATTTCTACTCGAAGTTTCTTAGTGGAATGGTTTTCTGTCTAAGTATTTTTAGTTAAAATTTTTAATTTTTTTTATTTAAAATATATTGATAATATTTCTACTCAAAATGTTCTTAGTGGAATGGTTCTCTCGAAGTATTTTTTTAGATTTGAAAATAATACAAATAATTTTTCAACATGATTTTTCATATTTTTATAAGTGTTTTTAAAAATGCGTCAAACATCTCATTTTTTAAAAAAATTATTTTTTATACTAAAAATACTTTCTAAAATTATTGTGACACGTACTATTAATTCTTGGTCAAATCCGTATATTAGGGAGTCTATATATATAGGGAAAAAACAAATATTACTAAAAATTTGAAGTAAAATATATATTTTTGCAACACCTGCGGAAAAGAAAAAGACAAAACCTTGTATCTGAGTAAGTATTTGACTTTCAACCATTTGACATGGTATGAGTCGTACGACTTGGCGTGTATAAATATAACGGCAATTTTATGCAAAAAGCACAAGCAAAAGTTGAAGAGATATTTGCAGCGTAGTAAAAATGTCAGAAACTCCAAAGCCCAGCGTGAGTTATAATGACTCTCTGAAGATGGTCCACAACCCCGATGGCAGCGTCACCAGGCTCACCCTCTTCCCTATCACCTCTGCAACACCTAACCCTGATCAATACACCACCCACACGAGTCCGGTCATCTCCAAGGACATCACCATCAACACACAGAAGAACATCTGGGTCAGAGTCTTCCTCCCACGCCAAGCCCTCGAAAACAACGCCACAACCTCCAAGCTGCCCCTCATCGTTTACTTCCATGGCGGTGGTTTCATTACTTGCAGCGCCAACACCAGCGTTTTTCATGATCTCTGCGCCGGCATGGCAATGGATCTCAGTGCGGTTGTCGTCTCCCTAGAGTACCGCCTTGCGCCAGAGTATCGGCTGCCAGCAGCCTATGACGATGCGGAGGAGGCGTTGCACTGGATCAAGAGCACAGACGAGCCTTGGGTGACGAAGTACGCTGACACATCATGTTGTTTTCTCATGGGCAGTAGTGCAGGAGGGAACATGGCGTACTTTGCTGGTGTACGCGTGGCTGGGGCAGTTGAGGAATTCAAGCCCTTGAGGATTAAAGGATTGATAATGCACCATCCATTTTTCGGAGGGATGAAGAGGAGTGGGTCAGAGGTGAGGTCGGAAAATGACACCATACTATCTCTGTCTGCCACTGATCTGGTGTGGGAATTGGCATTGCCGGAGGGCGCTGACCGTGACCATGAGTATAGCAATCCGATGGTGGGGAAAGGAGCAGAGCAGTGTGAGAAGATCGGAAGGTTGGGGTGGAAGGTGCTGGTGACAGGTTGTGAGGGGGATCTGTCGCTTGACAGGCAGAAGGAATGGGTTGAAATGGCAAAGAAGAAGGGAGTAGCAGTGGACTCATCTTTCGTTGAGGGAGGTTTTCATGCGATAGAGCTGGTAGACGCATCCAAAGCTAAGGCCTTGTTTCGGTTAATCAACAAATTCATGCTTTCTTCGGCTTAACCATCTTGTTAGTCTAAAGGGATGATGTTTGCCTTTTTTTTTGTCTGAATGTCATTCTTCTTATCCAAGGGTTTATCAAAGTTTAAAATATCTGATATATGGCCACTATGTCTTTGATATATCATATTTACGTGGATTTGGATAATCAATAGATATTTCTACATATTTTACCATATTTTTGGATATTTTATCATATTTTATCAATTTGTCAATCAATAATATTTCACCTCGATTTTTTCAAATTTTTATTATTAAATAAATTAATTCTAATTATTTTCTTTTTATATTTGATTTAATTTATTATATAAAAATATAATTTTCTTAAGGTCTTTTTTTATATAATCTACATATTTACTAAATATAAAAAATATGAATATTAAAAAACTATACATATATTATCATTTATTTGATATAATTGAATACATTTAAATTAAAATGGATCATAATTTTAATTTTAAATATATTTTAAACTTAAACATATTCTCATAATATTATTATAAAATAATATACAATGCAACTTAATAATAAATATGCACTTATAAAATTTATATATTTTTATCAACGTAGAGGATATTATTATCACATATGATAAATTATATATATCATTTAAAATAAATAAATTTAAATTGTCTATTTTTATTATATATATATTTTTTAATATTTTAAAAAAAATTTATTAATTTTTACGTTAATGATATTTTGTGGCAAAATATTTATGGATATATCTTTAAAATTATCATTATATCTGTAATTATTAATATTTTCATTCTCAACCCTAACTATTGATTATACATCATTTCAAAAATGTGACAAAGAGAAAAATATTTATTCGATATATCTTTAAAATTACCAATATATTCATAATTATCAATATTTTCATTCTTACCCCTAATTATTAGTTGTATATCATTTCAAAAATGTGATAGGAGAGAAAACAAACAATATTCCAAATTACTTGTAAAAATAAACAATCCAACATTTTCAATGGCATGGATGCCTTTCTTATACAAGAGAGATGCATTGAAATATTCTAGGTTGATACATTATTAATTATATAGAAATATCTAGTCTATAAGTCACTATCATACTTCCATAAATGTGAAAATCTCAATTGCCAAACCTTGGTAAGTGCCATAAAATTAGTTTCATTGTCGTGAAGGAAGAAAGAGTGACCTAATCCCATGCATGGACTAGAGTTGTACACCACCACACCACCTTTGCAATTAAGTATCAGTCTCATTGTATTATTATTTATACATATGGCCATACATGCGCTCTTTGGTAGCCGGTTGATTAATTAATAGCAATTTTTTTATATTGAGGAAATGGCTTTTAAGCAAGGTGAAAATGCTAAGACATCATAGCGGTGCCTATTCCTCTAACTAGTAAAAACCCTTTTGTTTCCATATTTCTTTTTCCTTTTTCATCTTTATTCTTTTCCATCTTAAATATATTTAATTATAAATATATTGTTATAAAAGTTATTTAAAAAATTATTTAGAAAAAATATTATAAATAGTGAAATAAAAATAGTGGAAAACAACAAATTTGAAAATATATATTAATTTCGATTTATTAACATTATCACTAATATAGAAGTGTGCATATATATATATATTCATACGAGATTTATTTAGTAACAAATTTAAAGAAAATAAATTTTGAAAAATAATATTACTCCAACGTAAAATAGATTCATATAAGATTTGCTTAAATAGTTTATGATAACCACTAATTATTTAGATAAGTATGAGATTTATTTAAAATTAAATTGATTTACTTATCATAATAATTAATTATTTGGATACAAATTAAATAATACAATGAAATCAAATATTGTGTTAGAGAAAAAAAATTATGAACCATATATATATATATATTAATATCATGTAGATGATGATGCACACCATATGAAAAATAAAATTTATTAATATTATAGGAAATTGATAATTTGCCCACAATAATTGAAATTTCTAAAGATAATATTTTATTTGACCATTTATTTTATCATGTAATAAAAAAAATTAAAAAATATGAGAGAATAATAGGAATGCTCAAAGAAAATAGAATAACATTTTATTAATAGATCCTCTCATTTTATAGAGTTAGGAAGTGATTTACATCAATACGTGTGATCATAAGGAAACAAATTCTCATATTTTATAACATTCCTCCTTGGATGATCATAAGAATATATCTTGTTAAAATCTTAGTAGGAAAAACCTAGTGGAAAAAATCATAGTAAAGGAAAAAGAGTACAATATTATTTAAATAATTTGATCATTATGATTACCTCGTTAAAAATCTTACCAGTAAAACTCAATGAGACAAAAACCTGAATGAAGAAAAAATGACTGCAATATATCCGTATCAGTATTCTCTCCCTCGTATTGACATGATTATGATTTCTTTAAGACTTAAATCACTAGATCTCTCAATCTTCTCATTCCTATGTTGTATCTTAACTTTTTCAATGTAATCAAAGGTAATGTCCTTGTAAATAAATCTATTATATTATCGCATGAGTAAATTTGTTGAACATCAATTTCACCTCTCTCTTGAAGCTCATAAATATAAAAGAATTTGGGGAATATATGCTGAGTTCTATCACCTTTTATGAATCTTCCTTTAGTTTGTGCAATACAATCATCATTATCTTCTTGGAACTTGGTAATATTATTTTTGATAGAGAGTAGTTCATATAATTCTCGAATATATTGTCATTAATCTTAGCCATACACGTTCATGACTTACTTCATGAGTTAAGAGTATTTTTGAATGATTTAAAAAGGTAACCACCATTATTACTTGATTGATCTTCAAGATATTGTAATATGTGTTTGACTATTTTCCAATTATTAGAATAGAGCCTTTAAAAGTATGACATGATATAAAAATTTTGTAATTCATTATTCATTTAATGATATTCTCGTTTTACTTTTATTTATCCTTATTTTATGCATTATACTTTATGAGCATTCTCGTTTAACATCTCTTACATTGTACATGAGTTGGATGCATTGAAGTTGCACAGAAAATCCAAGTCATAAGTTTCCTACAAATAGATGATTTATTCATAATCAATTCATAGACTTAGATAATTCATTTAAGGTTGTAGTTTACTAACTCTTAATTAGAGGGATAGTTGGTCTTGATCATCAGGATAAGGTTCTCATGGTGAGTACATTAGAGTGTACAATTACACGTTAGATAAGACCTATAATGAGTCATGATGTAAGGCTATTGGGCAATAATGATTTCACCAATCTACTACACTATATTGTCTCTTAATCTTAAGAGAATATTGAACGTGTGCCCAAGTTCATAATGGTTTTGACCTACGGGTGAGATCCTAAAGTGATCATTTATTCTCTATGAGGTGGGTCTTTATTGATAGAAGTTGATAGCAACAAGTATTCTCAATAAAGGCACCATGATCTCTCATGGACTATGAAACAATGTGTCCCCTTAGGTGATCCCAAGGATGTGTGATCATGAAATTTGTGGAGTCATAGTAATTCCTTTAGTGAAATTTGACATACACTCCTAATAAGCTAGAATATGACATTTGATCATATAATGGGAGGATTTGTAACTCAAGGATGGTAAAGATAAATCTTGATAGACTAATAGCTTTCATTTTGTTAGATTATGAACACTAGTTCATAAAAAGACTATATATAGTATATAGTTTGTTACAAATCTGGCCACTTAGTGTCTCATTGTAATACACATAGGATATTGAAGTATAGTTGACTTTCTATAATGAGATATTAAGTCAACTTTAGAATTGGATTTTAAAAGAGCCTATATTGTCATGTGAGTTCCAATGGTCCTCGCTCAAGCTATATACCTTAATGACAAGGTATAAGGTTGAATTGGTTCTTACTTATGTGCATAAGAGCGTTTCAATAATAAAGTGATAATAATAAAATGATATAATAAAGTGAAAGAAGTGTTAATATTTTATTTACAACACATTCCATTCTACCAATTCAAGGTAGACATATCTGATCATTTAACTTCATCTCAACTACAATAGGTTGTCTTTTGTAAACAATTCTTCAAGAACTTTACAAAGAAAGAATTTAAGATTTATTTATTGCAATTCTCAATTGAATGACCAACAATTATCCCACTATAGGTTAATAGGTATGCGATCAATAGTCCATTACTTTCAACTATCATAGATTCAATTGTGGTGCACAAGTAATAAAACACATGTTCAGGGGTGGAGACTGTAATGGATGAAGCTCAACATTTGAGAAAGGGATTTCCACATATTTTCACAATGCACTAGTCATAAACCTTGTATTTAAGAAACTAAGAGAATTCAAGGATCTTGATGAAATTATGTGATCATACCAATAAGAAAGGTCTTAAATGATAGTGTAAAGCAAAAATAGCATGGCATGCTTTGATTATCAACATGGTTATGTTAGAAGAGGTATAATGTATTCAATTGGAAGTTTACATATCTAACATCAAATTGTTTAGGGTTATATATGTGTTATATTTTAGGTGCAAGGAGGCATCAATTGTTTATATATACAGTTTGACAATTATGTATGATGACTTCAATTGAATGAAACAAGCATCAAATGAAATTCATATAAGCAGAAATAAATGAAGTGTAAGTGGAATTATTCATAATAGATGATAAGCATTTACTAAAACTGCCTCCTTAATAGTGATTTGTTCCCTACAAGCATTTTGAGTTGTTATAACAGTGAATTACATATGCATTTGAAATGCTCCATTATAGTTAAAAGTTCGTAAGAGCATTTTTGTAAGCAAACTTGAAGTTTAAGTCATAGAAGTATTAAAAAATTAACCTATTAAACAAAATATTAACTGATGGTAAGGACTCCCACAATACTAAGTCATTTATGAAACGCCCTTTAGTTGGTTATGGGAACATTTCACATCTCATTTAAAATGTTAGTCAACTATTAGGAGCGGAATTGAATACATTGGAAGAGGAGTATAATATTGGTGCAAGTATTTGCATAAAAGTGACCATGCATGAGTCATTTCAAGTATAAAACTTATTAATACAAGGACATGTTATAATTTAAACTACAAGACTTCAAGAACTAGCTAAATAATGTAAATGTATTTTAAAATTGCATGTTATTAAGTATATTATCACTTTTATCACTTGCTTATATGATAGGTGGTGATTGAATATCATAAAAGTATTTTTATTTATTAGATATAAAGATTTATTAACATTCAATCATTTCCCATCAATTATAAAGATTGTAAAAATTATCATAGGATAAATTTTTCCTTTAGACTATGTTTAGTTTTCAAAAAAAATGAGAAAAAGAAATTAAAGAAAAAAAAATGAAGATAAAGAAAATGTACAAATTTTTTCTCTTATTTGGTTGTTCATGGAAAAGTTATTATGTGGGAATATATATATATATTTGTCCAAACTTTGCTCACTTTTCATAGAAAATAGGAAAAAAAACCTTAGTTTTTTTCATTTTATTTTTCTTACTATTTTTTCTCACATTTTTTCAAAGTTTCCAAACATGAAAAAAAAATCATTTTCTTTATTTTCTTTATTTTTCATTTTCCTCATACTTTTTTTCAACCTTTTCAAACATTAAATTTAAAAAAAAAAAAAAAAAAAAAAAACCATTTTCTAAAATTTTTTCTTTTGGTTTTCATATTTTCTAAGAATTAGAGATAACCTTAAACTTTTAAAAATATTTGACTCATATGATTTAGTAAATAAATCATCTAAAAGTGTTAAATAATAGGTTGACACGTAACACCATAAAATTTACTATCTATTATTAAAACATCTATCTTTTTTGGTTAATCAAACAAAGACTTTGTTGCCCACTATTAACTATTAGATAAAATAATAAATAAATAAAAGTATCATTAAATTTTTTTATATAATATCATATTATCAACTAAAACAGTTGTTATATATTATTATTCTTCTTTTTTTTTTTTTTAATAACTCAATGACATAGAAAGTATATTAGGAAAACCAAATAATAGAAAAGAATGTTTTAAATCTTAAAAATGATTTACAAAAATAAGCATAAAATAATAATTTTATGAAAATTTTGAAAATAAAAAAATAAGGAATAAATTATTAAATTTTCTAAATTTCTTAATGGTATTTTTTAACTTTTAAATTATTTATTTATTTTTTACAACAGGTAATATAGCTTCTATTCAACATTAATTTAAAAAGATGAGAAGATGAGTTGTGAAGGATATTGATGTGATATGATCTTAACTTTATATTATTCCTTTTGAAAATGTTAGTTCTCATTATAGGAAAAGGAAAAAAGAAAACATTGAAGAATTGTGTTTGGACTCTGGAATGCAAAATTTTATGAAGAAACCCTAGTGCATCAGATCTAGCCCATAAGGGGAGGCCCAGTGATAAGTTGGGTGGCCCAAGAATTAGAACTTTTTGGGTTAGCCCACAAACATTGTGAGTTTTAAGCCTTATGAGTCATCTTCAAAGCCTTCAATCAACTTTCAAGTGGGCTTAACACTTACATTTTTACTGTGAACCTAACATTTAGACTTGATACTTATCACACTTATTGATTCTTCACATGACAACAATGTTAATGAAGAACAAAAAAAAATATCACAATTTTTTGATGAATTTGTCGAAATATCATACAATGGCAGGCTCTAAATGAAACATGAGGGAGATGTGTCAAGGATACGATTAATTGGAAAAAAAAAATCATCAATAAATCGATGATATAATAGGGAGACACAAAAATATCGGCAACACCGATTAGTTCTAATCTATTATCATGATATATCGTCAATTAATTGATAATTTTTTTGGCAATTTTCCTCCTTCCCAACAATGATAATTTTGATCCATTGATCATGATTTGAAGTTGAGATCCACTAGTCATGGCTTCCACTATATCTTTTAAAGCCTTTGCAATGGTAATATTAAGGATC
This sequence comes from Vitis rotundifolia, assembly GCA_030254885.1. Classification (NCBI taxonomy): domain Eukaryota; kingdom Viridiplantae; phylum Streptophyta; class Magnoliopsida; order Vitales; family Vitaceae; genus Vitis; species Vitis rotundifolia. The sequence goes on from CM058166.1 coordinate 14,580,953, forward strand.
CAAGGGCAAGATTTAAATCTAAATGTTATTCAACGGTTGGAAAAGGTTCCTAATAGTTATATGCATGATTTAATGGTCAAATTTCATCAAATTTCAACATGAATCCAATCTAGTGGCAAAAAAAATAATTTTTAACAATTATATGGCCATCCAAGGACTATTTTGACCCAAATGTTTTCTATAAATACTCATACTCATTCCATTTTATCCATAATTAATTGAAAGTCTCTTTCATATTCTATTACTCCAGTAATATTTTTTATTTCTCTAAATATTTTATAAGCTTGGGATTTTGGTTGAAGTTATGGATTAACTATAAATTAAGGCTCAAAAATTACCTAAGGTATGCTATTAAATTACTACTATTATAAATTATAATTAGTTCAACATAAATTCTTTAATTAGAATAATTCGAATAATTTAAATTATTAATTTTGTTGGAATGTGTCTCAAATTCCTAATTAGTAAAAATTTCTTTTTATAAAGAATATCGTATAGAATATTTCCTAAGTTAATATATCATTGTAATATTAAATTTTCTTATAAAATAAGGAAAACTATTAAGAATATATTTATAAATATTTTAAGTCATAAGGGGAAAAAGTCATGAAATGGAGATGGGGTTATAGAGACTATGCGAAGTGGATAGAGATGTGAGGAAAAAACAGGAGATACTTAGTGGAACCAAGAGGCTTGTGGTATGTTATGGATGCAAGGAATGGAGAAACATGGTATATTTCAGGAACCCAATAATTATATCTAGTTCTCTTCTCTATAATATTATCTATTGTATAGTGGAAAGATTCTCTCTCATCTGTGGATGTAGGCATGGTTGGCCAAACCACATTAAAACCTCATGTATTGCGTGTGTAATTGTTTTATCTTTGTGTTTTTAATATAACATTATAGGTACTAAAGCATCCGTTGGTACAACAAATTTCATTTTAATATTAGTTTCATATCGAAGTTAAACTATAGTCATTGTATTTCAATTGTATATTTAGTTCCATTTGTATGCATAATTCAATTTCAATAATACAAGTAATTAGAATTAGATGATTTTATATTGATTATATATAGTTCAATTTCAATACAATGTATATGTAATTTTAAAATTGTATGTATATTTCTAGGTGTTCAATTGAGTTCAATTTATCTACTTGAAAGTATTTTTCACCCTTAATTTATTTAGATATGATTTATCCTTTAAACTTATAATTTTACAACCTCCTTTTAAAAAAAGAATTAAAGTATATATTTAATTCCTTTATTTTAAAGACTACTTTTATATTTAATTTATTAATCATACATACATATACACACACAAAAGACATAATATACACTTTTTGTAGTTTAACCATTTAAAATGCATGGTGACATCACCTTATTCAAATATCATTTATCACGTATGGATCCAAATTCAAACAAAAAATAGTATCCCAATGTGCCTTATGAAGTAAATGAAAGGGTAAAAGCATGTATGTATCAAAAGAATAAAACAAAAACAAATAAAGCTATAAATATCGTATAAATTCGAATTGTGACGCAATGGAAGTCAGTAACATACAATTGATGATGATGATGATAATGTTTTGTATATGTACCCCATTGATATGGACCAAATTAGTGAGATGCTTATTGAACAGGGATTCAAACATTGAAAGTTAGTAAATAGAAAAGGTAATAACATGCATTTGTGTGAAGTAAGAGTAAAATAGGCAAGCCTTCACGGAGTGGTAAAGGCACATTCGAAAATCACAAAGTTCATTATTGGATCAAACATTGCCAATTCCAACATCGTTGTACAAGTCTTTTGATACAAGACAAAAAAGTGTGCAAGATTTGTTCAAAGATAGTTCCATAAAAAAAAAAAAAAAAAAAAACCATGGCATAATTAATCAACAAACTCTTCATCTATGTGAGCCTTGCTCCATATTAAGTAACATTCATCAATTTAAAAATACAATAATCAGTGCACAAAAAGTGGGTAATTAATATAACTTTATATTTATACAATTACTTTTAAATGTTAACACCATGAGTATTTATTAACTATATTTATAATATTCTTAATTTTTTTATTACGTATCAATGACAAGTATAAGTATACTTACATTATCTTTATATAAGATAAAGAATAAATACTCGGATATAAAATACAAGGGGATGGAATCTTAAGTTGATGCACAAGTAGAAAAATAGAAAACTATGGATGCACAATCACGTATAATAGATAGACAAGGCTAACAAAATTAAGTGTAATTGATTTCATGGTGTAATCAAAAGGCATCCCAATCTTCCTCAAATTTGTGGATGCATTAAACCAAATGAAGAATCACAAATACATATTTTATATGCTAAATGATGTTATAAAAAATGTCAACTTAGCAAATGTGATACATTTTGTCACAAACAATGGGTCACATTTGTGAAGTCTAAGAAGTTATTGATGAATAAGTAAGATTTATATTAAACTTTATATGTGGCATGTTACATTGATTTAATGTTTAAAGATATTATAAAAAGAAAAAATATTGTAGAAGTGATAGGCAAGGTAAGAACAATAACCAACTTCATATACAATTATGGTTAGTTATTTACACAAATGAGAAAGATCTATAGTAGAGGCATAGTTCAACTTAGAGCAACAAGATTTGCCACCAACAATATTACCCTTGACATTCATCAAAAAAAAAAAAGGGGCAAATTTAAAAGAAAAAATATTGTTCAACCATGCTTACTAAGACAAAGTGGAAGATATAGTGTCAATTGAGGAACTAATATACACCATTCTTCGATTCATAGATTTAAAAGTTGTTCATGTAATGTCCATCTACGAGTTAATTTGCATAATAAATAAATAAATATAAATATAAATAAAAAATCTCAACCATTTAAAGGCTACAAATTGATTGTTAAAAATCATCAATGACCATTGGGATAAAATACTTCGCCATCTACTTCATATAACAATTAGTTCTAGATATTGTTAATTTATTAACTATTGTCCATGTTAATCTTTTATTATTTTTTAATAATATTATTTTTTTTTTCCTAAAAATTCTAATTATATTTAAGTTTTGTAGCATACTTCCTTATCTATAGTTTCAATACAAACCTAGAGTTAGTAATGATCCTGGATTACTTTAAGCATACATCAAGTATTTGCCAAATTAAACCCTAATGTTGAAACCATCGGTCAATTTCGAAGTATGGTAAATTAATGGTGTTGTATTACCTTTGTCATTTTAATGTTACTTTCATTTAGTAAACATTCAATATTATGATATTGAATATATAACTCCTATTCTTTCAACATGCAATGAAGGAATTTGATGATCAAGCAATATTCATTGTGGGGATATCAGTGATTCCCAATAAGCATTTTTTATGGATAGCAAAAATTATAATGCTAGCATCAAATCAAAATGGTTTGATTATCATCAATGTACTATTATTAATATATGTATTCATGTCATTTATTTGTTTGTAGATTCATGCATGAGAACCATACTCTTACGTTAAGAAAGTTGGTCATCAAGATTCTATCACAAACAGCACATCGTCAACCTACGCAAAAAATTGGAGCACATTCATTCTAATAACTTTACTACCCCATGCTCCAACAATTAGTTTTTTATTATTACAATATACATGAAACTAAAGTTATAAGATATGGATGCAAAGACATATTATCTTGATTTGCTACACAATTTAGTCAAGGAACAAGAAGAAAAGATAATCAATTGTTCCAATAAATCAGACCCCTACACTTAGATGATAAAGATGGAGAAACAATATTTAGGTATCAAGATACCTATGCATGACATGTTCATGACTACAACCAACATTAACAAAACTCCACATCATGGTACCAATATTGTCTCCAATAAATGAGATTTTTGTTTTTTTTTTTCCATCCAATGGTGGCATGAAACTACATCGGTCTTCATTTTGGTATTAAAGGAAATTATTATGATGTAATCTATGTGAATTATTGATATTAAATGAAATTAAATTAAATATTTACTATAATTCTTATTGAATCTAGACTTTGAAAATTCATATTTCTTATCCACATATACAATGCTATTGTCAAATGTCATAAATTGTATCATACATATATTGATTTCTTCAACAAAATAACTTTAATATATGCATTATTACTTCTTTTATCATTTTTTAAAGGTTCTCATATTTTTATGAGTTTTAATCAATTTTCGTTCATTTTGATATTTTTATAAAATCCAATTACCAAAATTTTCATGAAAACCAATATTTTTATCTCTAGAGTTAATTAACAAAAATACTACAACCTAAAAGCATTTTTTATATCATTACGTTCAAACAAGCCCTTAATCTATTCGACATTTTATAATCATTTTATAAGGTTATCTATGCTTACAATTTTAATCATCTCTAGAAATTTGAACAACCAATTGCTATGAAATAACCACTAAGCAAAGGATGGTTGAAAGTTTAACTTTTTTGTCAAACTTAGGGAAAAATAAAATCATCTCTTAATTTGTCTTCCCAATTTATCTAGAATGCAACTTATCCACGCTAAGTTATAAATATTAGGCTTGAAAATCTTAATTTGATTTGTCATTTTGGGCTACAAACAAGGGATGGTGTCCAATTATTATTTAGGACTCTACTCTCAAGTTTATTGGAATGTGTTAGTTGGGCTTTTCTCTAGCCCAATAGTTTTGAGGCCCAACTAGAACAAACGACCACCATAATTCGGGGATCTTCACGAGGTACCGCCAATTTTAAATTTTTATTCAAAAAAATCTAAAGAGATTAACTTTCAAACAACTCATTAAATAAAATAAGATAAATAAATAAAATTATTCTTTCAATTTATACATAGCCTCAAAAAATCAATTCATGATACTTAAAATAAATCCAACGGTCTAAGTTGTTAGACATAATTTATGGTGATTTTAAAAAAAAAAAAATTACATGATGTGATGGGCAAACTCATGCCACAAGTTTTGGGGTTTAATAATAAGACATGGTCCCAAGCATGGTAAGATGTTTGTAGGTGTCAAAAAAACATGATGAATTCAATTTTGTCACGTCTTTTACCAAGTCTTATCTTATTATTTTGTATCTTGATTTTATTAATTTTTATTTTTACTTTAATCTTATTATTTACATATGATCTCATTTTATTGTATTTTGATTATTATTGACATTTTTATACAAGAGTCTAGATTTTTTTATGTGTGTTCAATTGTCGGGATTGGGAGATTGATAGATACCTTTTCAATATCTTAAAATTTTCTTTAAACTACGATAAATATAAAATGTTTTGCATGGCTATGATAAAATTATTATTATTGTCCTACGATTAAAAAAAAAGAAATTGAGAATAAATCTTATTTAAATTAAATCAATGAGTTTAATTTGCACATTTTAAGTACTTAAAAACAAACTCGATGGATATCTTTGGGCAAAAAAAAAAAATTGTTAAGAAAAGAAAAAAGAAAGAATATTAAGAAAAAAATGAGATATAATTAAGATTAATTAAAAATTTATATATTTTAAAATTATGTAATCTTTAAAAAAAATATTAAAATAGATTTTTATTTTTATTTTTTCCTTTTTCTCTCTCACATTTTCCCTTTTTTTTTCTTTTTTTTTTTAAATCACACATAATGTATTTATTTCAATTGAATAAATAACGTTTAATTAGGGTAAAAAGGTGGTTGGACCTCTTATTTCATTATGAAAAGAGATTAATCACTCTCTTTCTTTTGGTACCATGAACCTTACACATTATGTCAAAACATCAATTCATGGAAAAAAACAAAAATAAAAACCATGTTATAAATGTGCAAACTACTAAAATAAATCCAAAGTTTCCAAAGTTTTTTTGGCATGTATACTCGCTCGTCCTCTTATAAATTTTAATATTCATATACATTGTACCAACTAAAACTTTAATGCAAACAAAGTTAATTTAAAAATATAAAGAGAAAAACAATCACATAAAGGTATTCAAGATTTTAACGTAATTTGACCAATCATACATATATATTTTTAGATAAGAAATAATATTTTCATTATACCATAAAGAATTATAAATGATATAATCAAATATAACTATTAAATTCGTGAAACATATAAGATGAATTAATCCAAATCATACATTGCATTAGAACATCTACCTCTAGGATTTTATTTTTATTTTTTTAAATGTCTTCTTAAAAAAATATTCTTTTTAAAAAATATTATAAAAATACAGTTCTTTAAAAATATAAATATAAAAATACGACACTTTTCATTACTTATTTTATTTTTACACTAACTCATCTTTTTAAAAAAGTGAATTCAAACTTTATACTGAACTCATTTAAACGATGAATTCATTTTTTGTATTGAATTCATTTTTTAAAAAGACGAGTTTCCCTTTTATCCTAAAACTTTTTATATTGAACTCATCTTTTCAAAAGGCAAGTTGTTTTCATATTGAACTCGTATTTCCAAAAAGTGAATTCCACTCAAAATTAAAAAATACTATAATTTTAGAATTACTTAAAAAATGCACTACTAGGGAAAAAAAAAACTCTCTATTTGAATTAAATTAATGAGAAATGCTACAATAATTCCAATATTTTATAAACCTTTTGTCATCTTCCTGGGTTCACAATCCGAATAAGTTGCCGAAGGAAACGACAAGAAAATAGAAGAAATAAGATTGCGTTGAATTGATTAACCGTTATGCGTGTTGGACATCCTGGCACGTCATTATGAGATTAGATCTTAGGTTAAATATTAATTACTCTATACTTCGAGAGAATCCATGTTCGTCTTCATGTGCTCTAATGAAGCTCATTTGCCAACCTGATTCTACCTACATATGAGCTAATCGTGCCAATTAAAATATCGTCCCCCCCATAATCGATGTGGCTCCCATTTCATTAATCCATGTTTAACTTCACCCTCAAATTATTTTAATTAATATCTGCAGAAACCACCAAAAAAAGAAAAAGAAAAAATATAAGATGACGAAATCTTGAGAAGTGATTGGAGTGGTGGGGTTGTCTCTGATTCATTACATCAATGTGGGGAGATCCTTTGAGTTGTAACTTTTTTGTTTTTGTTTTGAAATTAATTTTTATTTTTAATTAATAATAGCACAATTACCAACAGAGACAAGTAATGGTTGTCGTTTGCATAGAGATGAATAGAAAGGGTTTTGTAGTATTCATGAGGCATACTAAGCATTGGATACGAAACAAGTGAGGATGGGAACTTGGCTTTCTTATTTTAATGGTGATTTATCATAGAATTTTATGCTTATCTGATCTTATATTTTAATTATTATTATTATTTTTTATCACCCCTACATGTAGCATGTGATGTACAATTATCTCATATTAATTAATTAATTTTGATTTTAATTTTCAAATTTAATGAAATAAGAATTTGTTAAGGTGAAGTAAAATCAATTTAACAGTGATTTTAAGAAATGTTTTTAACTTAAAAAGTGTTTTTTAAAATAAAAAAAAAATTAGATGTTTGATAAATTTTAGGTAACATTTTTAAAATTTTGAAAAACCACTTCTAATATATACATATTTTTTTAAGATTTTAGATTTTAAATTCTTCAAAAGTAATAACAATTAAACCTTAATCAACTAAATGGTGTTTGTTTTTTTACTTAATTATAAATAGAACTTAACACTAAATAATACTTCATAGTGTTAAATATTAAGTTATTTATTTTTGTAATATTTTATTTATATTAAACATTAAAAAGTAAAGAAAAATCAGTATGTTAATTTTTCAACTTAGAAAAAAATTAAATATTTTAGTTTTTTTTTTTTATTCAGTCAAAAATTTATAATAAATCATAAAAAAATAGAAAATATAAACAACTTAAAGTTTAAAAGTAAACTATTTTTAGCAAAAAGCTAAAACAACAAGCACCCCGACATAAATTTGATATAAGTGCTTATTATAGTTTCAAATATGATAATTCTAAAAATAAATTAATTTCCAAATTAAAATTCTTTCTAGTGAGTTCAACAACATTTTTTCGTTAAAGAATTTTTCGTGGAAATATTTTGTTTCGAAGTAGTTTTGAAAAAATTACCCATCCAATATTTCTTCATGGAGCATTATAAGTGATTTTTCAACTTTTTAAAAGTTTTTTACAAATTTTGTCAAATGTCTAATTTTCCTTTAAAAATACATTTTAAATTAAAAGTGTTTTTTAAAAGCATTGTCTAATGAACTCTAAGAGTATGTTTGATGGTATTCCCACTCAAAGTGTTTTTAATAAAAATGTTATCTCTAAAAGTATTATCGAGGAAATCGCATATGAGGTTTTATTCATGAAGTATTATAAGTAATTTTTAAATTTTTAAATTTTTTTTAAAATTTTGTCAAATGTTTTATTTTTCTTCACAATTTTTTATATGCTAAAAATATATTTGACAATGATTTTAGAAATGCTTCTAATTTTTCTAATATTTAAAGGATAAAGTTTTTTAAGTGCATCATGAAGTATTATAAGTGATTTTTTATTTTTTAAAAAATATTTTAAAATTTTTATCAAATATTTTATTTTTCTTTACAAATATTTTTTTTATGCTAAAAATATATTTGATAGTGATTTTATGATATGCTTATGGTCTTTAGGATAAAGATTTTCAAGTGTTTGAAAAAAAAAAAAGGAAAAAAGAAAGAATAAGAAGGTTAAAAACACTATCAAATTGACTCCCAAAGTGTTTTGTAGAAACACTGTGGTAGGATCCTCTCCAAAGATTCTAGTACATAATATATGTTTAATTTTTTTTCTTTTTCCCAAATCATGGATTCATAATATGAACCTATTAATGGAACAAGCCTACCTCATCATGACGTAAATAAAAACATAAAAGCTGCTCATCTTACCTTTTCGTAACGTCGTATATCATTATCTTCACTTGGGAAAACGTTAAAAGCCTCTCTCCAACTAGGGGCTCTGCTTTTGCTCTCATACCCCTCGCAAAAATCCACATAACCAGGCGCCTAGTGTGTATTGATGGATGTATGACACATGGATGGTCGGTCGGATATATATTAAATGGGCTGATGCATCAAAATTAGGATAGGGTTGTATAGTAAATATAGAATGGTCCCGTTGATATATATATATATATATATATATATATATATAGGTAAATTTTATATAAGTGGTGATATCGAAATTAGATATACGTCACCTAAGTACCCTAGGAAGTATACAATTCAACTCGATGTCACAATATATATATTTATGAGTAAATTTTATAAGTACGTGTCTACTAGATACCTTTGAAAAAATGTAACTCAATTGGATGCCACGACTAGAAGACATATTTATATATATGGGTAAATTTAGATAGATATAATATTGAAATTAGGTATGTGTCACCCAGGTACCTTTGGAAGAATGCAACTCAATTTGATATTACGATCAAAAGAGTGGAACCCTTCTAGTACCATCTATCACGAGGTGTCTTTTTATATTTTGTATCTTTATATGTCATTACCTGACCATCGATAAGGCCATACTGATAGGATAACATCCCTCATTTGGCATTTAATTGGAAAAGCTTTCGAACATCCTGCGATCATTCTAAAATTCATGTGTAATATCTCTATATATAAGGTCGACATGTCTATTATAACAATAGAGAGGAAAAACCCAAAGCATACTAAAAAGATTGCTTGCACGTCTATTATAACAATCGAGAGGAAAAACCCAAAGAATACTGAGAGGAAAAACCCAAAGAATACTAAAAAGATTGCTTGCACGTCTATTATAACAATCGAGAGGAAAAACCCAAAGAATACTAAAAAGATTGCTCGCAATAGGAAAATTTATGTGAAGGAGGTTGGACGGATGGGAGACGAGTTGATATCAATCCCAAGTTGTAAATTGGAGTGTGAGAATATATATAATATAGATGAGTGAAGAGAAGAAAAAGAGAAAGAGTCCAAAGTGATGCTTGGAAGGCAGTACGGGAAAGGGACTGTCATTGTCCTTACTGCTGGCGGCTGTGTGGAAGTCTCCTCACCCCCTTTCCAGCTTATTTGAGCCTTTTATTTTTGTTTGCTAATTTTTATTTTTATTTTTATTTTTTAAAAAATTAAACATATTAGGCCATTTCAAAGTCATTTATGTTGTTGATGCCTAATTTTAAATATTTACTGATATTTTTTAAATTAAAATAATTACTGAATATTTTTTTTAATTTTAAAATAGTAAATGTGATTACTATATAAAAATATGCTTTTTCTGATATTTATAAAAAAAATATCACTTATCATTCGATGTCACGTGTATATTTTCAGATATTAATATTTATAAACTAATTTTATTTGTCTATAAAATTATATTTTGATCTTATTTATTTATACGTAGAGGGCTTCCAATTAATGATTAGATGTATTGCTTTTAAGTTAAAATTAGTTTTTTTTAAGTTAAAATTAGTTTGGAAAGTGCTCTTGATCCACTCACTTTTAGCATGAGGTTGATTTAATCAAAATTTTTGCCATCGAGTTTTCATGTTTTAATTTTTTATTGAAAAAAACGAGAAATATAACACTGTTAAGAAATAACAAAAATGTGTTTGTTATTCGAAACACTTTACGGCGACATATTGTAATAACAACATTAATATTTAATGTGTATGGCTAAATCTAAAATATTGAATAACTAGGTAATAAAGACTCTTAGGCTATGTTTGGTTACTGGAAAATACGAGAAAAAATAAAAGGAAAAATGGAAGGAAAGAAAAAATAGATTTAAAATTTTCTTCAAACTCATTTTACTTAGTTTCCTATATTATATAAAGATTAAATAATTTTAAAATACATAATTTTCTAACTAAATTTAATTATATTTAATTTTCTTTAAAAAAAATTATGGCGAAACCAAATATGATAAAACCATTTTTCTCGATTTTTTTTTTCTTAGTATTTTCTGAGATCAAATATAGTTTTAAGGTAAAAAAAAATGACATTTAATCATAGAAAGAGATTATTGTCAAAATAAAAAAAAACAATAAGCATATTCTTGTCTTACAATTTTTTTTAATTGGATTTTCCTTTAAAAACAATAAAAAACAAAAACTAAGCAAGTGCATAAAAAAATGATATTAAAATATAAATAATTGACGTAAAGATAAGAAAGATGAAACTAAGATATAAAAGAAAGAGATGAAACTACAAATAGATAAAATCAAGTTACATATATTACATTAATTGATTGATGGTATCTTTTCAATGCTTATCGTAAAAAGTATACTTCAATGTCGTGGAACAACCCTTGTTCAAAGAAATATATGAATTTAAAGTATTTTGTCATATAATTTATAGCCTAAATGATTCTCTTCCAAAGATGGTTTCTGTTTTTTCCCACTCTTGTTTTTGTTGGTGATGGTGATGTGATGAGCCTATTAGATGTCTAGTAGGAGAGGTGAGGCAACACCAATTTGCCTGCATCGACAAGTTGCTATCAATTCTTGCTTTAAGGATTTTAAACCAAGTAGGCCAACTTGGAAGGTTTGCCATGGATCCCATTAGATACCAAGTTGTTTGCATTAGAACATAAAATAAAATTAAATGGGCATGTTTAGATTTTTCGAGTACTCAATCTATGTTTAATTTAACTTCTTTTTTTTAAACATATTTAGTTTCACTTTTTTCAAAAAAAAAAATAAAAAAAAAAATGAAAAACTTAAGTCTTCGTTTGGATACATCTTCTAATTTTTGTTTTTAAAATAAAAAACTTCTAAAAATAAATAATTTTATCTTACATCTTTATAAATCATTTTAAATATTTTAAATTTTAAATTTAATTTTTAAAAATATTACTTTTTTAGTGCAAGTTTTTGAGAATTCCAGTCGTTACTTCTGTTTTTTTTTTTAAATAAATCTAAAAGTGTATCAAATGAGTATTAGAAACGAATAGTATAACACTTACTCATTTTAATTATATTGAAGAACATAATTAGTTGAAGATCACTAACGGTTTCAAATAAAAACACTATGTTTATTTTTAAGATTTTTTATATTTTTTATTGTTTGTTAAACTTATCAGTTAAATAAAATGGATCATTCCTGTGTCGAAGAACCAATTGGACATAATTTATTTATTTTTAAATTATATTTATTTTATGATAATTAAAATTTTTAAATATAGTGAGTGTAAGAATCCACTTGTTAAGAAATCGCTTTTTGAAATATTGATAAATTTTTATTAATTTTTACAACAAATTTGTAGTGTTTTTAATTATTTTTTTATAAAATAATTGAAAATAAGAAAAATGAATTAAGAACTTTTATATAAGTCTATCATAACTATGGAAAAAAAAAATAAGAAAATTGTTTTTATATTGAATTTTCAAACAAAATGACCCTTAGTTTTTTTATGTTTTCATTTTTTCATTGGTTTCTTTTGAAGATTGGAAGGGACATAAGAATATATTTTGAATAGAAGGCCATGGTTGAAATGGGAGTTCAAGAGTTACTTGTTTTGGTATTGGGCAGAGTATAGAAGGGCCACTCCTCCCAAAGTGAAATTTTGTGGGATTACATCTTAAATTTGTAAGCGATATTTCTTCTATTAAGAAGTTTCAAGAGTTAAAAAAAGATATTTTAAAATATAATGAAATTAATAGTGTGTTTGTAAGTTATTTTAAAAAATATTTTTAGTATTTTTAATATTAAAATAATAAATATTTTTAAGTATTTTCAATAATTAGCACCGAACCGTCTAATAGTAGAATAGCACACCCTGTTACTAGGATCCAAATATCGAAGGAGAGGTGTGGTGGGAATAAATGAGAGAGAGAATTGACCGCCTTAAGTTACCAATGAAAGGGTGAGAGAGGGAGGGTGGGGAAAAGAGAGAGTGATGTAAGAGGTGAGAGAGAGAGAGAGAGAGAGAGAGAGAGAGAGAGAGAGAATTGACCGCCTTAAGTTACCAATGAAAGGGTGAGAGAGGGAGGGTGGGGAGAAGAGAGAGTGATGTAAGAGGTGCTCATATATATTGTGGGAACTCAGACACCACATTTCAATTTTCAATATATCGTGTCTTGTTTTTATTTAACTCATCAGAAGAAGAATGTTGCAGCATTAAGGACAAGCCCCACGACAATCTCCTCAGTATTCTTTACTCCACAGCCCTCCAAATCTCCACATTTAATATAACAACAAAAATAAAACCATTCAGACTTTCCCTCTCCTCTCCTCTCTCAATCTTCTATGGATTCTACCTCCCTCTCCTTCTGAATCATTCAATTCTTCTGACCCACCCTCACCCTCTTACCGTCCATCCTCTTCCTTTCCCTTCATTTCCCCCTCCAAATCCTACCCACATACTTCCAAATCACTTCACACTCGTTTTCATTTTCAAAGCAAGCAGCACGGGATGACCCTGTTTCAATGGTTGTGATTCGCCATCATGGTGGCCACAGGCCATACCCATTTTGTTTCCATTTCATATAATATTTGTAGAGGCTAATGTGGCCTTTCCCATATCCATTACTTCTCTCCCACAATGTCACTATCATTTATCAATCTATCTAGCCTTTTGGAGATGCTGCTGCTGATAGATGGTCTGCATATATTGCTTGGCCCATCCTTTAGAAAAATCTTACACTTTATCTATTTATTTATTTATTTATTTACTTTCCTTTAATAAAACTCGATTAAGAATATTTATACATTGTGTAGGATGAAATATTTATGCATTGTGTAGGATGAAGGAAAGATTTTGTCGCATGCTCAAACAGATAGTATATACTTATGCATGCAGACAGAGATTACAATAAAAAACAGGGGTGAGAAGAGAAGAAAAGGGAAGTTTGCTATTAGATGGAGTTGCTTGAAACAGTAGAGATACTGGCCTATTCTCTATTATGGATTTTACATGGAGAGAGGGTAATACTATTGATTCTATATCATCATAGAAAAAAACCAAAAATTTAGCTCATTAGTTTAAGATTCTTTATTCATCACTTGTATCTGCTCTTGCCTTTTTTTTTTCTTTCCTCTTCTAACTTTGCCACATGTCTTCCTCCAAATTGTAGCTAAAAGCTTCCCCACCACGATTGATCTCCTCTGAAAGATGTCGTTTGGTAGATAAGAAGGACAAGAAGAAGCCCCGAGCTGGTTACACCGCTTCAGCTGTTTTCTGTTGAAGCCAGCTAGAGAAAACCTCAAGTGTTTTCATGTCAGCCCTGTAATGCTTCTGGGTGAATTCGAGGAGATTGGACCAAGTGAAATCCGGATATATTCTAGGGCTGTTGGTGTCCACCAGTTCAGTTGGTGGCCTCACCACCTTATCTTTCTCTGGACACAAAAAGAAAGCAAGAGATTTTCTTGGAGTTTGGCTGTTTACCACTGCCCTATGTAAGCAGCTCTTGTACCTTCCATTTGAAAGAGCCTGAAAGATGGCAAAAACCCCACAAAGCACTTATGATCAACCACTAAAAACCAAAAAAGAAAAAGGAAAAATGAAAAAAATGAAAACCTTTTTAGAAATTTTTTTTTTTTTGAAGCAAAACAGTAACTAAGAAGTGGGTCTGTGAAAATGTGATTCAGGTTACCATGAAGGTGTCGCCGATGTTAACAACAAAGGCATCGAAATTTGGGCTAATGGACCACCATTTGTCGTCTACAAACACTTGAAGGCCACCCACTTGGTCCTGATGAAGGATGGTTAAAGATGTTGGATCACAATGAGGCCCTGTTCCTAAAGTGAGGTCGGGTTTTAGGCATGGGGGGTAGTAGTTGAGTCTCATTATCGAATCGTTTTCCTCGAAAAATTCCCTGAAATGGGCTCTGCCTATGCCCAGGCTCATCCCCAGCAGCTCCATGATCACAAGGGAAAGTGTGCTCATGGCCTCACAGTAGTCCTGGTACACTTGCCTGCCCACAAGAAAAAAAAAAAGTACATGTTTATTTAAGTCGGTAACCGCAAAGAAAAAACAGAATGGAAAGGAAAAGGATCACAATGGTCATGTTCTTAGTTCTTAGTACCCGAATTCACTGAAATCTTCACCCATTTTGTTGAGGAAATACTCCTGCACAGCATTGGATGACTTCTTCTCAGCTGAATAGCTGAAAGAAAGGGTCTCTTTCCATGGCAGCTTGGAAGAGAACCTGCCAATGAAGCTGCTGGCATATCCACAGTGCTCACCCAGCTTCCTCTGAGCCCTTTGCTTCTCGGCCAAAGGCAACCCAAAGAAGCTGTCCATGTACTGGTGAGCTTCGTATATGAGTTCAGCATCAACCCCATGGTTAACAACAAGGAAGAAGCCATGCTTCTGGCATGCCTCCCTCACAAGCCTAGTTGCTTCCATGGCTGCAGCAGGGTCTCCAGAGAGGAAGCCTCCCAAGTCGATGAGTGGAACAGACAGCTCTGTGGCTTTGTCCCCTGGCTTTTCTGCATCCGGCCATATGAACTGCTTGGGAATGTTGGATTGGTGCCGAAGAACCGAGGCATCAAACACTAGTGGTTCCTGGTTTTTGTGGTCGTCTGTAGGCGGATTAAACATGGATGGTGGGTTACCTTCGACACAAGCTATAGACATTGCATTAAGTAGTTTCAAAGGCTAAAGGGGTGAAATTGAGAGTGATTGGCAATGGAGACAGTGTGAGGGAGAGATAGAGAGACAGAGAGAGAGGGAGACCAGTGTTGTTAGTTAATGGAGAGGAAGAAGGGAGTGTGAAATAAGTTAGAGAGTTGTGATGAAAGAAAAGCCAAGGCCGTTCATTGGGGAGATGAACGAACAAAAAGTGGAATCTTATAGCTCTCCCTCGCACTCTCAACATCTCTAGTTTGCAAGCAGGGGGCTCCTTAAAACCCATATTCACATGGTGGGTGCTTCTCCATGCCCAAATTAAGCTTTGGTCCCTTCCTCTCTTGTCTTTTCTATGCTTTGCCAGGAAAGCGTTTCCCAATGGCATTTTGGCTTTTCCTGCTTCACCCATCTTCTATACTCACCGCCTTTCACTCACTCACTCAGCCTAACCCTCTTTCCCCATCATCAGTCCAATCTCATCTTCCTTAGTCAGTGTTGATCAGTGTTCAAACATGGATATTATTAGGCTACTTAGACACAAGTGTTAACTCCATTTTCTGTACTCTTTTACTAAAAATATATACTCCCTTTCCCAAAACATTTCTATGAGGAGAAACCCAAGTGACCAACTTTCCCTTTTCTTTCTCCTTTCCCCTTTCCCCTTTCCCCTTTTCCCTTTACCCTTTCCCCTTTCCCATCTGTTTTACATGACACGTATCTACTTCAAACAGTACCTCAACCACCACCGTAGACATTTTTAACTTTTATTTTGCCCTCAAAGCATAAAAGCTCTATAACAAAAGTAAGACAGCAGAAAATATACATATTACATTTGGAACAGTGAAATAGCACAAAAAAGTACTTAAAAATTGTGAGCCCAAGTACTTGTGAAGCAGTTGTTTTTGTAGTAGCAATGGCGCACCAGAATGATTGCCAACCCAACTTAAGCAGTACAAGGAAGAGACAAGTTTCTGTTGCAATCACTAGGATCTTCAAGAGAAACAAAATGACTGAAACTTAAGAGAGAGAGAGAGAGAGAGAGAGAGAAATAATGGGGTGGTCATGAAAAAAAAAGAAAAAGCTGAGTGTATAAATGACCTTAGGACTTGAGTTTGAGTTACCCCCAGCAATGATCAGCTTCTCTTACAAGGACTTTAAAAATCCTAATCACTAATCACCTCTTTGATATGGGTTTTGGAAATGGAGGGCAGTGACTAATTTCTTGGGGCTACTGATCTTCCACTATATATAAGGTTGGTGGAGGAGGAGTAGGAGGCCTGTAATATACTTGTGTATTGGGGCGCACACAGGATTAAGAGCACTTCTTTTAAGTTTTACCTTAATCTTGAAGTTAAAATTAACTAAAGGATATGGTGAAGACACAGCATTGTCTTCTGCCTTCACCAAGACTAATGAACGAAGCACTCAAATCAGTATCAACTAGTGGAATGCCATATCATGTGAATCCTATAGCTATCATCTAAGCAAGCTACACTAGCTGCAAATATACCACAAAAAAAAAAATGAAAACAATAAAAAAAAAAAATTGCTTCTTGTTTTGAAAGTTTTTTTCTATGTTAGAAATTGGGATATTTATTTTCCTTTGTCTGCTAACTCCATGTGTAGGTTTTTTTTTCCCAAAAAAAGTTTGTCCGTACAAGATGTTATTGTGCTAATGAGTTAGATACTAAACTTAAAATGTCAATGCTCAAATTTTAAAATAACATTATTATAAAAATTTATATAATCAATTTAATTAAAAAATTTAGTAAATAAAAGAAACATACATTTACTTGCAAAAAAATTATTAGGATCTTTTCAGAATGCTACATTATAAAATGTTCTAAAAATCAAACATTGAAAACCATGTTATGGAAAATGAAAATTGAGCAAATAAAAAAGTAGAAATAAAAATTGTAATGATTCATTTCCTCTCAAATAGATATTGCACACTCTGAGTTTAATAAGTTTTTACGAATTTAAAATGTATACACCCAATTAAAAAAGTTCACTACATATATGATGAAAAAAATTTCTTCCCCTATTGAAGTAGGATATCACAATCACCACTTATACATATAAAATGTCATTCTTATATCCCACGAGATTATGAGATCAATTCGAACACTGAAAACACTCATTCAAAGTCCTACACTAAGGTTGATGATTAGTTATGCCACTTGTAGTGACATGTTTTCTATCATGTAGATTTTTTTTCAGCTTGACTCAATTATCCCTCATGGTTTTCAAATATGTCTACTTGATTAAAATGAATTTACTGCATATATAGTACGAGTAATTTCTTTTCTTAAGTGATGTGAGACATCCAATCAACCTCTGTTCCTCCTCCCATATAGATATAATATTATCATCATGTACTTGGGGATTGTGGGACTAGACAAATAGACACCCTTGTAAGGTTAAATAAACAGAGCCCCATATTAGAAATAAGAATTGACTTTAATACTATTTGTAAGGACTCACTTGATCTTGTATGGATACTGTTCATTTTGGTTCCAATGAGTCCTCATAGTTTTAAAACAAGCAATAAAAAAAACTCACTATATATATAGTGCTAAAAAGTTTTCTCCCTATTTTGGGATATGATATTACAATCGTCCCTCGTACAAACACAACATCTTTATTATGTCTCATAGGATTGCAAAACTACTTAGACCACTTACTCAAAATCTCATTCTCAAGTCAAGGATTGACTATACCATTATAAGGATCCACTCTTTCTTGTGTAAATATCGTCCATTCTAAGCTCAATAGGCCCTCATGGCCCTCTATCTAATGCAAGATATCACACACCTCTTTATATAAATACAATATCCTTATTATGTCTCATGTGATATATCATTTTACAACAATCTATTCCTTCGTATATAGATATTATTCACTTTGAACCCATGAGTCATTTTGGCTTTAAAACATGTTCAAAAAGTTAAGAGAAACTCACTACATAAATAATGTCAAAAACTTCTTCCTTGAATTGATATGAGATATCATAGTTAGCCTTATGCAAATATATTGTCATCATTCTATTCCACGAGATTAGGGATGACAATGAGACGAGTTTTTTTGGGTACCTGTCCCACCGTGCCCCTAATGAGACAGGTTTAGAATTTAAATAAACGAGTTAGGGTTGGGTTTGGAATTTTTTAAAAAACATGGGAAGGGTTTAGAGCGGGTTCAAGTATATCTTGTCCCATCGCTCCTCACCCTAATTATATATAGAATTTATTTAATTTAATTTTTATTTTCCTATTTTTAATGTAGTAATAATAATAATAATAATAATAATAATAATAATAATAAGAATAGAATACTTTTCAATAAAATAAGTTATAAAAACTATATTATTTTAATTATTTATAAAATATATTTATTTTAATATAATTAAAAAAATATAAACTAATTTTTTTTAGAAAAATTTAAACTAATTTCAAAAAAAAAAATTATTATTATTATTTTAAATTAAACAGGATAAGGTAGAATGGGGTATGAGAAATTTGCATATTCGTCCAAACCTTTTTAATTTTTTTAATGGGATGAGGATAATAATTATTTTGAATAAAAGAAATGAGGTTGGGATGGGGGCAATCCGCATTGGCCTCATTGGCCTCATTGCCATCCCTACACGGGATTGTTGGAGCCATTCAAAGTCTCACACTATGAATAGGGTTTTGATAACATTTTGTATTGAGCTACTTTCTCCTATATAAATATTATCTATTTTAGGCTTAATAGACCCTCATAACTTAAAATGAGTTTAAGAAAAATTACTACATATATAGTATCAATAATTTATTTTTTTTCTAGTCAATGTGGGACACAAATGTTATCTTTCCTATTTATTAAAAGTATAAAATACAATTTGATGTAAACCACTCATGTTATCCCACTATGGATTCATACTAGTAATGGAATTTTATCATTGTGATAATCTATATATAGTTTTCAATACATGACTCATTTTTCCAATTAAAGTAGAAAGTCATTTGGCACTTAACCCTCTTTTTAAAGAAATGTTTTTCTCAATCAAAATATGGTAAATCCCATTGAGAGATTCATCATTTGGTCTGAATAACAAATATAAAAGTGATATTTAAAACTTCAAAAATCCTAATAAAATCATGTGCTCTTTATAAATTATAAGTAGTGAGTGTGATATCCACCCATGGTTGCTCATGGAGATACGTATAAATACATATTCAAAATCTGTAGAATGCTTGGAGATTTCAAGTGGAAGGTGGAAAACTAATCAAGACTCAAGATAAGCCATTATTTTATACTAATATGTTTTGACTACTTGCAATTTGATATAAGCAATAAGTCTCGACAGCAATGAGTGGTGGAAGAGCTTTATGGAAGACTAGTTTGAGAGCAAGGGATTGATGTGATTTTAAAGGGAGAGATAGAAGAAACTAAAATACTTGAATGATTGTGTGGAAGCATTTCAAAAAGTCCAATTTCTTCAACAATCTTCTACTCTGCTTGACTAGTGATCATAATTCAATTTGAGGTGGAGTCAACTATACTAACTACAATGTGAAGTCATAAAACAAGTTGCAAAGCTCTTCTTGGGGCATCTACGTAATGGTGGATCCTAACTGTGAATGCAATAAGCTAGTCAACTTCACGTAATGCCCCCTATCTTTATGTATTAGCTACAAGACAAAAAGGCCTTCCATTTTCAAATCCCAAATTATAATTTCTCTCCTCTCATTTCCTTCTCCATTCTTTCAATATTAAGGACCAAAAGATAAGACTTTTGTGGAAATAAATGGTTTTTAGTGGTTACTTGTTAGGATTTTATTTAAAGTCAACTTAATATATACACTTTATTGTTAGTTATTATCTAATGACTTAAAACTTTTAGTTAAATCAATAACTTAAAATATGACATATATCAAAGTCTTGATTGTGAACCGCACCATATTGTACGTTCACATACAAATTAACCCAAAAGAAAGTCACCCATGAAACCCGGTGTTGGGGCTTTAGTCCAAATCGAGAATTAAATTAGTAATTTAATATAATCAAAGGCGTTGTGATGGTCTCATAATTATGGTAGAGAACTTTAAGAGTGGCCAAAACAGGCATATTAATGAGGGATAAAGGTGGTCCCAAATGTGACAAATTAAGCTAATAAAAAAGGTTTGGTTATAGTTATGACCCCAAAACCCGAGTCACCATCATTTCTAAGGTGATTTAACATAATCAAAGACATTGTAATGTTCTCATAATTATGGTAGAGAACTTTAAAAGTGGCCAAAACAGGCATATTAAGTAGGGATCAAGATGGTCCCAAATGTGACAAATTAAGCTAAGAAAAAAAGTTTGGTTATAATTATGAGGCCAAAACCCAATTCACCATCATTTCTAAGGACAAAAAACAAGGGGGGTCCGCCGGATGGGCCGCCGGATGAAAGAAAATGGGGAGCAGCAGTTACAAGTAAGGTAGGGAATAGTACAGGGGAGGAGGCAATCAAGGTGTAGTAATGGAGTGAGGTGGGGTTGGTCACAGTGTCATGCAGATTAGAGGGATCTCATCATTAGTTCTCTCCGAAGCAGATCCCTTAAAACAAGAGAAGAGACCCCAATTTTGGTGGGTTGTAACCCTACTGCTATACTTGGAAAGTGAGTGCCATGTTGGGACAAATAAAGTTCACTCTCTCATTATCCACTACCAGTTTCTCTTACTTCTTCCATTATTAGCTGGTGGGTCTGGTGGGAAATCTGGATTTTTATGAGAAAATGGGGTTTGGTTTGGCTTGGATTTTAGACAAAAGAAGGTTGGGTTAGATGGAAGTGGCCTCAAAAAGAGGTCAATGCGCAAAACAAATGCCCCTCAAACATCATGTCTTTGCGTTTATTTTTTCTATTGTGAGTGTGTTTTCCATTTCTATTGTGACTAACCCCAAAACCCTCGTTAGGGTTTTAGTAAGAATAATATATGGCACAGCAGGCACGCTGTACTGGGGGATGTACCTAGAAAAGCTCCGGTGGATCATACAAAAGAAGGGACAAAAACATATGTAAGAAAAAAAATTTGAATCTCGTGTAGAACTAGAAAACACAAAGTATCACTCAACCCATATATGAATGGTTAACTAGCTTCCTTTGAATGGGACAGACTGGGCATTCTCAGCTCCTGTCGACATCGACAGGGCAGGATTCCATTTACTGAACACTCTAAAATCAAACAAGACTGAATTTGATACAGAGGATTGAACAATCATAGACTTTCAAGCTACGCAAGATTAATAAAAAACCTATCATTCCAACCTTATAACTCATGCGAGAAAGCAACTTTAGTTTCTAAATTTGGAAATGTTTAACGATGACCGATTTCCAAAGACAAAGACAGGTCGTAAAGGACATGGATTAAGGTTGCAAGAGAAGCATATTGGCATATGAATTATCATATGATAATGAAACATTATGCCTTGTCTTGGAGTCTCTAATATTACTTACTCCAGCAAAAGTATGTAGCATGATCCTAATCACTAAGGTGGTATCTGAGATGGTGAAACAAGAATGTGAAAAACATTTGTGTAAAGGGATCCAAAAGTTTCATTTCAGGGCCAGAACACTGCAGTGGAGGTCAATAAAGCAATCTGATGAGGACAATGTGGCCAAGATGAACAGCTTTTTCATTCATGTCTTTTAAAGTGAATTTTTTTACTACTTTTTTTGGGTTTAATCTTTTAGCATACAAAAAAGAGAAGAAAAAGGGCCACCACCTCGAGGAATGGTGATAGGCTACATACAAGTAAAGCCACATGACCAAACAGAGGCAACAGAAGAAGAACAAATAGTGAAAGAATGGGGTGAGAACGTAAAAGCAGGCTAGGCATATTCTTGCCAAACCTATTGTGTGTCTTTGTGCACGCATGTGAGAGAGAGATAGAGAAAAAAAAAAAAACTACACTACAATCTAGAACGGTAAAAGGGGCCAGAGATCTCGACAAACATTCTATTAAATGTAGAAACTGCAAAAATACAATTTCGGAAAAGAGGTTGCATATGAGGATGTGGACAAACACTAGTGTATGGAATTTATGGTGGAAACAATTTCTCCTTTTTTCTTTTTCTCTTTTTTGTCTGAAAATGAGGGTGCAACTGATGTGAACAGGTGAATAACTTCTAGGCAAACCCATTCATGATAAGCTTTTTCTTTTGTACAAAGGAAAACATAAATCATCATATGATATCCCGATATCAAGGGAATAAGTTTTTAACATTATCTATATATATATATATATGCTTTCCTAGTAATTACTAGCTTTGAAGTGGAAACCTTTAAGTGATCATCATTCTAAATAATGTTCACTCCTGCTGCGGTTAACATGATCAGGTTTTCTGCCTATCCTGTATAACCTTTAACCTCCAGGCCACTTCTTTAATTTCCTTCATTTAAATATTAATCCTCTCTAAAACATGTCACTGTTTTAAATTCCTTTGCCAAGTATTGTAACATGACTTTTTTTGTACCAACATAGCCTGCTTATCATGTTCTTCCTTCAAACTTCTTTCTGCCAGTTTTCCTTTTGTTAAGTTATTATTTGTCCTAAAAATATAAGCTATTTGTCCATCTATATGTATGCATGTAATGATAGCATACAGGGAAATGAGTATGGATTGAATATAGTTGTATTTGAATTGATTATAATTATATTTGGATCAAATTCTTATTAATCTATACAACTTATTTGATAAATAAATTCTTTTTTAGTCAACTTATATAATACAAATTTGATCCGAATTGATCTATTTAAATTTAAAATAAGATTTATTTAAACCTTAATTTTGAATAAATGAATTATAAATATTTCAGGTTGAGAAGTCAATCATATAAATTTAAATAAGATTTAATTCAACTAAATTATTAAATAGAACTTGATTATTAAATGAATTACATAACATTGTTATCTATTCGATAATTAGATCATATTTGAGTTTATGTCTTTAATTCAATTATTATTTGTGTTGATCTATTTATTTCATTGACTAAGCTTTTCCATACGAATTGTCACCTCCAAGTATTATTAGCATGATGATCTGGGTTGGTTGTCCATTTCTACGGTTAGAATATTGGGAAGATGGTATATCTAAAGCAGGAGTCATCTTCTGCAATATCTAGTCTCTTTTCTTTTTCTGTGCCATCTCTTAATGTGTGTAGACAGTACAATTAACCTGCATAAAATGTTGAACCTATTTCATGGATATTGTCACGTATTAAAGATTCTACTTGCCTTCAAAGAGTATGTGCTGAGTGTCATAAGATCATGAAATTCCATAAAATAGCCTTTTAGGCCTTTCACTCCTTTGTCCTCTGTGACCTAGATGACATCATCAACTATCTTTTCTTATTTGACAATTTAAACCCGGTGCACTCCTTCTCTCCTCCTGTCATTCTTTGTATGGGTTTATCTATGTACAAGCTAACCTAAGATACAAGATTACTAATTAGGAAAGAGCATTTTAGCATTTGAATAGATGGTTGCTTGCCTTTGAATATATATATTTTTTATTCATTTCTTTCTAAATTATCCAAAAACTACATGGGGAAGACTCTTGAAACCTTCTTACAATGTCTTTCCGCAAAAGAATCCTATCGACTTAAAAGAGTCTCTTAGATCGTAGAAGGAAGGACCCATGCAATGTCGAACAAAGATAATGAATAGTGCCATTTTAATTTGGTGCAATGAAGGAGAATATAGTCTATTGTTTTGACTTTGCTTTGATAAAGAACACATTTGTTTGACATCAACAACACTTTCTTCTTAAGTTGATCTAGGGTTAATACTTTGTCGTGACTAACTTCCTAAGCCAAAAAAAAAGCTCGCCTTTGATGAGATCCATGAATTCCAAATAATGGGCATAGGGAAATCAATTGCCTACATGGCTTCAAAATGAAATATAAAAAATTATTAGAGAAGACATTATTCATAAAATCCATCCATAGCACTTTATACCATCTCATGAACTTTGCTTGAAGCCTTGAGAAAAGCACTTTTACATTATCTATCTCTCAATCATTTAAATGTCTAGCAAAACAAGGATTCCAATGGCCCCCTCCCATTTCATAAAAGGAATCTTGATTGCCAACTAGGTTTCAACCCTTTTTTATGTTTTTCCAAACTCTAACCCTATGCCTTTCCCTCACTTTGCAAGAACACTAGTCCCCACATGCTCTTCATTCTTTCCTTAAATGACCTTTTTCCATTCCTCCTTCCAGAGCATATCTCTAACACCATTTTCCCATGAGAACCCATTAAACAAAGAAATGATTTTAATTCCTAATACTATCTTTCTCCTCTTGACAAATATTCGATGATTTTACTAAATGCATTATTTTTTTCTAAAGCTCTTTCTCCTCCAAAGAAGTCTCCTTGAATTTTTTCAAGCCTTGATCTAACCTTTCTAGGCATGCCGAACAAGAACATAAAATAAACAAGTAAATTGGACAAGGTATAGATACTCCAAATTAGGATGAGCCTTCTGCCTTTCAAAATAGTCTTTTCCACATTGATAATCATCTACAAAATCTTTCTTCCACACTGTCCCAAACTAACTTTGCTCTAAATGAAGCTCCAAAACGAAAAAAAAAAAAAAAAAACCAATAGTTGAAATCTCCTAAACACTACATTCCAACTCTAACTCCAAATTCTCCACATTAACCACCCTCCCTATTAGGGCTAATTCACTTTTTCCTAGATTAATTTTCAGCCCCAAGATAGTACCCAACCTAAATATTTCAAATGACTTTGCATGAACTTGCAAAAAACTAGGGAGTCATCAGAAAACAACGCATGGGTCACCTCCACTTTCTCACCCCCCCCTAAAACCTAATAAAAAGCTACCCTCCTTAGCCTTCTCCAAAAGAGTACTAAGCGTCTCCATCACTGAAACAAAAAGATGGGGAGAGAGAGGGTCCCCTTGTCTCAAGCCTCTAAAAGCTTTGAAAAAACCAAAAGGAGTGTCGTCTACTAAAAATTTTGCTATTGTGATGCACCGTGTAATCCATTTAATCCATTTCTATCCAAACCCCATATTTCCAATAATAACTATAAAAAAACCGTAGTTGTTGTGGTTGTCACTCTTCTTCATAGAATCAATAGCTATTAAGCTCCGCATCAATTATTTGCCTTCCCTCTCCAATACATCTGAAATTCAAAAACCACATTTCCCACCACCCCCTTCAACCTATTAGCCGACACCTTAGCAGAAAGCTTATCTTCTTTGGTACTCAACATTCCCAAACTCCTTTGTTTTTTACCTATCCTCTGAGTTTTTCCCAAAAGCATGCTAATATCAACTCTCCTCTTAGTCGCTGAATCTACAAGCTCAATCCCATTTACCAAACTAATGTAGTTCGAATAATCAAAACTTACTCTCTTTAACTGAATTTTCCAAAATAGACCCAGATCTCCTGCCATTTCTAACCTCTGTTTCTCACTGCATCTTAGTGCTGATAGAAGTGTGTGGCATTAGAGGAGCAACCCATTGCTTGGTGGAATTTTTTGGGATTTATGTACATAAAGAATTCATTAAGGATTTTGGACGCCTTGGAGTTTACAGTTCCTATAAAAAATTGGAATTTCAGTGGACCCATGAAGATAAAAGAAAAAGAAAAAGAAAATTATCATCTCCTGTTACGAAATGAAATTGTACAATGATCAAAAAGAAAAAGGGAAATCAAACTGGGTCCTTATCTGATGTCCAATACTGTCAACACCACCCACCAATTGACCAATCAAGCTCAAGGTTTTCTTTGGTAATGGTCATCAATTAACTTTGGCTCATGATAATTGAAGAACAAGAGTTGACTTTCTTTGTAGGAAACCATGACCAATATCACACAAAAAACCATTGTAATCTTCATCTAGAAGATTATATCTTCTAATTTGTAGTGTTTCAAACATGGACTACAAGGAAGTTTTGTTAGATTTTCCATGAGGATGGTGGCATGAAATGCTTGTTTTATTTTCCACATTTGAAAGTGTATGCACCTAAGGAAGTTGACTATAGAAGGCTAGCTGTGACCAATCATACCAAGACAAAATTAGTGCAAATTACTCAGGAGTTTCTATTTGCTTATGATATTTTGAGTACTCTATGAATTGAAAATAATTCTCCGAGTCCTGAATTCAATGGTAAAGGACAGAACAATGGGTGGGGAAGAGGGAGGGCAACATCAAGGTCCATCTATAGAGCCAACTAACATGATGGTGGAGTTACCAATGTCATGCAGAAAAAGGTGGGGCAAATTAGTTCCTTCCAGGAGCAAATCCCATGAAAACGATAGACCCAACAAGGAAGGCTCAATACAACTATAGTTAAAAGACCGAGTCTGTCCCCACCCTCTCATTATCCACTCAAAGATTGCTGCTTACTTTTTCCCTGTCTGTACCATTATTTGTTGGTGGGTCTAGTGGGAGATTCAGATCTTATGAGAAATGGGGAGCAGGGACGATCAGAATTGATTTTGGGTTTGGATTCTTGAAGAAAAAAAGGTTCATCTGACGACAATGGTTTCAAAAGTGTGTTTCTCTTAGACTGGGAATGCTATTGTGAACCGGGCACAGAAATCTGCTCTACCTATTGTAAAATAAAAGAAAAAGAAAAACCCTTCAAAAATCTTCTCCATTGGGTGCTTGCTTCAACTCAAAGAAACTTAAACTCATCTATAGACATTGTATTAAGAATCAATCAGAGAGTTTCCTCCTAAAAAGAATGTGTCAGGGCGTGTGCATGCAACAGCTTGTTGCTTACACAGAAAAGGACACTCTCTCAGGGGGCCGACCCCTAGGTGTTGTGGAAGGAAATGTACTCCAACAAGCAGTTGGACACTGTTGCAGTAGTGCTAAAGAAAATGCAGCGGGAGAAGGCATTGGACATTGTCACATCCCAAAAAAGAAAGTGGAGACCAAATATTGAACGGTGACAGATCGTAACTGGAAGTTTTTGTTGGACAAAAATAGTGTCCCAACGTGTTTATCTTGGATGTTGAGTGCGCCTATGCAGCACCCTGTGCATTGATGTCATTTGTGGTTGTTGGGGTGGATGATTAATTGTTGGCTTGCACTTGGGAGGACTCCAAAAGAGGTATTTATAGGACTACTTTCTCCCCATTTCTTCTGTTCCAAGTGAAGATGGTGTCTCTTCTTGTCTTAGTTGTACACTTGGCTCCCACATTGGGTGGTCGGGACCTGCCATTGAATGATTATCAACATGGAGATCTCATCAAACCAAAAGCAGGCCAGTGGGGCGTCAAGTTCAAAGAAATACCACCTAATTTATGTCTTCAGGAGAGGCAACCGTGATAAAGTATCTGGGTCCAATACACCAAGGTGACATCTCCTAGGTGCTAGCCATAATGTACGTTTCATTATCCCATTCGCCAAAGGCCGTGGTAGCAACTCATGTTATAACTTCTAAGAATGCAGGAAATTGATCACAAATCCGGGTTTCCAATGCAATACTATTAAGTGGCAACCAATTGACTTGTAAAGATTTTCAAAATGAAACATTTCTACAAGTTTTGGTGGTGATTCTAAAACACACTTCTAATTTTTTTAGCACTTGAAATTTTTTATCAAAAAAATTGTTTTTAAATACTAAAAAAGTTATAAACACTTTATAAAATTATTGTCAAATAAGCTATTTGACAACATTTCTATTAGAAGTATTTTTAATACAAGTGTGGGAATTGCCTATCAAAAGGAGAATCACCTATCAAGAGTTTCTTCAAAAGCTCTATAAGTGATTTTTCAATTCCTTAAAAATGTTTTTAAAATTTTGTCAAACACTTAATTTTTCTTCAACGACATGTTTATACTAAAAGTGCTTTCTAAAACCACTTTCAACGGGTTGTATTCCCCACTGTCAACAGACTCTTATCTCGGGTTGTATCCCACCTCTCCTTGGACTAGTGCTCCAGTGAATGATTTATCTACTAACATTGCCATAGATGAATGAAACTGATTGAAAATGAAATAACAGGGTAAAGACCTGAGGGGCTAATAAAGAATAGTAGACTTTTAACATGTGATGAGTCCTGACTGGGTACCAGCTGGTTGCGTACTAGTAAGTTGTATCCAGAATGAAGGCTCACTCTATACATGTATTGGCCCCTTGGGGGAATGAATGTTCAAGACACTAGTTATACTTTCCTAGGAAGACAGTGAGACAAGATCGCACTTCAGGTTCTCAACACAATATCTAGTGATTCATTACAGTGTAAAGTTTTTCAGAAGTCAACCTAATTTTATATTGGATAGTATTGTACATCTCCTATGGCTGCTACCTGTTTCAAAGATTTCTCCACTACATGATCCAACAAACAAGGATGAAAATGAAAGAAAATGAAAGAAACTGTAAGTGCTGAGCCACACTCATGGTGTTTTAACATGTCATGAGTCCCATGGACAAATGCCAGTGCAGTAGAAAATGAAACAGCATACAGGAAAACACTCACACGCATGTTCTTTGTATTTGGGTTGTGTGAACTTCATAAGATACTGGAAAAAAAGAGAACAAATAATGCAAGACACCGCATGTGGAGGCCCTTGCAAGAAATGATGACGACTGGATGTGGCTTGGCATTAAGCTGAATCAAGATAAGAACAGCATCCTATCATTGAGAATTGATATTATTAAGAAAATGAATATTTTATTTTTAATGGGAATTTATTTCATACATTTTACATGGTAGAACTTATTTCTTGCAGAGAAATTATCTATTGTACAACCAAAACTGAATAAAAATAATATTTATAATAACCTACACCATATAAAGATGGAAAGCCCGACCTGCCTTCCGTGTAACTTATAATGTTGTTGGGCTACATGAGATCGAGTGTGGAAGAGTGGGAAAAGATGGAAAGCCCAACCTGCCTTCCATGTAACTTAGGATGACATTGGACAATGAAATTGACTGGGAATGTGCCTTATGTGATCACTGTAGGTTTCTCCCTTCCTGTGAAGTCCTTGAGCTTCGACAAAGATA
The DNA here is from genome assembly GCA_030254885.1 of Vitis rotundifolia. Lineage (NCBI taxonomy): Eukaryota > Viridiplantae > Streptophyta > Magnoliopsida > Vitales > Vitaceae > Vitis > Vitis rotundifolia. The sequence continues at coordinate 14,610,551 of CM058166.1, forward strand.
ATGCCAAATCTAAAACATGCGCAAATAAGTAATCAATATCTTGATACAAGTTAGTTTATCTTGTGGCAATGACATTGAACTAACCTATCAATGGCTTCAATGCTGCTTGGGCATCCATTTCATGTTTAGAGACATCTGGCTCAAACTGTTCAATATAAATTCTAACAGTTGCACCTGCAGAACCAGTTCCCTGTAAATATGAGACCCAATAGTTACTTCCACAACAGTTGTAAATGGATCCCCAAGAGGAATAGAAGAGATATAAATAGGTTGATTAATGATGCCTACTGATAAACGATATATGATCCTTGATCCATCCGTAAAAACAAATCGAACACCTTGCTTTGATGCCACACTTCCATCCACCTGAGCAATTAAATAAAATCCAAGTCAAACCTATCCAGATACCAAGTTTTAAGGTTCCTTAAAGTAATTAGATTCAGACTTACAGGATCAGTGTATGAAAAGTCATCCGCAAATTGAAGTGCATAATTTCCTATTAAAGCAAAAAGCATTTAGCATCTGAATGTTATCATGAAAGGTTTTGATGGATTTACAAAATATTTTTGTGAACTTACCATACTTTTCACCTGCCTTGCTCTTAGAGACTAAATCTCTAAGATATTCTATCATTTTATTGGCACCTTCAGATTCACATTCCTGAATAAGGATTTGAATTAGTCAAAAAAAAAAAAAAAAAAAAAAAATTTGCTACTCTAAGACTACATCTAATCCTAGTGTGTATGTTCCAGAAAACACAAAATTGACAGCAAAAGTTGAGCCAGTATAATTCAATACAAATTAGATGTACATGCTTACTTCATAGTCATATCTAGAAAAGAAGTTCCTTCCATATGTTGCCCAGTGCTCCTTTACGACATCAGCAACAGATGCCAATTTCTCTCCAGGTTTCTTGTCCTTGTTTCTATATGCAATGATTGAAAGCCAAGCTAGAACAGCCCTGTCAATTGGAAGAATTAATGACATTCCACATGGGATCCGGACTTAAAATCTACAGAAATAGCTAGAAGGGATGAAACAAACAAAAGTCAACCTAGAATCAAACTGCAGGAGTCAGATTTCTGACCAACTTAATATTAGTAAATGAAACTAGAGTAATATGGTAAAAACAAATTTGTGGGAGCAGAACTAAAGGAGTATACAAGGTATGCTCTCAATATACTATCACTACTTTTGAAACCAGGTCATGGTCTGGGCCAGCAATGCTGCAAGCTAGAAGCAGAACCAGATGAGAAAAAGATGAGGCAAGTCATCTTAATCATGAGCAAGGAAAAGCCAAAAAATGCATCAACTACCAAGAAGTAATCTGATCCAAGTTTTTTTTTTTAAAAAGTAAGGGCTGAGACAGTAATGAAAGACATGATTACATATGATCAATCCGGGAGATAACCCTAAATAGAGCTAAAAGGAAGAGGAAAACAATCTAATTCTTGAAGCCAACCCTAAAGAGTTAGGGCTTAAAGCATCGTTAGGTTGAATTGCTTTAAGTTACAGACAATATTGAGGCAGAAAAAAGGCACTATTACTAGTAAATTTAGAGACTTACCATATGCCATCCTTCTCACGAATGTGATCAGAACCTGTTCCAAAACTTTCTTCCCCACAAATAGACAACTTTCCAGCATCCATAAGGTTCCCAAAAAATTTCCATCCAGTGGGGACCTGAAACCAAGAATAGTCATTGTTAAGGACATAGCTTGTTAGGAGAGAAGCATGTCTATGGATATAAACCTTTCCATTTTAAGCAAGACAGTTTTCCATGTTAATCATGACAAATTAGTTCAGAAGGGCTTCACCTCAAAGAATGGAAGATTCAATTTTTCAGCAACACAATCAAGAGCACCACTCGTTGGCATAGATCGAGCTAAACCCTACAAAAATAGAAAAAAATTGTGCTTAAAAGAGGAAGTTTCTTTTTTAATTTTACATTTTTTTTTCTTAATTTCATACACAGTGGAGGGAGACCTTCCAAGAAAAAAACAGCACAACTTTCATACCTTGGGGCCACTCTGAAAATATGGAATGGCTTCTTGAGCATTTGCAGCAATAATAGCAACGGAGTCTGACGGTGTAACAAAAAAACTCCTTCCTAGAATCATGTTTCTATCACCATCTCCTGAAAAATGATTAAGGAAAAAGAAGAGTCAAAATGTTAGAATTATGTTAGCATTATGCCTACATATCAATCCAAACTCTACCACAATACTACTACAAAACCAAGACAACGTCTAATGTTACAATGTTTTGCAGACAATAAAAAAGAACACAGTCAGAGATTACTAATTTTATTACCGCTATGAGAAGAACAAAAGTGGTTAAAATTAATAGTGTCACACCCTATTCATTAGTTTAAGCACACAAGACTTCAAACAAGAAGATATAATCACTAAGGAGCTTAGTAAAACATACTCCTGTGATCTTAGTATTTATTGGTAAATCATCAATTGCATGGTGTACAGCAGGTGAAACACTCAGTCTAAAAGAATGCACTTAAGAGAAGGTGGGTTTTTAGAGAAGCATCCTAATTTAGGGAATTGGTCAACTGTGTGCTTGGACAAAAGGGTGGATCAGGTGTTGGAAACTTTTGTTTCCTGAACAAGGTTGTAATGGGTAAAACTTGGTGATCCACAATGGAGATGAAGAGGCTTTGGAGGTGGATTATACTGGGTTAATTTGGAAAGGAGATAGAGAGGTGATGTTCTAGGAAGGGAAGGGAAAGAGTTTCTCATGGGGTTGTAGAAAGCAATTTGAAGAGGGTGGACTGAGTCCCATGTCAAGTTGTAATGGGTAATGATAGGAGAGTGAGGTCTTAGAAAGATTTGTGCTGTCGTGATACTACTTGAGAGACTCTTATGCCTCATTGTTCTCTATTTCAAAGTCTATGGATGCATCAGTTGTCGATATATCAGAGGAGGTAGGTAGCTAGGTATTGGAATTGTTGTTTCTTAACAAGCTTTCATGTTTGGAAATTGGAGAGTGGAATATTTTCTTAAATCTTTCTTTTGTTCAATGGAGTATGCTTTTTGAGGTCCTTTCCCAAACACAAACATGAGGTTAGAAAGCCCCAGTGGAAGTGTGGGTGTGTCTGTGTGTGTGTTTTGCTAGGGAGGCAGACTCAGGAAAGATTTTGACAAAGGATCAACTAAGAAGATGATGATGATGATTTCTAGCTAGTTGGTGTTGTTTGTGTGTGTGTGTGTGTGTGTGTGTGAGAGAGAGAGAGAGAGAGAGAAGTTGGTTGTAGTTCAAGTTATGGCTATACAAACAGGAGGATAAGAACAAAAGAAATGTGAATTAAAGTACTAGAAAGGAAAAAAAAAAAAACCATGAGACCTATGAACAACTTAACACCACACATAATAATCAAACATCGGAAGGTGGTTTCACTGATGCATATACAAACATTTTACTGATACAACTTAGGATTGAAACATTCAAACCATTGAACAAAATGCCAACTCTTCACATACCATCACTTGCGGCTCCAAAATCAGGTCCATTAACACCATACATAATATTCACCAAATCCTTAGCATACCTGTTTCACCATACAAGTAAAAGTAATGATGCTTGTAATAATGAAAAATAACCTGCAATCACACTATGTAACAAGTATTACTCTCTTACGTAAGATTAGGATCTGGATGCCCATGCCCAAAATCTTCCAGAGGTACTCCATTTGAAATTGAATCCTATAAGTTATACAATATCTACTATCAGGAACTTCAATAGTAATTAGGTTATAAACAATTTTTAATATAGAACATACTGGACTGGCTCCTAGCTTGTCCACAAATATGGGTTTTGCATAGGCGCCTGTAACTGCATGCATGGCATCAAATGTAAACCTGAAAAGTAAAATGAAACATTAAATAACCCTGAATCATGGAATATAACATTCAACCATGTCCAATACTTCCAGATTTAATCATTCCTATAGGAATAAAATATAAAGTACAAACCAAGATTTTCAATAACACTATATACAGAACATGGAACTCTGGTTAAACTGCCAAATTAAATGTATGAGATTTTTTAATAGAAAATTTCAAGGAAACTTAAGTTCATCTGGTGGTGCCCACAGTTGGATTTTGAGTCATTCCAACAATAGTAGCACAGAGTTGCAAGTGCTAATTTATTCCCTGACATCCTCCTCCCCACCCCACACCCAAACCCACATCTCAAAAGAAAAGTTGACAAATTTTGTTAACAAATTTAAAGTGTAAAGTAGATTTTTTGACATGAAATTTAAGCTCATTCTCAGAATTAGATAACATTATTGTAAAGCAACTCAAGAGTGCTGGCCTGTAATGAAGAGATACTGAATCTTACTCAAGATATATTTCCCCTTTTCTGTTCATAAAATTTTTTTAAAATAAAATATAATAAAAAATTCTAAACTATTCTCAAAGAGTCTTCAGTTATGAGTAGATCCAAAAGCATTCATGGCACAAGAATGCAAAAGCTACATCTTATAAGTAGATTCAAACAAACTTATATTTCAATGGCAAAAGATAAAGACTTTCAAGAATGGTAGGGTCATAGTTTTAAAAGGCTCAAGGTGCATCATGGCGCAAAGTAATCCTGGAGCCTGAGGCGCAAGGTGCACCTAAGGCGCGGGCTTTAGTGAAGTGAGGCGCACCCTAATTTACATATATATTTTTATATAATATAATCAAATTTAACAATCATTTATTTGTCCTAAACACATAAATCATCAAATATCATCCAAAACTTCAATTTAATCAACAAAAAACATAAAAATAAAGAACTCCAAGCATAAAAACAAATCCAAATCCATATTACTAATAGCCTAATACATATCCAAATCCAAAGTTTCCAAACCAAAACATGAAATTTGTCCACAATTCAAAAACATCATTAAAAAACACTTAAATAACAAATTTGTCCACAACAAGCAATCATCACTCCTCTAAATCAACAAAATCATCATCATCATTTCCATCATCACATTTGTAGCCTTCCCCATCTTCTTCATCTATTAGTGAATGAGAAGGCAAAGTTCTAGAACTTGAAGCTATCCCTTTTGTTGGTGGTATTATGCTTGATCTTGCTCTAGCTCTAGCTCTAGTATCAAACCTGGCCTCCTCAGCTCCAGTAGCTCTAACAACATCACCCCATGTCAAATTATTATCATCAAATACAAAATCATCTTGTGCACCTCCATGAGAATCCTCATCTTCCATTCTTCCTATCAACCATTCATTGTTATCATCTATATCTTTCAAGGAAATTGGGTCAATGGTGTTAAGTTCATTGTATCTTCTCTTCAAGGCTCGATTATAGTTAATATATACCAAATCATTCAAACATTGATAATCTAACCTATTTCTCCTCTTGTTATGAATCTGCAAAAATTTATAAACTCATAAATATATTTTAAAGTTAACTTTTAAGTTACATTCAAGACTCTATTAGACTATTACTTGTAATTATTTTGGTCACTTACATTTTCAAAGATGCTCCAATTCCGTTCACAATCCAATGCACTGCATGTTAAGTTGAGGGATTTCATTGCAAACCTTTGCAAATTTGGAGCTAAAGCTCCATATGCAGCCCACCATTCAGTTGTAGTATAGATATTAACAATTTAGTGAAACAATTCACCTATTTTAGCAAAAATACAATATAATCATTTAAATAAACAAAACTAAATAACTAACCTAGTGCTCTAGTCTTCCTTGTCCTAACAACTAACTCATTCTCGAATAGTCCTTGGACATTTGTGTACAAACTAACTTCGGCCACAACTTTTTCTTGCTTAGCAAGGTCTCTTATTAGGTTTAAGATGCATTTATACAAATCACTCATAATCTCTGCATCATGCTCTATTTCTAGTTTATCCATAGTTTTAAAAGGCTCAAGGCGCACCAAGGCGCAAAGTCGTCTTGGAGCCTGAGGCGCAAGGCGCACATAAGGCGCGGGCTTTAGTGAAGTGAGGCGCACCTTAATTTACATATATATTTTCCCTCTATATTTCTCCTATTTTCCCCCTAGTTCTCCTCCTCTTCTTCTTCTTCTTCACTTCTCCATTGCACAGCAGGCCAGGGCACGAATGGGAGTCTCCTCGGGTTGAAAAACACTAGAAAAGGGGAGCTGGAACAGGGCCAAAACGACGTCGTTTTGGCCCTGTTTTTTTTTTTAAAAGAAACAAGGTCCAAAACGACATCGTTTTGGCCCTTGTTCTTTAAGAAGAACAGGCAAAACGACGCCATTTTGGCCTTTAAAATTAAAAGGGCCAAACGACGTCGTTTTGGACCCCAAAATAAAAAAAAAAAAAAATTAGGGCTCAACCCCCAGCCCTCTGCAACCCGACGGAGGAAGAAGAAGAAGAAGAAGAAGAAGGAGAAGATGGAGGGGTCAGAGGCGTACCTGGCCGGAGGCGCGTCAGGCGGTCGCGTCGCGCCTTGCCGGAGGCGAGCGCCTTGCGCGCTTAAGCGGCGCCTTCCTGAAGGGGCGTCACCTGAAGGCAGGCGAGGCGCCGGAGGGTGGCGTCGCGCCGCCCCGAGCCTAGGCGCGCCTTAGGCGCACCTTTCACAACTATGAGTTTATCATAGAAGAATTCCGGGTTCAAAAAGTACCCTACTGCATGCAAAGGCCGATGAAGCTGAATCTCCCACCTCTTATCAATGATTTTGAAGATTTCTTTGTACTTCTCTTCATTTCCATTAAAACTTCTCACCATTGTATCCTTAGCTCTATTCATGGCCTCATAGATGTATCCCATAGGAGCTTTTTTTTCACCATCAACCAAACGAAGCACATGAACTAGGGGACCCGAAACCTTTAAGCAAAACACAATAGTGTTCCAAAATGAAGGCATTAGAACTATGTTGGCTATAGTTTTCCCCTTCTACTCTTTTGCCCAGTTACTATCTAACCAATCTGAACTTGTA